>JAMJFZ010000320.1:15930000-15952500 GCA_026225945.1 Cricetomys ansorgei
GCCCATCTCCACCCACTTCTGTATCTAAAGTGTTTAGCACACATCTGGCACAACATAAAGGCACAACTCTAATGCATGAGTCTCATCAGAGAAGAAAAGAAAGATCACAGGCCTGTTACACTTACCTATTTCCTGGCACAAATGTGGACTGGGGGGCTGGGTACCTTGTTTCCCTAGAAATAAGATATATTTTAATGATAAATACATGGACCCCAAAGGCTTATTTTCTGGTGTTTAAAGTCACACCCTATAAGACCCGAGACAAAGGTTTCCTTTGATCTACTTCCTGCTTGCCTCTGCAAAGCTTTGATCTGCACCATTCTTTGACAAGGTCTCTGGATCTGTATTAAGCAGCCACTAACCAGTTCATCATTGTCTCCACTTAGAACAACAAACCAGCGATGCCTGGAACCGGCACTAGAGGAAATAAAAAGTGGTTTACAGGAATACAATGGAGCCAGCCCTTGGAGTGCCCTCCACAACAAACATCTTTAAGTGCTGAAGTCTTTGCTTCCTGCTACAAAAGAACTTTAAACGTCACCTTCTAAAACTCTGTAACTGTTAGACACAGAAAGAAACAGATCTTTTGTCTTTTGCTACTCCTATTCCGTGGGAACCTGTCCATTCAGTCTCCCGGCAATTCCCCTAAAGCTCTGTAGACTCAGGGGCTCCCTTTCTCTTCAGTAAGGATTCCTTTCTTCAACTAATACCGATTTAATTAAGACTTAGTCGAGCACTCGACATACACTAGTCCATTTTGAGTTGCTACAACAAGATACCTGAAGCTCCAAGTTTTTTTTAAAGAAGAGAGGTTTATTTGGCTCACAGAGTCCAGGTTCAGCCTCTGTTGGGAGTTCCCTTGGCTGCTTCACATCACGATGGGTGACATCATGTTGGAAGATGGAGGGATGAGAGGGTGAGACAAAGGTGAGGGACCAAGAGAAACAGTGGGCTCACTGTTCATGACATAAAGGAGATCTCTGGAAGGAAATAACTGAAGACACATGAGAACTACTTTAATTTCTTCCTGAGACAGCACCTCAATACCCTCAATACAGAGACACTGAACGCCAGTCCTCTGGGGTGTAAACTGTTAATTCCACTGGGCAAAAATAAGACCACTGTCACAATTTTTGTGCTAAATCTGAAGCTTTAATTAAATACTGGGCAAGATGATGGACTCTGGCCAGGGCCACTCCCAGGGTTCCCAGAAAATGGCGATGAAATACCTTAGTTTGGCTTATAAAGGCAAAATGCATAAGGCTATGTATGTCACACCTTCGTCCAATCCGGGGCAAGCACACATCCTGACGCCCGTGTACCTCCCACCTACGTGTGATCAAGCACATCCTTTGTAGTTGGGTCAACCAACCTTGTTTATAAAAGTGAAAACACGTGGCTTGTTATTTTACATGAACGACAGCCCCCAGCATTTCAGGAAGTATCTGTCCTTGGGCAAGTAGGACTTACATTTAGAGGCATCTTATGGATCTCTTAGGCACAGTCATTTCAACTTAAAATATAACTTTAGCTCTGACAGAACCCTTCCAGGACACATCCAAACCATGGTACAACCTTTTCCTCAATGTGTTTTAGTTTGTTTTGTTATTTTACTCAGAAAGCTGTAGAACTTAATAGCAAGCATGACCCTTGGAACAGTTGTTCTCACTATTTAGTCCAACTTACTTAAAAACCAGTTTAGGTGATATCTGAGCTCTCAGATCATCTAAGCTCATATTTCAGATGGAACACTACGAGGTATAGACACAGTCTTGAACAAAGTATGTTCTCTAAGGCCTGGGCATGATACTGAAAGGAAGCAGCCAAACTTTAGTCAGGCTTCTAAAAGCACCAAAATTGTGTAGGCCCAAGCCAGGAGCACCGTGACCCAAAACAGTTCCCAGAGTTAAAGAAAAACACTTTCTAAGACAAGTAAGACGGCCTTGGGCTAAAAGAGTTTCCCCACGTAGACAGCCCATGGCCTCGGGCTAAGAGTCTTCCCCCCACCCACATTGACTAAGACCCTAAAGTTTACATTTTCTAGGAGCCCACAACCTTGCTATATGCCAGCACCAATCAGTTTAAAGGTTAACTGGTCCCTACCTATCAAAATGGGAAAACAATTTGGGAACCAATTAACTTGTACCAATTCGGTTTGTGCCCAACAACTGTATAAAAAGCTTCACCATTTGCACCTCGTGGCCGCTTATATCCTGCATGTTAGAACGGTCCCAGCGCATTGGAATAAATCCTCTTGCTATTTGCATCGATATCCTGTCTGTGAGTCTCTGTGGGGGTGCGGCGTTCCGGTTTGGGCCCTGGGGGTCCAACATTTATGGCTCGGAATAATAAGTTATAGAGGGACACACACACACATACACACATGCACACACACCCATACACTCTGGATTATTTAGGGGAATAGAGTGAGAGTAGTAAGCAACTTACAGAAAGAACTCGTTGGTCAGATGCGCATCCATGACTGTGGGTGACTTTACAGTAATTGGAAGATAGAGTTATAGTGTAGTCAGAAATGTACTTAGGGGTTGCTGACGTCTCCAGTGCTGTTAGAGCCCTTGAAATTTTTCAACTGTGCTTCAGTATTAACTATTATTAATAGTAACTGAAAATGTGCTTCAAGCACAGATAATGAGAACCACAACCTCTAAGAGATCACTAAGCCCCAAGCTGAGGTGGCTAAAGGTCTAGGATGGGAAGAGTACACATAGTTAGGACTGGAATTCAAACTTCATGATACTCAGCCAAGGGCTTCTTCCATGGAAACTGATTCCTCTTTGAAACAAACCTAGGTCACCACAGCTAAGAATTAGCAGAACTCTTGTGCACACACACATACATATACAGACACTCAAACGCGCACATGATCAGATTCCTTCTTGCCCTGAGAATGTGTCCCACTTGGCTTATAAACTGTCAGAAACACTGCGGAGACTCTCCTCCAAAAGCAAACAAATTAGTGAAGAACAAATCTCTCCAAATATTTGTGTTGAGAGTTGGACATTTTTGCACTGTTAAGTATGACTTCTATTCGCTTGCCCTTGTTGCTGTAACTTCATGAGGCTCCACCCCGCTCGTTATGAGTTTGCACTAAGAGGAGATCGGGATACTTAGGAATTTGGAATTATGTGGGACAGAAATGAAGGGCTAAAAGAATTTACTGAGCTAGAGTGCTGACCCAAGGGAATTTCATGGCTCTCTGTGGACTGCAGATGGCTGTCCTGAAGATGTGGCTATATACACGAGTTCAGTCCATCAGGTCAGCAGAAACAACTGGGAACCCAGGTGTGACTCTGAGTGATGATTTAATTCTCAGCAAATCCACAGCCTATCTCCAAGAAAGAGAAACAACATCCAGTCCCAGTGAACAAAGACTCCTGGGAAAACAGAGGCAGAAGTCAGATGCTCACCTAAGCAGTATAGCATTTTTCAAAAGAGGTCCAGTTCTTGCAAAATTGTTGGAAGATAAAATGCAGTTGGAAGTCAAGGCCAACTCGGAGTGACAGGGGAGTGGATGGAGAGTGGCCATGTGACTCCACCACAGTGGGCAGGTGAACCACATACTGGTTCATTTCAGTGGTGCAAGAAAAATGTCTGCTACCTATAGTACATGGTTAACATTTTTATTGGAAAGTTGAATAATTTATATTTTAGGATTTAAACACCCATCAGTATTTATATGTCCAAAGCATAAACTGATATTATTCAACTTCCCAGTTGAGGGGCCTTTCAGGTACCCATTCTCTATGTGTCCTTCTATTCCCATTTATCAAGGTTCTCCCTTTCCATTTCCCAGCTCAAACCTCACCCTCAAATCAGCTCCAGTAAATGAGTTGTAGGCCCTGCAGCTTGATGCCTCCAACATTTCATAGTCTTCTTAGAAAGAAGACATCTCCTTCTCCTCTGTGGTTCTGAAAGCCTAGACAATCATCTTGTCATGCTTCTACTCTGCCCTCAAGCTGAGCTGGCTCGTCCCTTAAAACTTAAGACTGGGATTTTTCTCCAGTCTTCAGCCATCTTGCACCAGGGCTGGGCTGGGCTGGGCTGGCTCTTAAGATTATTGAAATAACAGCTTAATAAAAAGCTACTTTCTCAAGACCCCAGATGCTTTCTTCCTGCTCTTCCAGACCTCCCCAGGGGAACAAAGACTCAGAGGCTACCTTTGCTAAAAGCATTGATTCTTCTCCACCTGGCCTTAAAAATGCCCAATGGATAACTAAAAGCATAAAACCTTGGGATCACTGACCCCATTTATATATGCCACCTTTGCTTTGAATTGCTCTCTTTTACAGTTACCTCAGATTTCAGTTCAACTTGTGACAAGAATCAAATCTACCATCCAGAAAGCAATACTCTCTTGCTGCCACAAGGCCCTGCCTCATGAACTCTGAGATAATGCTCAATGGAACCACCATTTGACTGAGATTGATTATTTGCAATTTTGCCCCACCCCATTGTCCCTCTCTTCTGTAACATGGGAGCTCATGTCAGTGTTCCTGGGAATAGAGCTAAGGGCGCTAGAGCCCTTTGTCTTGCTGACACCGCTATACTGTTTAAATTTCTTTGCTCTTTTTCCATTTGTCTGGAGCTATCTGTTGGAACTATAAGAGTGAAAGTTATGCTTTAAATTTTAATTACTCCGCCTAAGGCATCTATGGAACAAGAGCGTGCCCTCCTGCAGTGCTGGGTGGAGCTGTTCAGGTGAGATCGTCTCGAGTCCCCCTTGCCTGTTGGATTGGTAGGGAGTGTCTGGATCTCATTTAGTTGATCCTACTGCACCAGATGTGCTCCAAATGCACCAGATGTGTTTGGCCACTGGTAGGCGGGAGACAACCCAGACAGGAAGTACATCAGGATAGAGGCTTGCCACTGATTGGAGCCTTGTGGGTTCTGCCTTTTTAAGCACCTGTGCCACATGACTTGGTGCCATTCTGTGGGAACTCTGGAGGTGGCAGGTTCGCTCCATGGGTACCTCAGAATGCACCTGGTCAGAGTTCATCTTTCTGGCCAATATTTAATTAATATAATAAAAACTTGCTTGCTTCAAATTTGGCTCAATTATGGTGGTCTTATTCTCAACCGGATTTGGAATTTACAGAATCCTCGCCCTACCCTGACTCTCAAGTCTAGACCTAGAGTCAGACCCCTATTGCAGGACTCCAATACCACTAGGGTCCAGTAGCCAAAGGGTTCATGGGAGCAGCAGGACTCTCTGTGCCACCTGGGCTATGACTCTACTCTTACCTTCTCTTAGGAATTCCCAATGTGGCTTAGAATGCCCAAGTTCAAGTCTGCCTGAGCCATACTTGCTATTGAACTTCCCTTGAATGTCTTGGTTCCTCTGAGTCTTAGTTTTCACATCTACAAGACAGACATGAGAGCTACTTTGCAGGGTTTGCAGTAAGACCACAGGGGTGATGGGCACTTAACTTTAGATTTTAATAACCAGTTAATGCCAGTTTTGAAGAAGACATGGAGCACGCCAGGATTCCGAGAAAATTCCAGCTCGAGGAAGTGCTAATCTGAGCCCCTTATGCTGACATTGTTGCTGGCCAACCCTGCCATACCCAGCAGCCAAAAGTGGGGAGAACAGGATGGGGATCATTTTCCAAAGCCAGTGCACTATCCTAATTGGCAGCAAACTTCTTATTTAAAGGCTTAACTTATTTAAATCTTTCAGGGTGTGTGAGAAGGCAGGGTTTTCTTTGCTTTTGTTTTCCATACACTTCTTGATTGGACCAGTGAGCTTGAAGGTCGAAAGGCCTTCTGAGAATCCCATTTTCTTGGAAGCCCTTAAGAGCCCAGGCACTATTCCCTGGAAAATATGAGGTTCTTGGGGAATTTTTAGAAGCTTAAATTTTCCATCAAAGTTAAAATATCTAGAAACTCGTTCCTGGGAAGTGTCCTCAACACCTCCTTAATTGGCCCAGTTGGCATCAGCTCAATGCGATGGTTTCTAATTCAGATCCTGGCATAGTTCCAAACCCTCCTCCACCAATCAGACTCTTCTTCTGGGATAGAAGATAAGCAAGAACCTCCAGCCTTGTTTCAGAGTTGGAGAGAAATAAAAGGAGTCTGGCTGTGGGATGTTGCATAAATCATGCTTACGGTGCATTTAGGAAGTGTATTTCTCTCCAGGAAATCATCACCCTCCGGGGGAACTTCCTCTTCTTCCCCTTTGCCTCCATCCCCATAGTGTGTGAGAGAGCAGAGAGAAGACAACTTGATTCTTCTTTGGACTGGGCTCAAAAGGTCAAGTCTGGAGGCCAGGAAGCTTTTGTGTTTGCATCCAAATAGGTGAAAGCTTGGACAGCAAAACTGAGGAAGAGGAAACTGCTCCCCACACATCCACGCCTCTGAGAAATCAAAATCGCTCCCCTCTTTGGGTCTGCAACCAGAGCAGGTTTTCGGAGGGGCCGTGCCCTTCACCCCCTTATTCCTTTCACATCCCCTTCCTTTTTACAGGGAATTCTAAATTCTGAAGAAAAGACCGAAGTAGTTGGGTAAGATGTTAGCAGTTAAGTTTTTCTTTGGATTCATAGAAACTTATTCTTTGGTTCTATGTTTCAACTAACACAAAGCACAGCAATTCAAAAGGAGAATTGCAAGAGCTGACCCAGGGGGGCACAAACTCACTGCACTGTTTCTGAGAAGAGGACTTGGATCCTACCCTGTGCCTTCTTCCCTCTCCACATAACCCTTCGTGCTCCTGAGTCCCCAGGTTGGAGTGTTAAGGCAGTAGCCCCTTCATTTCCCCAAGCTTGTGGGTCTTGGATAAACTTGACTCTTTGCCATCTAACTCTCATCTCCCTTAAGATACTCCTTGTCTTAAGAGTCAGTGAGGGTAGGGTGGGAGAAAGTTTTGCTCTGCCTTTCGAACCCCACACATGCATGCATGTCACTACCCTCACTGTGTGCTAGTCTGCTGCCCAGGAGGAGAGTGAGTAGGGTCTACAACTCTATAAGCACAAACGCTCAGCAGCCATAGCTGAGACTCATTCTCTTCCTCCAGTTTCCATTCCCTCCAAGGCCCTTCAACTGTTCACACGAGATCATTTTGGACGTCTGAGCACTAGAATTGAACAGCTGAAGAGAGAATGTAGCAACACCAACTGACTTCTTCTCTTAAAAGCACAGCCCTTGAGAGGGACGCAGTGACACCACGTGTTTACAGCACGAGCAATAGATTTGGAAGACATCACCAGAAAGAAGAACCGTCCTTTAAATTTTTTCATTCCAATGGTGAGAGTATACCCACCAGCTGAGGATGTGAGGGAGCATCACCCTCTAGCTGAGAATACAGGGGTTGAGGGGGGTTACCCACCAGCTGAGGATGTGGGGGGGAGTATTAACCTCTAGCTGAGATTATGAGGATAGGGGGGTTGATTATCCACCAGCTGAGGAGTCTTTCACTCTGCACAGATAGAAAATGTGAGGCAGTCAAGCTCAACTTCTTTTGTGCTCACAACCGTGACCCTAGGGTGTTGAGACAGTTGGTTCTCAGCATTCCAGGGCTGACCTTTAAGTCCCAGTGGCTCAGCACCCAGCAGCTGGTATTGCAGCAGGAGAATGAGGTGCCAGGTGAGACTATACAAATGCTACAACTCAACACATGCACACACACACACACTTGGCAGAGAGGAATATATGCAATATAGGCTATAGATATGCATCACCATGTAGGTGCTGGGTATGGAACACAGGAGTTTTTACATGCTAGGAAAGCACTTTACCAACTGAGCCACATCCCCAGCATTCAAGGAAACTATTCTATGCTGAATATTAGCATGAGTATTCTATGCTGAAACTATGCTGAAGCTGAATATCCTTGCTGCATTCTGGGCCATATGATCTATCTTGGGGTGGGGTGCAAAATAAGTAAGGACATCGTGAGGACCTGGGCATTTATAGAATGCAGGAAAAGAGAGACTAGATTTCTTGTTCAAGATTTAGGGAGAAAGTAAAGCCATTAATGATGTCCCAGAGAGGAGGCTTGTGTACAGGAAGGACCTCAGGTAATAGAGGGGTTAATTAGTTACTTTTCTATTATTGTAATAAAACACTATCTCAAGGCAACTTATAGGGGAAAAAAGGTTTATTTGGCTTGTGGTTCCAGAGGGATAAGAGTCTGTCATGGTGGAGAAGTGTGGCTGTAAGGAGCAAATATGACAGCTGGAGAAGAAAGTGGGGGCTCACATTTTGAATGGCAAATACCAAGCAGAGAGAATGAACTGTGAATGGCACAGGGCTTTTAAAACTGCAAAACCTGCTCCCAGTGATGTACTTCCCCCAACAAAGCCATACTTCCTAAACGTAGCCAAATAATGCCACCGAGCAGGGATCAAATATTCAAACATCTGAGTCTGTGGGCTTAAAACCACCCCAAGGAGCAGGTTCTGTGCCCTCGTGTGATCCGACAGCTCCAGGCAGGGACTGAGGGTCGTAGCAGGGGCTTAGCCAAGCTCTCTGAGATTCTCACGTCTGAGTAGGAAAGAAGTTGCAGAATGGACATGGCTGAAAGATATCATTAGGAAAACACCCGCTTTTGGAAACTGTAATATCTTTCAAAGTATATAATCTACATAATATGTACAATTATATTTGATATTTTATCATGTACATATTGGCATCATGGTAACTTAGGACAAATTCACAATATTCAGTCGTCAGTTTGGACTGGTGAGATGGCTCAGTGGGTATAAAGGCGCTTATGCAAACCAGGGGACCCGAGTTTGATCTCCAGGACCCACACGGTCAAAGGAGAGAACCAATGGCGGTAAGCTGTCCTCTGACCTCTGCCTCCACCTCGGCGTGCCCCCACCAATAAGTAAATACAATACAAATCATTCAAGGATGAAATGCATCTTTCTCTAAATTATAAAGTTTTAAATGTCCTGATGTGGTTACCTCTGCGTTGTTAAAACATAAATAAATGCTATACAGGCTTTTGTGGTTTATTGTATTTATTCTTTACACGCTGACGGGCGTAGTGCGGATGCCTATAATCCCATCACTTGTGAGGCTGGAGGCTAGACTAGCCTACACAACCAGTTCTAGGCCAGCCTGGGCTACATAGGAAGACACTCTCAAAAAACAAAACAAACAACAAACAACAACAAACACACACACACACACACAGAAGGAAAAAGAAAAACCCAAACCAAGAAGCTTGTAAACTGCGAAGAAACGATTTCTGCAAAAAAAGGGTAAGGTAAAAGTAAGGTAGGTACGTTTTTAAAATTATAAATTCATCTTAATTTCTTAATTTTTTTCCATGTGTATGCATTAAGCGGTAATTTTTTAATTATGGGAAAACCGTTTTTATTGATAAAAACGTTTTTGACCACGAGGAAACCATTTTAATGGTACTGAAGAAAAGAAAACTGGGGAGCAGGGACCTGAGGGTGTGATGCAGTGTGCTTGCCTAGCATGCACAAGGCTCTCAGTTTGGCCCCAAACATTGAAACAGAAAAAGATAGTTTGTCTTTCTTAGATTGGGGTGATTCAAAAGTCCAACTCTTTGCCCAATATCAGAAATCACTGCGGAAGATTCTGTGGCATTCTAGAAACCAGCAAACTGCCACATGACATGACATCTATGTCTCTGAATCCAGGAAGGAGTTAGAGCAAAGGCCTCCTCTGCACGCCCTCGTGGAACCCTGACAACTACAGCCCCCTCTGGTGTGTCTGAATCCTTACATGCCCCTGCCGCAGACTTCTGAGCCCTTGGCACAGGGTTCAGAAGTCTGACTGCTCTTCTTCCTCGCTCCTTGCCCAAGCATCATCCGCTTTCCTGGAAAATAAATGACTAGTGTTATCTTTACTCTAGAAGCATAAAAATGGCCACACCCCCAGGTTAGGGGACTTATTTTGAACAGGAGTCAAGGTTTCCACTGCAGTTTTATGGCACTTTTACTGATAAGATAAACAGGGACCTTGACACTGAAAGGTGTGCAGATGGCATTTTTCCCAGGACTGAATCAGAAACTTTGAGGTGAGATTATTTTTCTCTGCCAGGTGAAGCTCGTAGTAATTAAAGCAGGCCTGAAGGCTAACTGCCAGGGAGGGCAGATCCTGTGAAAGAGGAGAGATTACATAGCTCCTGGGCTAATCGTTCAGTGTTTACAGCTGAAGGTAAAAAAAATGGCCACAGGCATCCTTTTCCCATCTTTGTATTGCACTCCTCGGTGGGGAGACCACCTCTCCTTTTCTATGTTGTTCCGCCATGCCTGACTCTAGGTCTGAAAGACGGGCAGACTGCGTTCGGAGCAGATGAACGTAAAGATTCAAAGCTTGAAGATGTGAGAGGAGAATGAAATCAGTTAGAACTCCACGAAGGGGGTCAGGGGAACAATCACCCACATTTCAGAGGATGCCTGCCCACCTGCCTGCTCATCATGCCTTGAGTCGTACTGTGAGATTCCCAGCAAGTGTGTTTGTGCTGGCTAGCTTTATGTCAACTTGACACAAGCTAAAGTCACTTGACAGGAGGGAACCTCAGTTAAGAAAATGCCTCCATAAGATAGGGCTGTAGGCAAGCCCGTAGGGCATTTTCCTAATTAGTGATTGACCTGGGAGGGCCCTGCCCACTGTGGGTGGGGCCATCCCTGGGCTGGTGGTCCTGGGATCTGTGAGAATGCAGGCTAAGCAAGCCAGTAAGAAGGGTTCCTCTGGTGGCCTCTACATCGGCTCCTGCCTCCAGGTTCCCCCCTGACTTCCTTTGATGATGAACAGTGATGGGAAAGTGTGAGCCAAATAACCCTTTCCTCCCCAGGTTGCTTTGGTCCTGGTGTTTCATCACAGCAATAGAAACCCTAAGACAGCATTTAATGTCCACTTCCCTCATCTTCTACTCAAGTTCTCCCATTGAGATGTTTGCCTCCTCGGCTCAATTAAATAAAATACCACTGAAACATGCAAAATGGGGACCACGCTCTGTAACCCAGCTTATGGTCACGATCACAACATAGTGCCTCGGACGGTGTTATGAAGTATTGACAACAATATATTGATCTTAAAGTTATACCCAACATATCATTTGGGCTCATCACTGGGAGACAATGAAAGGATAAAGGGGGGTTGGGGGCCTCTCAGTATCTCTTTAAGAAATGCAGGGTGCCTTGCTGGGCCCCTTGGCTGAGTAAGACCTGGCATAGTAGTGAGCGTTGCTCAGAAACCGTTCCTGGTGGCTGGAGGGAAACGGGAGTCAACATGAGGTAGACTCAAAGTCTGGGAGAGAAAAGGAAAAAGCAGTAAATGGAAATGCCCTGACTCTGTAGGCAATGGGAGGTATTACTCAGAGATTAAAATGTCATAAGGAGAATACGTCAGCTCCAGACCTTGCACAATGTTTTTTCCATTATAATCATTTTAGTCACCAAGAGAGGGGACTTTCTCCTCCCAGGGAGAGGGCTGACCTACTTGCTATCTTTTTCTATGGACCCCAAAAGCTGCTGTCCCTTATATTTGTCCCTAATACTAAAGATGGCCAATACCAACGAGCACTTACCCTGTATGAACTCTTTACGACTTGTCGGTATTTCAGTGACTTTGTGGATGGGCACATTTTATTTCACCCCTATGTCACTGGTGAGGAAACTGACCAGGCCCTAAGATTTTTGGTGAAAAGAGAATTGGTATTTGAAGTCAATTCACTTGGGGACTAAGGCTGTAGTCCAGTGTAGAGTGCTTTCCTTGTGTGTATGATGCCCTAAATTCAATCTCCAGTGGAGTCTTCCACCATCAAATAAACAATAAATAAAAATAAAAGGAAAGGAAAAACAAATGGGTTTAGCTCACCAGTTTGAGACGATGAACTTTATCATTTCCCCAAACTTCCTCTTCATAGTCCAAGCCTGTCCCTGGGGCAGTGTAAGATCTCCTAAAATTCACTGTAGGTTTTTTTCCCCCCTGTTTGCTCTTATATTGAAGAACAATATATACCAATATCTGAAGGATGACGAGTGGAACAGGATTGTTGAATCAAACCACAGCTGGGGCTAGTTAAATAAATGACTATGATTCACAACCGATGGGCCGTTTATAAACTAACATTTAGAATAATGTGTCACAGGGTGGGGTACTGTAAATCCCACCACTGAGAATAAGACCATCACCACAATTGAGCCAAATTTGAAGCAAGTATTAATTAAGTTAATCAAATACTGGCCAGAAGGATGGATTCTGACCAGTACCTTTTCGAGGGTCTCCACTCAAGGGTTCTCAAAAAATGGCCCAGAGTCACGTAAACAGATGCTTAAAAGGATAGAACCCATAAGGCTAGGTAATTCTCACCAGGTCCAATTAGCAGCAAGCATCTATCCTGATCTGTCTGGGTTATCTCCTGCCTACCAGTGACTAGTATATCCGGTGCCTTTGGAGCAGGTCCAGTACAGTTGGGTTGACCAAATAGAATCTACACAGTCCCCACCCAACATTCCAGTTGGTTTTCTGTCCTTGTGCAAATGGGATTACTGGATTATGTCTTTCTGTATCTCACATGAACAACCCTACCCAGCACTCTAGGAAGTTATCTCTCCTTGTTCTATTGATGTCTTAGGCACAGTAATTTAAAACATCACTTTTGCTCTTACAGTACTACATCCATTAATTCTAACACTTGGTTGGCAGTGGCAGTTGGATCTCTGTGGGTTCAAGTCCAACTTGGTCTACATCGAAAGTTCTAGGCCAGCTAGGACTACACAGTAAGACCCTGTCTCAAAAAAAGTAATGTTCAGAAGACATTAAGTAGGCAAGGTCATAAACTGTACTTACAGTGTAATCTCTATTTTTAAAAGTTTCTACACATGGGGACTCATGCACACACTTAAGATATTTCCTATCAAGTATCATGGGTTCTTCTACTGGAGTAGTCAGATGAAGTACACACATCCATCTGGTGCTCATAGTTCTTTCTCTTCCCTTTTCCCCTTCTGCCCTACCCATGCCTGCCCAGATCCTACTAAGGTTTGAACTACTGGGAAGCTGTGGAAACTTTGGTCTAGCTAGCAGACATGGGTCATCTAGGGTAGTCTTGAGAAATTCTGTTTCTAACTCACAATCTCTGCTTCTGGTTGACCAACAGGTAAAGAAGCTGCACCGCAGACTATTGCTACCACACAGAGCTGCCTCGGATTCCACGCCCTCTCTGCCACGATGGGCCGCAACTCCAATCTATGCGCCACAGTAACCTCTCCCCCTAACCTGCTGCCGCCAGGTGTTTCATCACAGTAATGTTAAAGCAACGGACACATACTCCTACAAGGGTCTGTGAAGAGGCTCAAGTTCAAGAACCCGAGGCGCGAAGCTAGAACCATCTGAATGAAGCTCAATGTGAGCGCGCCTCTTCCTCCCTCCTTCCCTCCTCTCTCTCTCTCTTTCATTTTCAGACACAATACTATTTACTAAAAACTGGATATGAACTTGTGATGTCCAGTCACCCTGAACATTTCGGTGTGTGAGTCCTACAAATAAGCACACCATCCGGAATGATCACAGTTCGGCCGCCACCGGGCAATCAATGTCGCTGTAACTCCGCTGTCCACACTTTGGACCTCCTCTAAAGAATACCAGGTGTCCCAATGATTTCCTTCACAGTAAAAGGAATCCAGAATAAGGATATTTATGACTGGTTTTCTACCCTTGTCTATCCGCCAGTTTGGAAGTTTATAGGTATTTCTTTGTCTTTCATGACCCTAACTCTTTTGAAGGTCACTTAAGTTGCAAAATGACCCTCCATGTGGGGCTTTCCGTGTTTCCCGTAACCTCAGTCAGGCCATTCTTCTTCAGTAGGGCATGGCACCAGGAGGATGCTGGGGTCCTCCTGCATCCTGGTAAGTCGACCAGGAGCTCAGCAGGCCATGTTCATTTAATCTCTTGCAGAAGGATGCCTCTGCCAGAGCTGTGGTTGCTCTTTGTAATTAGTAAGTATTTGTGTGTGTGTGAGGGGGGCTTGTTTAAAGTATATAAATATCTTTTTAAATGAGGTTTCTTATTCATTTAACTATGTGGACTCATGACTTTCTGCTTTATATTCAATGGATTATAATGTGCTTCTGACACTCCTTTTTTAATTTTTTGAGACAGTCTCATGTATCCCTTCAGCTCACGACACAGCTGAAGATGACCTTGACCTCCTGATCCCCCTACCTCCTCCTCCCACGTGCTGGGATTACAGACATGCACCACCACATTCAGTTTCTGTGGGCTGGGGCTAGAGCCTGGGGCTTCTGTGCATGGGAGACAAGCACTCCAACTACACTACACCCTAGCCCCAGCCATCATTATTTGTTTTCATGCCCACGTTCTCCCGGTGTCACTAGTGGGTGAAGCTCACTTCTTCAACGGCTCCCTGAAAAGACAGCTTGTCAGCAGCCCATCCTGGACTGCATTCGATCGCAATTCTGATCTCTCTGAGGATCAGAGAAGTGGTACTGGATTCTCAAGTTGCCACATCCAGAGCCTTGTCCTACCCTTGAGGAGATCTAGAGCAACGTGTGGAGTTTCCAACCTACTCATCTTCAGAGCCCTTGACACGAAGGAGCAGGCTTGGGGAGGGGCTCATCGCAGTCAGGTCTTGGGTTTCTTGGGAAACAGGTTCAAGGGCCAGCAAATTAGAGGTAGCCGTGAGAAAAGATGTCTCTGTTTCTTTCTGGAAAGTTCTTTGGCCACCACTGAGGAAGCATTTTCTTTTTGTGATAAAGAACAGGCTGAGAGAAGATGGGGGACAAGAAAAGGGAAAAGTCAGCCAGGTGGCCGTAGCGCCCGTCTTTAATCCCAGCACTCTGTAGGGAGAGGCAGGCGGATCTCTGTGAGTTTGGGGCCACCCTGGTCTACAGAGTGAGTTCCAGGACAGCCAGAGTTACAGCAGAGAAACCCTGTCTTGAATTAAAAAAAAAAAAAAAAACCAAAAAAAACCAGTTATCAAAAGGAAAAAATGTATTTAGAGAATTCAGCTTCACGCTCGGAACGCAAGTCCTCAGCAGCCATTTCGGTACATTACGCTATGACCACAGCAGGAGAAAGCAGAGAGGGCTGGGACGGTTCTCACCTGGAGGCCTTCTCCATCCCCAAGTCCTGCCTCCCTTCTCCCATTCTGCCATCCTCCTGCAAATCTTTTCCTTCCTTCCCCCTGTCGGGGCTCTCCGCTGTGGTAGGAAACACCTGAGTCCAATCGTTTAGGAGGGAGAAAGGTTTATTCTGGTTCACAGTTTCAGAGGTCTCAGGCTGGGCTTGCTTCATCCTATCACTGGGGGCATGTGGAGGTGTGAGGCCGGAGACTCCCGGCCCTGGACATTAATCCTAAAGTCTTAACAGGAACTTAGGCTTTCTCTACTCAATACAATAATTATTGAGTACTTTCCAGAACTCCCTGTTCCAAGAACTAGCCCACCCCAGAAACCATAAAACAATTATTGTCAGGCTTAATTCCAGGGCACTGTGACCCAGCCCAAATTCCCAAAATTAAAGTATGAGAGGCAGCTGCAGCTGCTGCCTAATAGCCTTGGGCAAGGGACTTTCCACGTTGACTAAGACCCTAAGTGTACATTTCCTGGTGCCCACGACCTTGCTATACACCAGCTCCAATCAGCTTAAAGGTTAATTTGCCCTAACCTATCAAAATAGAAAAACAATTTGGGGACCAATCGACTTGTACCAAATCGGTTTATGCCTAGCAACTGTCTGTATTTTGTATAAAAAGCTTCGTTTTCTGCTTCTTGGGGCCGCTTCTATCCTGCGTGTTAGAACGGCCCCAGTGCTCATTAATAAACCTCTTGCTTTTTGCATTGATTATCCGACTGTGTCTCTCTGTGGGCGTGTCATCAAGTTGGGGTCCAGTTCGGGAACCCAACAGAGGAACAGCATATAACTGTGGGACCCCATTTCATGGTAGCTAAGGAGTGAAAGGGAGGACAAGGGGCCAGGGTCTCAATATCCCTTTCAAGGCCACACCCCACCCTGATGGCCCACCTCCTCCCTTCCACCAGACCCACGTTTAAAACCTTCTACCACCTCCCACTGGTACCACAGGCAGACAACCCAGCTGTTAACACATGGACCTTCAGGGACATTTACAATCTAAACAGCGATATCCAAAAGCAATGAGCCAAAGTTTTAGGAAGGCTGAACATCATGGAGACTAGAAATCTCCTAAATTATTTTTTGGAGAATAATTTCTATTTTAGTTCATTAGCTGATTTTATAAAATATACAGAACATACAGCTTATCAATATAAACAACTTTTAGGTAGAGTTAAGTGTATTCACATTGCTGAGTAATTATCTCCAGAAACTTCTCCACAGTGCAAAGGAGGGGCTGGACAGTGTGCTCAGCCGTTAAGAGCACATCAATGATAGCATCTCCTCCCAGCTGACTAGCACCCCTAAACTTCCTTATTTTAGATTGTTTTAATTTTATGTGTGTGAGTGTTTTGCAGGTGTATCTGTAAGTGTGCCACATGCATGCAGCGCCTGAGGTCAGAAGAGAGCATTGGACACTCTAGAACTGGAGTTAGAGATGGTCATGAGACACCATGTGGGTGCTAGGAATTGAATCCAGGTCCTCTATAAGAAGAGCAATTACTCTTAGATGCTAAGCCATCTCTCTACCCCAACTCCCTGATTTTAATGACGAATTAACAGTTACAGATGACCCAGCACATGCCAGGCATTGAGTTAGCCACTCCATTGACATTCTCATTTAATCTTTAAATAGATACTATTATTATCTTTATTTTTCAGATGAAAAAATGGAAGCTTAGAGAATTTAGGAAGCTTGCCAAATCATAGATGCCAGGTGCTAGAGTTGGCGTTCCAACCCAATGGGTATAGCCATTGATTTACCAGATGTAGCCATAGATTTTGGTTCAAAAGCTGGTTTATTCTTTGATTAATTTAAACACCAGTCCTAGTCCTCAAGCCCTGGAGTATTTCTGCCTTCGTACAATATATTCTTAAGATGCTAGCTCAGACCTAGAACTGGAAGATTTCAGCCTCAGTCTCCATATAATCTAGAGCATTTAAGCCTCCACTGCTGACTGAGCCACCCCAACTAGCTCCTTCTGAACTCTAACTCTTCTGATTCAGGTTCAAATTCCTCTCTAAGTTGCTGGTTCAAACTGATCTCCTGAACCGGCTTAATGTTTCTGACTGCACTCTTCTGGCTCTGGCAGATTCTGGCTGAATCCTGTAGCTTCTCTGATTGAACTGCTCTGCTTGGCTTCAAACTGACTCTTCTGCTAAGTTCTGCTGTGTCTCTGTGTTTCTCCCCAAGCCTGCCTGCTTCAGTCTGCTCACCTCATCCTGCCTGTGTTTGACTGCTGTAACTGACTCTGCTAACTCTCCTCTGATTAGTCATTTTGTCTGTCCCTCACTCTGACTCATCACAGATGTCACCCCTAATCTGACACTGATTCCTGAGCTGCTCCTCCTGTGTCTGCTCTCACACTCTGTTTCTGTTTTAGGGATTAAGGCATGAATTACCATTGCCTTCTGAATACTGAGATTAAAGATGTTACTGCCACTGCTTAACTGGGATTAAAGGTGTGTATAAACATTATTTTTGTTTTGTTTTGTTTTTAGAGACAGGGTTTCTCTGTTATAACTCTGGCTATCCTGGAACTCACTCCGTAGACCAGCAGGCTGGCCTCAAACTCACAGAGATCTGCCTGCCTCTGCCTCCCAAATGCTGGAAATAAAGGTATGCACCACCATTGCCCAGCTGTACCAATATTTTTAGCATTCTTTCTATATTCTATTAGGACCACATAGGCTTCTGAATGTGATTCCCTCATATAGACTCCAACATATAGACCCTTTCTAGATTTCACACAGGATTATTCTGATACAAATGGGTCTGCACAGTGAGACAGAGGATAACAGAGGCTGGAGAGATGGCTCAGGGGTTGGCAGCAGTGGCTGCTCTTCTTTCAGAGGATCAGGATTCAATTCCCAGCACCCACATGACAGCTCACAACTGTCTGTAACTTCAGTTCCAAGGGATCTGACACCCTCATTGATACAGAAATACATGTAAGCAAAACACCAACGCACATAAAATAAAAACAAACCATTAAAAATTTTTAAAAAGTCATTACATAAAAATTGCAACTTATATGGGAGCACCATCAGAGAACATAACACTGGCTACTCCTCTGTCATTTACAAACGTCTTCCTCATTACTTTCAATTTAAATAAGTTTAAGACAACTTCTTATTGCATGTTGGGGCACATCTCCCTTAAAAGTTAAATGAAAGATATAGATATTCCCTTTGGGGAGAGCTGCAGAGAGATGTCCTGTTTGTCCTCACCAGAGACCTTAAGAGCAAGTATCTGCACGTCCCTTAGATTTCTGCTCCATCAGATTTTCTAAGTATCAGCTTTAAAAAAACAAACAAACAAACAAACAAACAAACCTCTTTTTTGCCTACTTTCTCTCTCTGACACAAAGAAGTTCTCACAACTGAGTTGTACGACTTATCCCTATTTGCAACCCAATAGGTGTTGCAAACTCTGGACCCCTGCAATTCTAAGACATGTAATGTTCATGGAAGGTTCTGGAAACAGTCACAGAGGGTTGGGCTGTTCTGTTGTTGTCCTCAGAAGTAGAGCATTTCATTCTCAAGGCAATCAAGAAACCTCAACCTCACTACAAGCCACTCTCTCTCAGGCCAGTTACATAGTTGCTCTTCTAAGAAATGAGTGAAGTCCCCATAAAAGACAGCAATAAAAAATAAAATCAGTTATTCTGTGAATTGGCTTTCTGGGGCTTGTTGAAAAATATGGTCATAAATAATCTCTGTCTTCTTTGCCTAAAAAAACAAAAAACCTCTGGCAGATTGTTAATCTTATATAATAAATAAACTCGAGTGGAATTTACAACACTGGAGGTAACCGGGTCTTCCCAAGGCCTCCTCAGCTTACAACCCTATCTCCGCGCTTGCTTTCATGGATAGCTCCCTGAAATCCCCATGTCTCAGAGTCTCCGCTAGGCTGGCTATGGAACCTACTGGTCCCTCAGCGACTTATGGGAATGGTGGCCTTTACCATTTTGCTTCAGGTATCACTAATGTGCGGGCCACACCAGTAAGTACTCTCAATCACCGAGCCATCTCTCCGACCTCTAGGCTACTTCTACGGCACTGTTTCCACCCAGAAGGGCTCTGCTCTCATGAACTAACCATGACTCAAAGGACTTACCTCATTCATTGGGTATGTATTGAAGACAAACAAATGAAGTCTCCGTCAAATGCATATTTCTAGACTGGCATAGGTATCAACATGTGAATTTTGTGGGGACATAAGCATGTAGACTGTAGCCCCTGGATCCTGCCAGAACTTTAGGTTTTCAGCAGCCTTCCCCACCCCAGCCACCACACCCAGATACGTGGGGATAGGTGCAGCAGCAGTTCTGATCAATTTTTCAAGTTTGAGAGCCACTGAGAGCAGGAAAGGTATAGTGTGTGTTGGAGGTGGGGAGAAAACAGAGGGACTAGGGTAGTAACAGCAAATGTTCTTACACTGGTTATGAGACCCGGAAGGACCAGTATCCCATCGTCCCCCTGACTTC
Organism: Cricetomys ansorgei; assembly: GCA_026225945.1. Taxonomy (NCBI): domain Eukaryota; kingdom Metazoa; phylum Chordata; class Mammalia; order Rodentia; family Nesomyidae; genus Cricetomys; species Cricetomys ansorgei. The sequence continues at coordinate 15,949,587 of JAMJFZ010000320.1, forward strand.
AGCTCTCGGCTCTGCTCCAACCACTCTGATGTCCTTACTGCCCATCAATGTGCAAGGTGTTTCTCTGCCTCCGGGCCTTTGCACTCTTCATTCTTCACAGAAGGTTTGCACCCCAGGTCTGCTGCAGTTTTTGCATTCATTGGGCCCATTCAACAATACTTCATTTTGATAGACCACTTAGCTCTGGGGCTTTGTATCTGTTACTGCACCATGTCTGTCTCACCAACAGACCCTGACTAGTACTCATTACCAATAAGCAAACATAGAGAATAAACTTAGAGAAACTCAGCCACCTGAGGATCTCTTTTAAAGAAAGCATTTGGTACATTTAATGCTCCTTGTTCATGAGCAGACGTATATAAAAACACTGTCTGAACAGTGACCCGCGCAGAAACCACAGAGATTGTTAAATGAGCACTGAAATCTAACTAGGAGGCAGGATATACAAATGTGCATCCTGACACACAAGTGAGGCTCTGTTCCTACCCCGGCTCTACACACGATGAAACTGGCACAGGGGAGTGACGTCACTCCCCCAGGGTCCTGCAGGTGGTGAGGATGCCTCTGGGCTTCAGGCCCTGCAGTAGGACACACAGGGCTCCGAAGGAGCTTGGTCTGGAAGTAAGAAAGGCCTCAACTGAATCTCAGCCCTCACGTCCATGGATCAACTGACTTACAGGCAATAGCTTAAGCTTTGAAGCCATTACTTCTCTGTCCCTGAAGTTATGTGACAGTTAGTAATGTTTACCAACCCAGTGTTGCCATTGTTCTTAATACTACTAAGAAGTAGTGATAATATCCACCCCTGAAGTAATACCCTGGAGGAGGGTGTTGAAGATTGTTTGGGATAATGTTCGTGCACAGCCAAGGCAGCTTTTTAGTAAATGTTGGCTGTTTTCTGGTAACATGCTATGTGACCAGCCTCAACATCCTCAGCACTTGCAATAGAGTCTTGGCATAGTAGAATATTCTGGGAGTCTCTTCTGCTCTCCACTAGAATTGACGGCGTGACCTTCTTCCTGACCTAGCATGGTAGACTTCTGTCGCTGTAACAAATTACTCATACAGCTAAGAGGTTTATTATGGCTCACAGTTTTAGTCCACTATCAGAAAGATCCACTGCTGTTAGGCCTTGGGTTGAGGGGCTTCTGGTTTGCAACATAGGCATTTGGATAGCAGAGCAAACTATTCATCTTGTGGCTGGGAAAAGAAGAAGCGGGGATTGAAGAGACAGCTCAGCTAGTAAATTGCTTGCCTTGCAAACGTAAGCACCAGAGTTCGGTGCCAGAATCCACTGTTAAAAAGCTGGACACAATGGTAAATACTTGTAATCCCAGGGCTGGGGAGCAGAAACAAGGTGTTCCTTGGGGTTTGTTGGCCAGCTAGCTTAGTTTACTTGTTCTAAGCCAGTGAAAGATCCTGTCTCAAAACAAACGAGCAAAAAGAGAATGGTGGTACCTGAGAAATGATACTTAAGGCTCACATATGCGTGTGTGTGAGGTATATGTGTGTATACCTCACACATACACACACACACAGAAACTAAGGGAGAGAGGGAGAGAGGGAGGGAGAGAGAGAAAGAGAGAGGAGCTAAGGAGAAACTATGAGAGAGACAGAGACTAATGGTCCCCCAGTTTCCTTTCAGGGCAAGTCCTCAAGGGACCTGGCAGCAGCAGCAGGGGGTGGAGGTGGGGCGGAGGCATTTAACATCCAAATGGCAAGGGGTTAACCAAAGGCAGCCTCTTTTCAACATCTTGGGACACACAGCAGCTGGCAGGCTCAGCCTGTGCAGGCTTTCTGTCAGAAGTCCCAGTTCTCATCTTCTCCACCCTCAGAAGCCTGCCAAGCCTTCCTCTCCGGGTTAGGCCGCCCTGACCTCCATCTGTGGGTAAAAGAGAAGGGTGCTGCTAGCAATTCAAGAAGCCTCTGCTGCTGGACGCCAGGACTTCTGCTCAAGACGATGACCCTGAAGCAAAAGAAGCTACTGGACTGTTTCTGAATCATCTTCGACAACAAAAACATTCCACGGAATTGTGGCAACTGAGTCTATTTTGTTGTTCAGATCCCAATCTTTGAAAATCCACAAGCTACAAATGACTGTGCCATGCAGGGGGAGGTAGGCAGGGGCAGAGAGAGCCGCATGCTGCCATTGGATTGGGTCTAGGATTTGGTCTCACCCCGTCAAAGCAGTATTTGACAAGAAGAGTTTAAAGGCCACGCTGGCTTTTATCTGGAATTCTTGAATGGGGTTCTCTGTAGAAAAGGCTCCAGTGAGCAAAGTCTAGGCAGGTAGTGGGCTTCAGGAGATGAATATAGACTAGGACTAAGAAGGGGACCGCTACTCAGAGTCACATTCCTTACAGATAAAACAGAGATCATGCCAGCTCAGACAGACTGAGGCTCTGCATATCTGTTGCTATATGACTCTCCATATTTAGGGAAAACTGACTTCAGAGTTTGGCTTGATCGCCTGGCACCTAGCACGGGGGTGCCATTCAGATTTGGTCTGGTTTGTTGGACTCCAGTGCAGAAGGTCAGTCTCTTGAACAACCCTGATCCACAGTAATACGGATGTAGATGGTGCAGTCACAGCTTGGGAGGCTCCTTTCTCTCCAGCAGCTACTGTGAGTCTCACCAGGCAGAAGAACATCAGGAGATTCAGGAGCAGTGGTTAGCCATCCAAACGGCCTCTCCCAAGAAATGGCACTCTGCAAACATCATCTTCTTCCAGATAGTTTGTACCCTCCAGAGACGCTCCCCTTCCAACTCTCTTCTCAGCACACTGCCTTTCACTCTGCCTGTCTCTGCTCCTTCTTGGTCGTTTTCTTTCCCTCTTCCTCAGTAACCTTCTCCTTCCTCCCCCTTGCTTGTCTGGAATGTCTTTCTATTGATTTTGTGTTGACGCTTCCTGTAT
>JAMJFZ010000320.1:15957500-16075000 GCA_026225945.1 Cricetomys ansorgei
TGCAGTATCATTGGCCCCTCTGGCAAAAAGCAAGTGGTGCCTTGTCCCTGCACCCACTCGGGAGTTCACCTGCTCTCCCTGGGCCATTCTGATCAGACCGGCTTCCTGGAAGATCGGGGTACTGAACCAAACAATGAGCACAAGGGTCAGAGAAGGCAGGCCGCTGGGAGCTCTGGAGCCTGCTGATCTCTCAGGAGGTTCTTGCCATAGGTAAAAACAGACTAGGGCCATGGGGTGAGACAAAGAGACAAAAGAGGTGCTGCCCGGGGTGCCAGATAAACTCAGAAACCAAATAAGTAACATTTTGATGTAGCATGTTTAAATAAAAATTAGTTTTTAAAATCTTCAGTGAACAAATAAAAAAAAAATCTCTAACATTCCAAGTATCAGTATCAGGTAGGGTACATTCCCAATGGCTGGCTTGCTCTTGACTCTGAAAGATCCCTGGATTCTGAGACAGAGAAGCAGCTAACCCCATGAGGATTCAAACACACCTTCAACCTCTCTGTCTGTTCCCCTGGGCTTTCGCCTGGCTACGTCTCCTTCATAGGGCTTGTGAAGATCAATTTTGAGCTGCCAAGGAATGCATAACAAACTGTAATGGTGCTGGCAGAAGTAGGCAAGATAGGCTAGTCTCGGAGTGTGAGGAAAGAGGAGGCGAGAGGAGGAAGGGTGGAGGGAGGTGCAAAGGAAGATGTGTGGAGGAGCATGGGAAGAGGCTGAGTTTTGGATTCTGACCCGCAACGGGCTTTCGCTCAGCTCAGGACAGTTGACAGAGCCTCAGTCCATCCCAATTCTATGAGCCCCGGTTTGTCTGGTCTTAAAATGGGAGAGGGGTGATGGAATAATGGAATGTGCTGAGAAGTACTGTCTGCGCAAACCTAGTGTGGTCCATGGCATCTGCACACGTGTGTGCACACAGAGACACATGTGACCTGGGAAGAGGTGGAGAGAAAGGCAGTGAAGGGCTGATACTCAAGGAAGGGAGAAAAGGACCAAGGAAAGGAAGAGGGGAGCAACTCAGATCCCATCCTGGATTCAGGATTCTTAGACAGCAAGTCAGCTCAAGTTTCCCGGGAAACGTCCTCGGAGAGAATCGAGCCTAATGATATACTTGACGTTTCTCTGTGCTGACACACAAGCTATTATTCATTTGTTTTTCTAGAGTACTCTAGACTTTTCATCCATTCTCCCAAAGGCTGGCATTTATTTATACTGCTTGAGAAGACCTTTTTTGCATCAGTGAAGTTTTACTATCTCAGTTGGGTGAGGAGACAGAAATCACTTTTCCCCTACTCTGATTCTGCCAAACCTCCAGGTCCTGCCCCTCTATTTAAGAGCAGGTAGAATTCTTAGAATGGGTGAAGAGCATGGGCAGAGGCAGGAACCTCGCAGCAAGCTCTGCCACACTCCAAAGCCCCAGAGCAGAGACTCTTCAGGGAAAATGGTTTCTCCTCCAAGACAGCGCCCCTTTGGATGGGTTCCCTGTGCCTTTCACAGTAGAACAAAGAAGGAAAGCTCTCTGTATGCTAGGAGGGCTGCAACTGACAGTTGATCCCCTGGAAGCCAGCCTGTGCATTTCCTTACTAAAGAAGAGCAGAGGGAAGTGCCAAGAACTTAAAAGAATAAATATTCTAGAAATAATTCCTGACTGTCTTTGGAATGTGCCCTCCCTCCCCTAGGAGATTTGTTTCTTAGAGACTGTTTGCTTTGGCTACCAAGATTGGTCTGCATGCTGCAAGCGCCCACCTGCCCTGGGGGCGTTACTGCCGCCCCTCTGGCAGCTGTAAGAAGGCTTCAGACAGCCTGCTCCAGGGTTAACCAGTCCAGGACTCAAGGGCTGGGATCTAGGCTACCAACGTGACAGGACAGCACAAATCAGTAATCAAGGTCATTGATATTATAATGCAGTGTTTACAAAAACAAAGTACTACAAAAATGCACAATGAACAAAATATGGATTTTAAAATAAAGACAAGTCCTGTGCAGAAGATCCATTCACTGCAGCTGAGGTGCCACAATCAGAGGCCTTCGTTTCATTTTGTCTTGCTGCAATGTTTCTTTACATTTGTTTACTGCGTGTACATATGTATGTGGGTGTGTGCCGTGGCGTGTGTGTAAGGACAGATGACAGCTTGAAGTTAGCGGGCCTCTCCTCTGACGTGTGGGTTCCGATTGAACTCAGGTCGTCAGCCTAGGCAGCAAGTAACTGTATCAGCCGAGCCGTCTCTCCCATCCCATGGATCTGAGGCCTTTAGTGTGGGAAGATCTGGCGCCACCTCAGTAGGTCAGGGAAGAAACTGTTTCTACCGCTTCAGAAAACTGTATCTGTGCTGCATCTGGATGACAGGCTCTCTGCATCCATCAAATTCACAAGCTCCTGAAAGGGGTTTGGAAGGACCAAGCATAGCCTGGAACCTTCTCTTCTGAAGCTCTTGTTCTTCCTCATCCAGAATATCCCAGCATCATCCCTCTGTGGACTCACTCCAAGGTCATAAGCTGACTGTGGGAAGGTATTTTATTTATCTCATACACTGTGTGTGTGTGTGTGTGTGTGTGAGTGTGTAAGTGTGTGTGTGTATGTGTGTGAGTGTGTGTGTATGTGCGTGTGTGTATCTGTGTGAGTGTGAGTGCGTGTGTGTATGTGCGTGTGTGTATGTGTGAGTGTGTGTGTGTGCATGTGTGTGCACGTGTGTGTGAGTGTGTGTGTGCATGTGTGTGTGTATGTGTGAGTGTGCGTGTGTATGTGTGTGTGTATGTCTGTGTATGTATGTGTGTATGTGCGTGTGTGTATGTGTGAGTGTGTGTGGGGGGGGGTGAGAGAGAAAGAGAGATGGAGCACTTTAATTTCTTGCAAATGTTTAAAAGTTGGAAAGTTCCTATAAAAATACTGCATATTTTAACTAATCTTTAAAAACTCAAATAATCATCTTGCCTTGAAAAATGTGCTTAGCAATTGATTAAAAATTTTAATTTTTTTCTCTCTTTATCTGCTATATATGGCAACTAAAAATATAGTAATCATCACTCCTGTTTACTGATAACATATTAAATCTTAGCACAGAGTTCAAGGCTTTCAGTATTGTGTCTTTAACTCCTCATAATTCTGCACTCATTAGTCTCAATTATGGAAGGTAAATCTGAAGCTCAGAAAACATAAATAATGTTTCCAAAATCTCTTGGCTAATAAATAATAAATAATGGCCGGCTTCCATCCTGGGAAGTGGACTAAGTGGACTAAGTTACTGGCTATTGAAGAGTTCCAGGCGGCTCAGTGGTCCTGGGTGTGCACATAGGGGTGAGGGAGGACCCCACCAGCCACCTCAGAGGCTGGCTCAGCTCCCAGGTTCCTGTGTCTGTCAAATAGCTTCCTCCCTCCCTCCCTCCCGCCCTTCCTCCCTTCCTTCCTTCCTCCCTTCCTCCTTTCTTCCCTGCCCCTCTCCCTCCTCCCTCCTCCCTCCCTCCCTCTCTCTCTCCCTCCCTTTCTTTCTTTTGTTGATTTCTTATCCTTGTTTCTTTTTATGTTTCCCCCTTTCCTCTCTTCTTCTGTTCGCTTTTGTTTTGGTTGTCTTGCTCATTTCTGGGATGAAATACTTTACAAAGGCATTTATTCTGACTTACATTTTGAGGTGCAGATCATTGTGGGGGGGGAAGACATGGCAGCTAAAGCACGAGGCAGATGGTGACTATCCACAGCCATGAAGCAGAGGCGTAAATGCCGGTGTTCCCTTCTCCAGCCCAGGAAGCCAGCCCACGCAGTGGTGCCGCCTGCATGCCCGTCTCAATCAAACCTCTCTGGAAACACCCTCACAGACATGCTGAGGGGTTTGTCTCCCACATGATGCTAAATCCCATCAAATTGACAATCAAGATTAACCCTTGCAAGACCACCCCTTGTCAGCTTGACACCAAAACCCATCACTTTTGAATCATAGAATTGTACCCCATTCCCTAAAGTCTCATGTTTATCTCATGATACAAAACATATTTAGTCTGTCTCTATGAGTCCCCAACATCTTAACAGTCCCTAAATTGTGTGTGTGTGTGTGTGTGTGTGTGTGTGTGTGTGTGTGTGTATGTGTGTACTGAGACTCAGGCTATCTCTTAACTGTAACTTCAGAATCGAGTTAGATACTTCCAGTGAACGATGATGCACACTGAACACTCACATTCCAAAAGGGAAGAATGGAGTCATAGCAAGATGGGACCAAAGCAAGCTCCTAAACCCAACAGGGCAAACACCAAATGCTGTAGCTTCATGCCAAGCACGGGGCTTGTGAATGGAGTCATCTGAGCTCCAAAGAACTTAGGTGACCACATTTCTCCTACTCTGCCACCCTCGCACAAGTAGGCTGTCTCCTGGGTTGTTTTCACTCTTGGGTTGGTGTGCATGGGAAAGGTTTCACTAGGTGGCTGTGGTTCTCCTTGTTGACATCCCAGGGTTTGACATCCTCAGCATCTGGTTTTCTCCAGTTCTACTTAGACTTCATGTTCACAGTTTTCACGCAGTGTCTTCTCAGGGCCTCCTTGTGTGGAACCTGACCATGCCTGGTCTCAGAAGCTTTCTGAAATCTTGGTGTAAGCGTCCGTTACCCTTATAACTCTTGTAATTTTTTGCCTGCCTGTAAAACAAGTACAGGCAGTGGATGCTGCCGCCAGTTTCGACTGAAAGCTCAAAATGCAGTCTGGGCCCCTTCTGACGCATCTGTAGTGGCCTCTGCACCTTGGCCGCTGGTCACGTTGCACACAAGCCCTGAAGCAGAGGGAGATGAATTTTGGTGGTCCATTAAGGTTTCTCCTTTATACTCAATCTGAAACTATAGTCCACTGAATGGTGCAGACTACGCCTAGGTTGGATCTTCCTATCTCAGCAAAGCCTCTCAGATAGCCTCACAAACATGCCCAGAGGTTTGACTCCTAGGTGATACTAAACTCTCTGAAATTGACAATGGAGATTAATCATCACAATAGAACAACTATTGCATGTATGGATGTTCCTGGCTTTTGGGCTTAACATATCTTAAGTGACTAACTCCTGGGATACACCTAGGCTGTGGAGCATTGCGGCTTAGCAACACAGCTCACTGCAGAGCATCAAGGGCACCCCTCAGGTTGCCTGACTGACTGGGAGCTGCGAATCACTGCCTCAGCACTGCATCAACAGAGGATCGCATCTCTCATTACCGGTCCAGGAAAGGATACACATCAAGAATCATTTTTTAAAGTTTTTTTTTAAAACTGCACATGTATTGCTTCTCCACAATCATAACGAGGTAGAAAAATGGAAGGTCAAGCCACCATTTAGTTGGGGACTGTTGGGGTTGGGATCTTATTCAGGATTACTCTTGGAAAGAGTTCCCCAAGGTCCCAAGTCCCACTGACTTCTGCTCTCCACAGGGCTGACTCCTTGCATCAGTAGGAGAATGTCCTCCCTCTCCCATCTAGACGCCTCTCAAAGACACCTCTCCATATTATTGTGTTTCCTTTTTTAGCACCTATGAGTGTAATCGAGCCATGGTTTACAGCACACCAATGGCCAAGTGTCCGGAGTTTTGGATCCATGGAGTCATGACATCCTCTAAGACTTGCTGATAGTAAACAGGCCAATAGAGTCTTATGAAAAAAAACTCCTTCTGGTTGCCCCACACTTTTCCAGCCTCATTTCCCAAACTGGATTGTGATGGTTAAACTTCATTGCTACCTCAGCGGGACTTAGAATCACTATGTAAACATACCTCTGTGTTTGTGTTCCTGAGAGTGTTTCCAGAAAGCAAATGACCATCAAGAGTCTAGCAAGAATGACGCCCTCGAATGTGAGTGGCGCTATCCCATGAGCTGGATGAATAAAAAAGAGAAAGCGAGCGGAGGACCGGAAACCATCACTTTCTGTTTCTTTACTCTGCACACAGTGTGACCAGCTGTATCTCACTCCATCCCGTGACTTCTTTGCCATTATGGACTGTATCCCCTCAAACCGCAAGTCAAAATAAATCCTTCTTTCTTTAAGCTACTTTTGTGGGTAACATCTTGACAGCAACAAGAGAAGCAATTAACGTACAACTCCCTAACACTTCTCTAAAACCTAGTTCCTTCTGCAGTGCTCTGTAGCTAAGGAACTGATCTCATCTACATGTCAGAAACCTAATCCTCACATCGAATCCAACACAAAGTCTTGTTCACCTGGTAAACTTCTTTAGGGATCTCTTAAACCAGTTTATTCCTTCCAAGCTCTGGTGATGTGACTTGGACTAGATCGTGCCCATCTACGGTATGAACCCGGTGACCACCTCCTGCTTTGCTCTTGTCTCCACCCTGTATCCCATGCTCCAAATGAGCAGGCTGCCTGAACTACACATGTCGAGAACCATGATCTTCCTAAATCATAAGCGATCCTCTTACCCTTGTTCTTAAATCTCTGACGGTTAGTTAGGATGGTCCTTAAGTCTCTAATACAACATGTAAGGCAATTCTCTGCCTGAGTATTCAGCCATCTCCACTAGCCACACTGAAAGTTCCCCAAAGATACCTATATTCTTTGGCCCTTTATACATTCCCCCTTCTACAGAGACTACAGCCCCTTAGCCTCTTATCTCCGGGGCCTCCTGAGACAATACTTGAGTCAGAAACCTTTCACGGACCTTCCAACTCTGAGTTGGATCCCCTTTGTTGAGCTTCCACAGGTCTCTTGGCATACTTTTATTTTAGCACTCACCCAAATATACAAGCCACAACCTTTTGTTGACTGTCTGCCTTTTCTGTCGGGCTGTTAGCCCCATGAGAGCTGACATGTGACTCTACGCATAGTCTTTGTAACCTGGTCACAGCTGACTACATGCTCAATAAAATCTATTTTTCCAACTTAGGTGCTCAGAGCACCAATGGTATGAGTCACCTTTTAGCAGAAACGTTAAGAATCACTACCAGGAAGGCGTGTTTGCTCGGGAAAGGCAGATACACGAGTCAGGCCAGGCTCTGACGATGCTACGGAATTGGCTGTGAGCAGCTGGGCATTCGCTAGCTGCCCGGCTTCCTAGAAGTACACACGTTTTAGGATTTGTTTGGAGACGTTGTGAAACAAACCCCTTTCTATGTATTTGAGAACATTCTGTGTTTCCTTTCTTCTTGCCAGACTGATACGGTTTCATAACCTTTTAGCGCCGCTGCGTCTCGGGATGACCCTTACCCTTTACTCATTAATAGCCTGCCTGGCATGGAGAGCTCCTGAGGGCGTGTTCGAAAAGGAACTGCTGTTAAAATGCGCATCTGCTCCTGGTATCAAAAGGAGAAACCTAAGAGTTTCCTTTTTCATTTTAAATCAACAGCTTGACCTCACTTTTGCCCAGAGGAAAAAACTTCAGGTCTTTGCGATCTGAGCTTTTGGTTAAGATAGTGTAATTATGCTGGTCCCCTGTGTATTTGCTCTCATTTACAAAATGTAAGTGACTGGATTTCATACCCCTTGGCATGAAGTTACGGAAAGCCAGAGGTTTATGGTTTCAAATGTTAACTCTCCCGTATATAAACTGGTGGCCTTAAGCAACCCACTTGACCTTCTAGAACTTTAGCTTTCTCCTCTGCAAAGTCAGAAAGACACCAGCCTCGCAGCTCCATCTCTGCCTTGAGTGTGACAAGCACTAAATAATGTTAATGTCCTTCCCAAACCTTCTGCTATTCATTATACCATAGCCATATGATGGTCCCCATGGAGCCCCTCTCTGGGCTAAGATTGTTTTCTATTACAGAAAATCTCCACTGTAAACTGTGGTCGCCAGTCAGCCTCGCTGTCTGCACTCAGCGGCTAAAGCTTTGGAGATTCTTAGTAAACGACAGGGCTGCTTGGTTTCTGCTCTCCAAAGCAGTACTCCTCCTTGTCATCATAGAAAGGGACTCCAAACCAGAGTGAACAGGGGAAACTAAGTCATGAGAAGAGGAGGGAATGAAAATTCCAAAAAGGAAAGAGCTAAAACACTTTTGAGACTAAGATAAGAGGCAAGGACCTGCTGGGCAGTGGTGGCACACACCTTAATTCAGCACTCGGGAGGCAGAGGCAGGCGGATCTCTGTGAGTTCGAGGCCAGCCTGGTCTACAGAGTGAGTTCAAGGACAGTCAGAATTACAACAGGGAAGGAAGGAAGGAAAGAAGGAAGGAAGGAAGAAAAGGCAAGGACCTGGCCATCTTAGTCTGGCAGTTAGACTGCTTGCAGATTTACCAGTTCAGTGACTGCTTCCCTAGCTCGCCCAACACCTTTGATCCTACAGACATGTTTCACAGCTAGTTTTTAGTTTTAAAACCAACTTGAGAAGTTGGCTCCTGTTATACCCATTTTTCAGAATAAGAAGCTGAGGAGCATGTGCCTGAATCATGCTAGCCTATGCAAGATGGAGCTGGATTGAACTTGAGCTGTGCTCTAAGTTTAGGGCCCTTCCTACCACATTCTCCTCTCTCACGCAGCTGGAGGAGAACAATATTCCAATCAACCTCAAAGGGAGCCTATGCTTGGGAACCCTTGTCAGCGACACAGAGGACAAAGTATTAAGAAAAAAAAAAAGGACCTCTGTCCTGTCCTATTCCCAACCATTAACCACGGGGAATTCTGCTTTCTCACTTGTGCAAAGAACAGACAGTAATGCACGCATGCACGCTCCCTGCCTTGCTTCTATTTCCTGAATGCGGATCCACAGGGACTTTACAACACAGATGGCCATGTCGCAGAAGAAGTGTTTGAAAGATAAATCTGCAGTTCATCATCGGTGTATCAGGAATCACATCTTTGGCCTGTTGTGACCACCGTGGCTGGTATCAACAAGGATGGGATTCTCCTTCGTGGCTTTTTAGAAACAGGTCACACTTGACTTGAGCAGCTGTTCCATAGCTCAGCTTCCTCATAGGAAAAAGCAAGAACGACCCTCTTCACCATTACAGTGGGAGTAAAGTTGTTAGTCTGGTTGGTCAGAGTTTGGGACCGGAGACAGAGCCTTGAGGTCGGCAAGCAAGGCTGACGTACCTGGGAAAGGTGTCCTTCCTTTGTTCTGGTCAGCAAGAACAACCATCTCTCTCAGCACCCATATCTGTCATGCAAGAGCCTAGGGGGATAACCTGTCATATTTTTTTTGTCTTCTGTCACCTTTCCTCTATGTATCTCCTCTAGAGAGCACAGTGATCTAAGATCCAGACTGAGGCTTCTGGGGTAAGAAATTCTGCTTCTGCTTATTTGTTTGCTTCTGAAACCGTCTCACCGTATCGCCCAGGATGGCCTTGAACTCGCAGTCCTTCTGTTCCGCCTCTGAGTTGCTGGTGTCAAGTGTCTGGCCTTCTACTAATGCACGATTAAGACTTGGATTATGAGTCTAGTAATTAAAAGCAGTATTTTCTCTTTTGACTCGTGCCATCTGCCGGTCTCTCAAGAGCTATGATCGCCAGCCTCCCAAGCGATTCCTAACGAACCCCCAACTCCTAGAAGTCATGTTGCGCGTACCAAGGTGAAGCTGTGTGACCAACAGGCACAAGTAATGACATGACACCTTCAAGACAAGCCGCACAAGGCCCCGAAGCTCCTGACACAGCTGACCTCTTAATTTGACCGCCGTAACAGGGAAAGGCGGTCCCCGCAGTTGGACAAGCCCAGTGACTGCCTTTCTGGAACTTTCTTTTCTTTGTCTTTATGTGAATGCTCGTCTGATTTACCTTTGCTCTTTGAAGCTGGGGGCTGAACTGCGTCTTGTCTTCAAATCCTCAGCACCTAGCTTTACACCTGGCACCCACTCACTTTTCAATTAAAAAAAAAAAAGGATAGTTCTGTACATAGCTTTTATTCATACTTCCTATGTTCAATGTTTAAAAAAGTAGCTTTTCTTTTTCAGTAGAAAGCTAAATATAGCAATTTGCAGTGAATTCCATGGGTCTTTTAGACGGGTGAATAAGTAAGTGTGGGTAGCAATAAAAGACAAATGTGAGAAGTCTCTTATTTTACAGCGGTGTTTCCAAATTTGCCTCCAAATTTGCCCTCATAGTTCAGTTCCACAGGCACCATAGAGTGAAAACCCTTCTGCTTTTTCATATGCCCAGTTAAATTACACTCAAGATTGATAAAATTATGCTCTATTAAGCTGACTATTTCGGCCCCAAAGATACAATCATTCCAACTCTCTTACTATTGCCACGTGGGTCTGTTTTCATTCATTTCTGAAGCCTCTTGAGACCATGTGATGTTGATTCCGAAGGCCGAGTAGACCTCTAAGAAGCAGGAGAACGGAAAAAACCACAGAGGGCAGTCTGACATTGTTTGTCTCCTACGTCCGGATTCTCAGAAGTGAGCTAACGCTGGGCCACGGGCCCAGGGAATCTGCTCTGTTGGTCTGTGCACCCCCCTCACCCCCCCCCTTTCTTCCCTCAAGGACAAAGCTCCGAAGCTGATCCATGGATTCACATGCAGCCACTGAAAAGGGAGGTTCAGGAGGCTCATAAAACTCAAAAGCAGCTTACAAGTCTGGGCAGAAACTTATATGACTCAGGGGGTGAGATGTCTCAACAATTAAGAGCACTTACTGCTCTTCCAGAGGACCCCCACTTACATGGTGGCTAACCACCAGATCACTCCAGTCCCAGGGGATGCAATGCCCTCTTCTGGCCTCTGAGGGCACTTGCACACACGTGATGCACAAATGTGCAGAGGAAATATTCATACACATAAAATGAAATTTAAATGAGAACATTATTCTTTTTTAAAAGAGAAAGAAACTTACAAGTCCCACGAGGCTCTTCCTGAGGTTGTATAAGCAGTAAACAATTGCTGGAGAACAGAGGACTCTTCCCTCCAGCGCCTGCCTATAGGTGGTGCTCGGAGTTGCCATAAGGAAACTTTCCTGAGTTGTTCCGCTTTTCAGTGACTCAGCCGCCTTTGTAAGCTACGCTCTTAGAAGTGATGCCTCATCTGCGCTCCTGGAAGTAATTCCAGCAAACTCACTGAGTCGTGCTGGGCTGGGTTGGAATTATTTCTTTGGTCTGTCTTTGCCTTCTGAGGTAGTTGAATAAGAATGACCCCCACAGGCTCGCATGTTTGAACGCTGAATCACCAGGAAGTAGAATGCTTTGGTAGGATTAGAAAGATTAGGAGGTGTGGCCTTGGTGGGGGAAGTATGTCACTGGGGGTGGGCTTTGAGATTTCAAATGGCCCTGCCCACCCTGACTCTCTCTGCCTGCTGCCTGATCGGGATGGAAAACTCTCAGCTACTGCTCCAGCGTGTCCGCCTGCACGCCACAGTGCTCCTCACCGTGATGGTAACAGACTAAGCCTCTGAAACTGTAAGCAAGCCCCCAATTAAATTCTTTCTTTTTTTTTAAGTTGCCTTGGTCATGGTGTCTCCTCACAGCAAGAGAACACTGGCTCAAAGACTCTCTTTGTCTGAGACGAATAGAAATGGACTCCCCAGGAACAGTCCTGCCACCCCTGCCCAGCATGGAGACTCTTCCTCTGTTGGAACCCCAGCAGAAGAGTTTGGAGCAGCAGTGCTCATGGTCTACGGCAGTTGAGGCAGAACTGCTTCCCAGTATGGGGCAGGCTTGATAGAAGAGATGAGCACTTGGTTGTCTTCCTTGAATATAGCTCCTGCGACACAGAATGATAGAGCAGGAAGAGTGCCAACATTCTGTTCCTAAAAGGCCGAAACTGTAGACCCAAATCGGGAGCACAAGGGAGTGGGAAGTCCTCTCTCAATGTCTTAGTTTTCCACACCCAGCTGAGAGAGGTGGCGACACCGGCAGGCCATGGTTCGGGTACCACCGGTTCAGTCAGTGTTTACCAAGATGTAGATTTTGGGGGTGCATAGTTCTCCATTAGTTGTCTACTGTATCCCTTTAGCATCGTTTCAAAGACTTGGAATGATTTTTTTTAAGTACTTTTCATCTGGGCATGAAGGTACTTGACTATAAAACCAGTATTTGAGAAGCTGAGGCAGGAAGACCACAGGTTTCAGGTCCTCCCGGGCTACACAGCAAGGCTCTTTCAAAGGAGGGGGGGATCACTAGGGAGAGCAGACTGAGAAATCTTTCTGCTTGAGGCACAGGCTGGTCTCAACTTTGCTACAACGCCCTTGCTTGCACCCCCCAAACACTGAGAATACAAATGCGCATACCCCAAGCCCAGTCCCTGTCTGAATGGAGTTACTTCTGGTGAGCAATCTTTAGCCATCCTTATCTTCTGTCTCCTGGACAGGTGCTTTTTGTTTTGTTTTTCTGTTACAGATTCTTTTTCCTCAGTGTGTGCTCTTGGTCATTTGATAAGGGTATTTCCACACAGGAGTCTTCTATTTTTTCTTGTTTTCTTAGATTTAAAAATCTTATTATCATTCAAATTTAGAAAGTTATGCAGCCAAATCTCCTTAAATATCTTTGGTCTCATTAATTCTCTCTAAATAGTTCATGTGTATGTAATTGAGGCTCTGTGCATTTCTGTTCAAATATTTTCTCTCTCCGTTTGGTGATTTTTGTTTTGTTTTTTTTTTTTTGTTGACTGGTTTTCAAGTGTCCCAATCATTCCTCCTGCCTTTTCTCCACTGTTAGTCTCACCCAGCATAGTTTCAATCATGCAGCTTTTAAAAAAAATTTCAGACATGTTTTTCAGTTGTGACATTGTGTGTCAGTTCTAAAATTTTCACTTTATTTTCTTAAGAGTTTCTCGATTTTTCCTGTCATCCCCACAGCTTCACACATTTTTTTTCATCTGTTCCTATAAAATACAATAGCCATCTTAAATTCTGTTTGTGCTGATTCTAACGCCCGATTGCTTTGTGGAGACACCTTTATTTTCTGGGATTCATTAATCTTTCTGTTCTGGTCGTCTTTTTCTACTTCCTGGTGTACCTGGTAATCCTGATTGTGTGTTCGGAGTTGCAGAAACCAGGATTTATGGTAGCTTCCTCCAACAGGTATTCGGTTTTATGCTATTAGAAGCTAAGTTTCTTATGGATAACCCTAATCCAGTGTAGGCTTTCTCCTAAGCCTTGTTAAAGCGGTCATGTTTAATGTTGCCCTCATTCCTATGATATAGCTCCCGGAATGTACCCCATGTGCTAAGGCGTGATGCAAGTGCTTTACAGATGGAATCCTAGAGATGTTTGTCAAGTTCTAAGTTGGTAGGATTTTAACTTCAAACTCTGCCTCCCAGTGCCAAGCAGCTGCCGAGATCTCTGCTCATCATTTCAGCTCTCCAGCTGCTGTTTTCTGCTGTGATCTGTGGAATTTTGCCCTGTACGTTCCCACTTAAGACTTCTGCCAAGATTCTGTATATACATCTGGGCTCTCCCTCTCCACTGGACCAAACCTTCTGGACTTCGTCCTTCAAGTTCTTTTAGTTGAATAAGCCTGTTTCCTGCAGACGTGTGAACATCTGCTGGGGAAAGTCAGTTCAATGTGATTATATCCCTTCCAGTTCGTGCCTGCTTTTGGATCTGTTTTTAGTACTCTACGTACATATGCCTTATCATTATTAATGGGAAGTTTAGTCTGCTATGAACTACTGTGTAGCTACTGTCGCCTTTGTGTATGCTTAAATATAGTGGTCATGGTAGATAGTCTATTTTATAATGCCGATTTTTAATAAACCGTAGACTTCATAAAGCATTTCATATTGATAGATATTAATAAATGTTTTGTTTTTTCCATGATTGGTTGTGCTTGAAATATTTAATAATAAGACTGCAAAACAAAAATAAATTATTAAGTAGAGATATGAGCTATGAACTTGAGTTCTTTCGATGTTCTTTGAAAAGGACTAAATTAGTTTGCTACGAATGCACTTTCTTAGGAAGACTACAAGCGATCAGTTATAATTGGGTCCACAGCAACACGGATTCTCTCTCGTACCATGCATCTTTCTGTTTCCAGTTTTCCCTATAAGCAATGATGCAATGAACAGGTTTTATGCATTTATTTTCAGTCTCCCCTATAGAATTATAGAAATTAAATTGTGGAATCAAAGGAAATCCACATTTAAAATTTTTATTTTAATGTATAGAGTCATCTGTTGTTACGCTCAGGGAATTGGTTCTAGTACTTTCCCTTGTTTGGTACCAAAACAGGTGAAGGCACAAGATCCTTACAGGAATTGGATATTATTTACAAATAACCTACATATATGCTCCCTGATGTGTTAAATCATCTCAAGATCATTGTAAGTAACTGATGCAATGTGAATGCTACATCAACAGTTATACCACTGTGTGTAGCAAATAATGACGAGAGAATTACACCTGTAGTAAACAACCTCCCCCCAGTACTTTCTATTCTTGGTTATTCGAGGCCGTTAATGTGGAATCTGTAGATATTGGCTGTCTGTAATCACCAATCACTCTTTATTGAAGGCTCTACCGTGGCATACTCCTCAGCAGTATGTGACATATGAAATGGCCCATTTCTTTAAAAGTTTCACATTGCATGTTGTTGCTCTCTTAAATCCTAAGCACAAAACACGTGGACAGAAAGATGGATTGTCGCAACCTCTTTCATCCCTCTCAATCTTGAGCATCTGGATGGCTGCTGAACTTCGTGTGCAAGCACATTGGGCCCTCTCTATGCATTTTGCTCATCGGCACGTACATCACTTAGGGAGCGCCCACCTAAGGTCTGATGATACCTAACCTACTTCCTCCTGTTCAAGGCTAAAGAAGCCTTACAATGATGAGAGAAACTGAGGTATCTCACCATCAGCCTTTTTTACTGTCCTGTTCTATGACCCACAAAAATTGGCTGGAAGTTCCCAGTCACTATCCTAAACCTACCTTGGACCCCAGGAACATAACTTTGAAGACAGATCACCTAGTGATAAGATCACCCCGAAGCAGGAGCAGTCAATCAAAGGGAAATAGCCGATACCTTTAAACAATAAGGACTTCTTCCAACCACCTTGCAGAAGCAAAGATAGTGATTAACCACATTACACCTAGACAAACAGTGTCTAATTATGCACATCTCTTTCCCACTGATCCAATTCTTCCTCTATTTGAACCCAAGGTCCATGTCAGTACTCTGAAGATAAACTTGGGTCTCCTCTCTCTGCCCTTCAGCACTGCTTTTCTCTTCATTGGCATACTGGTATGGGTAGCTGAACCCAGTCTGTGAGGACTCATGGAGCTGGAGATTTTATGGAAAAGCCTCAGTAACATCAACAGATAAATAAGTATCCAACTGAGGCACCAAAATGGAAGACAGATAAGAGAAATCTAGAATCCAGCCCTGCAGCCTGTGATCCCACACTGAGGAACTCTCCTTTCAATATGCTCTCATAGCTTGATTCCTTATAAAGATTCATTTTCATTTACATGTGTGATTGTTTGCTTGCATCTATGTATGTGCACCACATGTATACAGTACCTCAGAGATGAGAAGAGGACATTGGATCCCCTGGAATTGGAGCTACAGATGACCGTGAGCTGCCACATGGGTGCTGGCAACCAAACCCAGGAAGAGCAGGAAGAGCAGCCTGTAGATGGAAACATTAATATCTCAGACAAGTTCATTACAGGAACAGGAGACAATCACTATGTGTAAGCCTGGGCCTTTGCAGAAGGTTGAGTCTCTCTCATGGACTGACCCAGAGCACATGGCGTCTAGGTTTTTGATTGAGGAGAAGCACTACCCACCAATACAAAGGTCTTAACTCTTTTTTAAAATGTTTTATTTATTTAATCCATGTATCCATTTATTTATTAGTGTTCTATCTGCATGTACAACTGTATGCCAGAAGAGGGCATCAGACTCCATTATAGATGGTTGTAAGCCACCAGGTGGCTTCTGGGAATTGAACTCAGGACCTCTAGGAAGAGCAACCAGTGCTCTTAACTGCTGAGCCATCCCTTTAGCCCTAACTCTTAACTCTTAATGAATAGAACTTCCACAGTCCACCAACTGGCTGACCTGATGCCTTTCCTTGAACAGTGCTTAGGCCAACAGAGGAGACCATAAAGTCCCTCCATTTAGCATGAATGCAAACAGGTACTTTCAACACAAAGGTCTCAGTGGGCAAAGTCAAATCTGAACAACAATCGTTCCACCCGTGGGCCGTTGAGTAGACAGTTGCTGGAGCTCCAAATTAGCATTCCTTCCACGTTCCAGAAGGCAGTAGCCATCCACACCCAAAAAGTTGGTTCCAACACCTAAGGAAGGTGACCTTCTGCCAGTGAATTTAGCTGCCAGCTACGGCAGCTGTTATTACTGCAAGAAGCGCATGTAGCTTTTGAGAGGACCAGCGCCCCCTAGTGGCGATGGTGCTGACCTTGCCTGTCCGCTTACTGTCAAGTACTGGTTTTCCTAGAAACCACTTGCTTCCTTCCGAGATATGACCACCAATCCAGTATACATATTCTGAATATGAAGGAGTCTCTAGGCGCCGCCTACTTGGTGTATAAGGCAGCACATGGGCAGTTTTCAGGGCTGTGCCACGTTTTTTAATTGGACAGCCCTGACTTCAGTATGTAACGCGCAGGAAACTAAAACTGCTTTGTGTGACCATACGCAGGTCTCTAGATGTCTGATTGGGCCATTAACGTGATCCTAACACTTTATAATATTTGAGAATAATTTTAAATATTTTAAATAGGTTTACATATTCCACTACAGCAGCCGGTGCTCTTAACCACGGAACCGTCTCCCCAGCCTTCTTCAGAGCTTGCTTCTTACCATTTACTATAGTAGCGGTAATTTTTAAGTAGATGGTAAATTCTATGAGTTGTTTGCTTGTTTGTTTGCTTTAACTATGATACCCTCCGCCTGAGTTATGCTGGAGATACTAAGAAAACTTGTTTACTAAATAACTAAGTAAACCAAATCCAAGGAAGTTTGTGGAAGCAACTCGGGCGCTTGATGTGAGCTGAGACGCAAGATGTTTGGAGCTCAGAACCTGCTACTACAAAGCATGACTTCAGGCAGCTGGAATCTGTCACCCTAATGTGCCTCTTGGCATAAGGGGGTATTTTGAACAGGTTATTGGGAAGCCGTAGGTACAGGAGAATTTGAAAACAGAATGGAAGAGAGCATTTTATAGAAGAAATCTCCATATCTGAAGGAAATCTTCATTTGCAAAAAACTTCTCTCTGCACCAAGATGGAAAGGATGACTCGACCCCTCAATGCTCCACACAGCACACCCGAGCGGGCACGACACAGCCTGCGCACGAACGTACCTGCTGCGCGTTTCCTGAGCATCTCGCCAGGATTCAGCAGAGCCTTGCACCCTCCCTTCTCTGTTCTAGGAAAGATGGAATTCCAGCCTGAACTTAGGCAATGCTTTGAAACTTACTCCCTTTTCCGTATCACCCACGCATACATGTTAAATTTCGGGTTCCTGATCTCTTTCGTTGTAAAGCCCCATCCTGACTAAGAGCTATGAAAGGCTGGAGAGTAAATTATGCCATTCATCTTTCCTCTCCACAGTGCTGAGTCGGGACATGGGCGTCTGAGTCTGATGTGCTCGCTGAGTTGTAAACATTGGGACTATAACCGTGGGAAGCTGGTTCTCCTGCCACCTGATAATAAAGCCAGTGACTCGAGAAACAGAGTGACAGGAGAAGAAAAGCCTTTACTGGCAACAAACCAGCAAGTTGAAGATGGTAGATTCCTGTCTAGGACAAATTATCCTCACTAACAACTGTAAGTGAAGAACTTGTATGGTAAATTCAATACCTCATTTCTTAGCTACAGATGGCTAGGTGCCAGCGCAGTCTTCACTCCTACGGTGGCCCGTTTCTTTGATGCACATTCTGGTGTTATCTGAAAATCACTGATATTCTGGGTTCTGTAAATCATAAGGAAGATTACTGATTACAAGGCTTGATGACCTGATGGTTTTTTTTTTTTCATTGTTGTTCCTTGTTCCTGGTGTGGATGACTCTGGCAGTCACAAGCATTCAGGTGTGGCCTTTCTTTAGAATTTACAGTGTCAGGCAGAGGGAAGGGAAACAAAAAGGCCAATCTGCACAAGACTATTTGCAAAGGGCAAGTTAACCTGTTAGGTGGCTTAGAGAACCTTGGTGCCCTGCAATTGTGTGTGTTGGCGGGTGGGGTGGGGGGTGGGGGGTGGGGGATGGGGGTTCCGTGGAAAGCTGTTTATGGAGCTGGGAAGAAAATCCTCCAGCTTTTACTTGAGAACCCAAACTTCAGATTGACCAACAGAGACTTTAGATAATCTCTGCTGGAATTAACAAATTTAGATGGTAGGCCATTTCCCAATCCTGTTGGTGGCTTAATAAGATTAGCTGTGTGGAAAGCAGGGTGCAGTGGCAGGAGGGTTATTCCTCCGAGGGTGGAGGAGGCTAAGGACATTTTACTTTGGAATCAGCTTTGGCATGGGCTCATGGGGACCAAAGAGAGGCTTTGGGGTGGAGACAGAGAGCAAAAAAGGTTCCTTACAGAAGTCCACAAGGAGCTCACATTCTGTGTGGCTGGCAAAAGCCAGAACACTCCTTGGCTCACAGGCTGAGGCAGCTTCACTATATGTTCTTTCTAATAGTAAGAAAAGGGAAACGTAAATCATTTATCAAAAAATAAATAAATAAATAACAGATGGGATGCCCCTGTGCAAAAAGAAAAGGGAAAGAAAAAAAGAGAGAGAACAGGTCCCTTTCTCACTAAGACTCTGGTCTCTCTTGCAAGGGGCCATCTTCTCATGGTCACCACCAGAGTGCTCTTCCTTTGTTCTGAGACAAACCCCACAGTCAGGAATCCACACTGCGCCTGGCCACATGTTGGCTCAGACAAGTTATCCTGGCTGTTTACTAAATCCTAAACCCCATGGGCTAACCACTGTAGCCATGCTTTACTCCACTCTGTCACACGGCCGGATGCTGGGGACAGACTCTGCCTGGTACAGATCACCTACGCAACGAAACCACGCCTTCATTGTCTGTACCAGGGACGGGAAGCGATGGTGTGAAAACGTGGCCTTCAGCCTGCATGCATCTTGATGAGCAGCTGATGTAGTCTTTCTGAGGTGCCCTCCTGAAAGCATGTCCAACTCGGACAGCGGTTAACCCCTCTTGGGCATCAGTTTTCTGTACCCTGTAAAATAAGGTAAACAAGGCTCAAACCCTGACTCCTAAGAATATCAGCGAATCAAACTGTCCTGGGCTGTCTGTTGGACCTTGTCTGGAGTCCTAGGCCAGAAGAAGCTACCTGTCCCAAGAAAGGCAGACAATGGTAATGACAAAAGGCATGGGGCTGGCTGGGGAAATGGATTGGTGGGTACAGTGCTTGCCATACAAGTATGAGGATGAGAGTTCGAATCCCTATCACTAATGAAAATGCCTGTCAGGTGGTAGCCTACATAGTGGCTACCATAGCACTTGGCAGGAAGGCATGCAGGAATCCCAGAGCAAGCTGTCTGGCTAGATTAGCCAAATCAGTGTGAGCTCCAGGTTCAAGTGAGAGACCACGTCTCAGTATATAAGATGGAGAGTGCTCAAGGAAGACAGTTGACATCAGCCTCTGGCTTCCTCCTCCTCTCTCTCTCTCTCTCTCTCTCTCTCTCTCTGGCTTCCTCCTCCTCTCTCTCTCTCTCTCTCTCTCTCTCTCTCTCTGGCTTCCTCCTCCTCCTCTCTCTCTTTCTCTCTCTCTCTCTGGCTTCCTCCTCCTCCTCTCTCTCTCTCTCTCTCTCTCTGGCTTCTTCCTCCTCTCCCTCTCTGTTCTCTCTCTGTCTGTCTCTCTCTCTCTCTCTGGCTTCCTCCTCTCTCTCTCTCTCTCTGGCTTCCTCCTCTCTCTCTCTCTCTCTCTAGCTTCCTCCTCCCCTCTCTCTCTCTCTCTCTCTCTCTCTCACACACACACACACACACACACACGCACTCACACGCATACACTTGTGCACACATATCACATACACACACTCATCCCCACCCCATTTGAGAGAGATAGAGACCTATTTGTGGGGTGCAGGTAAGAGTTGTTTTAAGTAGAGGAAGAACTGGGGTACGAGTAAGAGGGATGCAGAATTAAGCAGGCTTGGTCAAACTGAGGTACATCTCAGTTCTGGTTCTGAAAAGTAGCTTCAGAGAAGTCCTTATCGAAGCTGAGGGACACTCTGGTTCCCATCTGACGACTGGCCCGCCTGGGTGTAGGCAGAGCCAGCTCCCGTCCACTAGGAGGGCCGTCTCGTGGGGGGATCAGCCTACGAGCTTCTACTGTTTCTGGAATCCAAGGTGACTGCAGGACTAGAGATTTCTGATTACCTTTGGTGGTGGCGGTGGTGGAGGACCTGGACCAGGATGCTGTAAAAATGATAGTAAATAACTTAGTTATTTTAATCTTTGAAAGGGGTGAGGTGGGTGAGGAATTTAAAATTAACATTTAAAATTAAAATCACCAAATTTTAGACAGATTACCCCTTAGTGGTCAATATGCCTATGTGGCAAATGGAGCAGGAATCTGACCCAAAGGCAAGGAGATGGGCACAGAATAACGGCAGAGCTGTGGATCGTTGTTCTGCCTTTAGTTGCCCGTCAAGTGAAGAGTTGGTGCTTTTTTTCAATCACAGCGTCTAAGTCCTTGTTATGAAAGAACATTCATGCTTGCTTAGAATGCAAAGGCCTGGTGCCTACCAGGAGTTCCCTCGGACCCTCCGCCTCTTCGTAGCTCATTATATAGGAACATTTTGTTCCTGCAGAATGAATCAGGTGAGACAGAGCAGGATTTTTAGCTGATTGGATATGTTCTAGATAAATACTAATAGACAGCTCCTGCGAGTGGGGGAGGGGAGCCACGGCCTTGTGTTCTGGAAAAGGCTTCTTCTATGTTGGTAACTGAAGTGGACGGACTGCCCCATATACATTTGTTCATGCTTTTCATGGAAACCTTTACAATCATGACTATATGGGCAGACTCTGAACTAGGGGAGGTGGGATCTCAAGTCACAAGATCACCCTTCACTGAGTCACAAGGAAAATGCCAAGTGAGTCTCATTTTGTGCTTCTTTTTGGAGCCATCCAAGATATAGTTGGCTTTGGTCATGGGTACTAATCCCGCTAGGGGGTGGGCATTTTTACATAAAACAGACCGCGTTTACAGGTCTTCAGACGTGTACCCTTTGCTTTGACAATGCTTATGCTGAGAAGTCTCCGTGGTACCTGCTTAGACCTTCGTGGTTCAGAAGAGAAAGCTATACACAAGGCTAATGTCCCCATCAAAATCCAAAGGAGATGTGATCCATAAGATGGGCCCAGAAAAGTGGTAAACGAATGAGAACATGGGTGGTATTTTAGATACTGAATGTTATCAACATGTGACTGACTGAAGCTGCAGCAGTGATTATGGCTTCAATGTGCAATGTGCTTTATGGAGCGCTTGATCCTCAGCTGAGGCACTGTCTGGGGAGGTCATGGAACCTTCGGGACATGGCCCTCCTGCAGACAGTAAGTCACTGGGGACAGGTCTTGAGGGTTAGAACCTGGGCCTACTTCTGGTTCAGTTCCTGCTTCCTGATCTATCATGATACGAAGAGCTGTTGCTGTAGGCTCCACCGCCATAGATGGACACCAGCGTGTGTGTCCCTCCATGATGATGGGCTATATCCCCTGAAGCTATGAGCCACAACAACCTTCTCCTCCCTTAGGTTACTTTGTCAGGGCTCGCTGGTTAGGAAAGGCAACCAACACAGCAGCTGTCACTACAGTGTACTGCCACTCTGGGCAGACCATCCCTTTATCATGTACATTTATCTATAGTATAACTGATAGCCCTAGATTCTGCCACCCCTGGACCCCAACATGCATGGTGACAGCTCTCGCTGCAAGAAGAAAAGAGCCTCTAAATGTTTCCAAATGCCGCTTATTAGAGCACCAGGGGATTTGGCACCACTCCCAGTTAGGATACACTGCTGAGGCTTAATGGAGGCGGAGGCTTAATGACACTGCACTGTAAATACCAACATACACAGAGAAGATGAAAGTCAAGTTCAGAGATGTTGGGGCTCAGCGGCAGAGGCGCCAGGTGAGGAAATGAGATTGCAAATGAGAAGACAGGAAAGACAGGAAAGGATAGGAACTGACAGAAAATGCCTGGGGCAACAGCCAACTCTCCTGGCATGGAGTTCCTTTTATAGGGAAAACCCGGTTCCTCTCTGTTTGAAGTGTGGGTGCCACCTGGCATCTGATGATGAGCAGAGAGAGTGCTCACTGGCTACTGAAGTGCAAGCAGTACAAGTTGTGTCTTGGTGCAAATGCAGTGTGGCAAAAAGCCAAGGAGGAAATTTGCAAGAATATCAGAGCCAAATAGTGAAAACTGTGACAGATTTACCCATCATTACAGGAGGAAAATAAGATTCAGAAAGCCATATGTCTCTCTGCACGCGCTCTGTAATGAGACGTGTTGCACTGGTGAAGATGAATTGTTGGGGAAGGAGGATAAATTAATGTTTGAATATCACTTGAGATATTATCCATGACCTTTAAAACGCCTTGGCTATTTTTGGTACCGGTCAGCTTCTAGTTTTCCCATTGCACTACGAGGTTGAGTGTTCCCCACCTCAGTGTGTCTGCAAAACAAGTATTTCCAAAGATATTCATAGGTGTTGTCAAGGAAGAAAGATTCCAATTCCAGTGCCAAGTAAGTGTGGGAAGCAGTGCCACATCCGGTTTTATTTTGTTGTGTTTTTTGGTGGCAAATACACACTGGAACCCGAAGGTTTTGAGATTTCTTCTCTTGCATTTGCGTTGTAATTAAATAAATCATCCCGCCACAGCATTGTGGTCCTGCGAGGTGGCGCCACTGTGCGGCTCCCAGGCAGGAAGCCATGTGGGCAGTGTGGTTCTACCATGCACCCATCTGGTCTTAGATAGGAGATCTGTGAGCCAATGAGAATGACCAGGATTCTCAGGAGTGTGTTGTCAGTGGAACATCTCAGTTTATTGAAGCAAGAGTGGTTACATTTATAGGATAAAGGCGGGGTGGGGGGGTGTCTTTGGTACCCAGGGAAGAGGGTCATTAATTAAGACAGGGAGACTAGAGTAGCCCCATTTGCATACTGGGGTGCTTTAGGTATTTCCCAGGGAGCAGGGGGATAGACCTGATATGGAAGGGTTTAGTTGCAACTCTAGATAACCAACTTTGCCAGATCTGGTGCCCTTGGAGGGGGCAGTGTTCTGCTGTGGCTTGTGGTCTGTCAGTGACTGCAGAGGGAAAGGGACCAGATTCCTGCCAGCTCCTCAAATGAGAGCCTGAGGTCATAAGCACCCTCGACACACTTAGCTGTGTAACAATTCCACGACAGCACCTCACATTTGTGATCTAAGAGGTGTGTTCCAAACTCTGCCTGGTTTTAAAACCAGTGGACCTGCCATACCTTACTCAACATAATTTGGGGGGGCAGGGAGGTGAGGGGGGAGTCAGCTCCATACTAATGTTCCTGGTGTGTATTGTTTCTAGAATGTCTTCACACTGAGCCTTCCCTTGTCTTCCCACTGCTAACATGTGTACGACTTTGAGACAGGGTCTCACTACGTAGTTTATACAAGCCTTGAACTCGCTTTCGCTTGTGATCCACCTACTTCGTGTTGTGAGGTATTTACCAGAGAAGACTGCTTGGACATGGGTTTAAACCAATAGAAAGTCTTTATTAGCCATCCAGTGACTACACTGGGTGTTCAGGATCCCAGTGTAACCCTGAGACTTTTTCAGGATGAGTTCTAAGCACAAACACTATGTTCTGGCTTGACATGCTTCAGTTAACAAGAACAGTTAGCTAGATATAGAACTACAGAAGCCAAAAAGCAAGGTTAGTACATTTAGAGACTTTCCCAGAAATACGGACTTTGATGGATTAGGTCTTTGCTTTAGTTTTGGCAGGTGGTGCTATCTGCATGCTGAGTTTTATTGCCTGAGCGTTACTTCCATCATGGAGTCAGTTGTGTTAGGGTCTGGGGCCTACTAAGGTCTGGGACCTGTTACACTCCAGACTCTTGAATGCTGTGGCTGCAGGCAATGTGCCTTAGGCTAGCTTCTACTAATACTTTTCCAACATTTCCACTTAGTCCATACTCCTACCAAGCCCCAGTTCAAGATCCATCTCAACTGCAGCTCTGCACAGTGAACTCTCTTTAATGTGACTGTTTTCATATCTGTATCTGTGTAAGATAGTGATATGTCATTGTTTCCTTCGTTTCCTTCAGCGCTAAGCTCTGGCTGTGGGGAATACTCGGTGTGGGGGTACTGTGGGTGTGGGGGATACTCGGTGTGGGGGTACTGTGGGTGTGGGGGATACTCGGTGTGGGGGTACTGTGGGTGTGGGGGATACTCGGTGTGGGGGTACTCGGTGTGGGGGTACTGTGGGTGTGGGGGATACTCGGTGTGGGGGTACTCTGGGTGTGGGGATACTTGGTGTGGGGGTACTCTGGGTGTGGGGATACTCGGTGTGGGGATACTGTGGGTGTGGGGGATACACAATGTGGGGGTACTGTGGGTGTGGGGGATACTCGGTGTGGGGGTACTCTGGGTGTGGGGGATACACAATGTGGGGGTACTGTGGGTGTGGGGATACTCGGTGTGGGGGTACTCTGGGTGTGGGGATACTCGGTGTGGGGGTACTGTGGGTGTGGGGGATACTCGGTGTGGGGGTACTCTGGGTGTGGGGGATACACAATGTGGGGGTACTGTGGGTGTGGGGATACTGTGGGTGTGGGGTACTGTGCGTGTGGGGGATACTCGGTGTGGGGGTACTCTGGGTGTGGGGGATACACAATGTGGGGGTACTGTGGGTGTGGGGATACTGTGGGTGTGGGGTACTGTGCGTGTGGGGAATACTCGGTGTGGGTACTCTGGGTGTGGGGGATACTCGGTGTGGGGGTACTGTGGGTGTGGGGGATACACAATGTGGGGGTACTGTGGGTGTGGGGATACTGTGGGTGTGGGGGTACTCTGGGTGTGGGGGATACTCAGTGTGAGGGATACTTGGTCTGTCAATAGCTCTGTTTCTATAGTGGGAACTATACTGCTCTACTCTTCTATGTATTCTAAAGGTTTTATAGAAAAATATTGCTTGATGTTTTCCCAGTAAATGCACCAAAGGCTAGCTTCAGCCTCCAGAGTGCTAGGACTACAGACATGAGTCGCCACGCCCAACTCACTCATGCTGCCTTCTTACGAGGCTTTCTATGACACTGGAGTAGCTCTTCCTCCCCTGGCTCTCACAGTTTCTTTGTTATGTTCTTTTTCTCAGGAAGTGGGCGCTGCTCCAGGGAAGAAACTTTGGACTGTTGCATCCTCAGTACCAGAGTCCGTGCCTAGACCCTGAAGGTGCTCGGTGAGCGAATGTCTGTAAGTTACAGAAATGGCTTCCATGATTGGTCCCAACTGGAAAAGCATTACAGAGTTTTCTAGAAAGGTAAAAAGGGTTGTTTCCTTTCATTTGATTTAGCATTAATGATGCAGGCCATTTGTTTTTCTTTTCCTAAATTAAATAATGACACAAGAGTCTCTTATAGAACAGGCCTCCAAGATGCCATGATTCTGATTTGTCTCTGATTTGCCAAACAGGAAACCAGAGCTTGATACAAAGATGAACTCAGGGGTCACTCTTAATCCTGTAAAATCTCCCACTGTAAAGAGCTAACCCAGGATCCCACTAACATGTTCTAAATTCCTTTTGAGTGAAGAGCTCTCAAAGACCTAACAACCTCCACTAGATCCTCCTCTTAAAGATCTGATCTTCCACAGCACCACACCTTGGACCAAGCTACGCACAAATGAATCCTCGGGGACAAATGATATCAACAGCACGTCAGAACTTAAAAGTTAAAAATAAAACCTGACCTTTAACACTGTTAACTTGTCTGGGCCCTGTGCTCCCTGAGAATAGTGACCATTAAAGGATAAAGTGTAAGGTGGTGGCTATGCCAGTTTCATGAGCTCATCATCAATCCAGATCTATTGTGCACTTGGTAACTAGTGAGCCCAGCACAGTAACTCATGAATCAATACAGATAGATGCCAATCCAAAGAAGTAAAGTCCTTTATTGTGTTCACAATATAATAAAAAGAAAAGTAATGACCAGCTAACCACTATGAATGACAACCCCACCCCTTGACCATTCCAAGATATGCCTCCATCCTTTCTCGACAGGATGATAATTCCTTTGCTTAATTTGTTTCTCTACAAAACTCTAAGATGCTTTTCAATGAGCTTTACCTTGTTAACAATTTTTTTTTCCTTGCTATAATAGCCTGAAAAAACTGCCCCTTATCTAGTGCACTCTGCCTTTCACAGTTTGGTGTCAATATGCGACTAGGATCCAATGTCTCCTCTGCATCTCCAGTAATTCCACATAGGAAAGGAGTCCTCAGCAGGGACATGATCAAGTGCATTTCATTAGCAACTATGACACTCATTTTGAACAAAAACAGGCCTGACGATGTAGAACTAAAAACACCCTGCTCTGGGAAAGCAGGGATGGCTAAGGAGTGTTTCACCCTTTTTAGGTGTAGGAACTGACTAACTGCAAAGGACCATCCAGCCTTTGCATATTCCAAGACATGCCTCATCCTTCTTCCAGTCTATGAAACCCATAGGTGATGTCCTGACTTCTCTGCCTCCAAAAAATGAGAGCCTCCGTTCCTCATCATTGAATGTTCTTATTCTGAGCCTGAGTAAGCTCTTACCCTGACTGACAGTATATTTTTTTCATTCACACTTTCAGAAAGGCTGTGTTGGGAGGGTTTATTTATAGCCATTAACATAAGATGTCCCCTGGGAAGCAGGAGATGGCAATATTGACTGGCAAGAGAGGTCCTGACAGCAGACAACCTCAGCACCACTCCTCAGCAGGGAGCCCGTATGGAACTCAGTTTCAGAGCAGAAACAACTGCTCCCAGAGGCCGACAGAAATGAGGTTCAAGCAGATGGCTGCCCAAAAAGACATTGTTAGGAACAATTTCCCATATATGGAGTAAATAGGACTCTGTTTTCTCTGAGTTCCCCATGAAACCAACCATTCTCAGTGTGCTAGGCATAAAACACTCATTTTTTTTCCTTATCAGAGGAGTTCTGGTTCTGAAGAGATGAGGTGAAGGCAGGAAGTCCCTCAGAGGCAGAGACTGTCATACATTACATGTCTATAAACTCTTCTTTGCCAAGAGGTGGGTCCAGGAGGACCATCAGCCCAGACCTTTGTAAGGGAAAAGATCTGAGGTCAGTTATACAAAGGCCAGATTTAGACAAGTGACTCTACCTTTATTCTTATACCTTCATACTGATTTATACCCAATATAAACAGCTCTACTCCACTGAACACAAGGCTTCCAAATACTATTGAAAACCAGAAATATTCTTGGTAGAACAGTTGGATGCTGGAGGATCAGGATTCACATGAAGATTTGGGGTTCTTGGGAAGACTAAATTGGATTCAGATGTACAGTTAATTCCTTCACGATTATATGTTGGCGGTGGCACATGTCTGTGTTTATGCACACGAGTGTGTGCGAGTGCTCACACACATTTATTTTTTTGAAGAAAGTTTCTATCATTTGCTAATATCCTTAAAGGAAGACATCTGTGTCCTTAGACGGAGAAGAATCTCTTCCTACTCTAGATATTCTGGGCCTTCAAAGAAATGTTCCCTAAGCAGATGCCTCACCCTTGGACAAGATGTGTTCCAGAAAGGCAAGTTCACTGGCATCTATTTTCATCTGTAGCCATGTGGAGGCACCCAGTCTCATGGAGCTAAGTCGCCTCAAAGACCTTGGCACTGGCCAGGTCCTCACAATACCAGTCGTCTCCTAGAAACTGGGACAGGAAGTGTCACCGAGAGCAAGAGGAATAGTCATTTCATGAAACCTAGCGCATTTCCTATTTGTCCACAAATACTCTCCATCAAGAATGTAATAAGGCACCCAAAACAGCACTGGCTGGAGATAAACTATGAAAATGAAATGGAAACACACGCTATTGCCAAGATGTTGTGTCTGTCTGTTTGTTTTTTTTTCTTTTCTTTTCAAGTATTCAAACCTGGTTTTCATAGCTAAGGCTCTGGATGAACAATAGCTCTCAGAATCACTGCCATATGTTTGTGTGAGTTTAACAAAGCAAAGACAAGGTGTAATCGGCTCACTGAACTGTGTCTTTGAGAGACTTTAATTTTCCTGTAAGAACAGTAAATGCTTACAAGACAGACATCCCTGTTCTTCTCAGCTGTTTCGAGCTCAAAGAAGTAAACAAGATGCTATATTGAAAACATCCCCTGCATGCAGCAACATCTAATTTAAATTTGTGCAAGTGTTAGAGAGAAAGAAGGGGTGGTATAAAAAGCACCCTCAGATATGCCTGATATCTAAACCCTTCAAGCCTGTGGCTGATCACGCCATTGTACTTGAGGTACAGAACAGGATTTGTCAATGTGTTTAGATTCTAATGGCTTTGAGATAGCATTCTGGAGGCATATTCATCTTGCAGACACATCGCAGGAGCGCCATTTGTCAAGCTGGATGTAGAATATCTTAAATGGAATTCTGGTGTCTCCTAATATCCCCTGAGGGGACCATCACACTAACTTGGGCAGGGCTTACAAGAGCTCAGCCGAAGTGTCACCTCCTCTGTGGCCAGCTTAATTGCTCCCTTTTCTGTGCAGGACAAACAGTGTCACAGTTGCTGGCTGTTATGTCTGCCTTCCCAGTGGGCTGAGGTCCTGCTGGGCAGAGACTATGTCTTATTTATCTTTGGATCTCCAGTAACTTGCAATGTTTTGCAACCAGCAAGAATTTGTGCCATGACTGTAGGGTTTCATTTAATGAGAGCCAAATGTTAGATCAGACTCCCACCCACATTCTGAACATGCTCTGCAGTATGCCACCAGTTCATCTCCTTATCTTTAGAGTCCCAAGGAATGCACAGAAGGACTACACACTGCCTGCTGCCACACAAGCCCCAGATGGAGGAGGGGCCTTAGCCTAACATTTTTTGGGTTCCTAGCTGGGTAAAGAATATTAGAAAAAAAAATAGTAGCCAAAATAATTCATCTCCATAGTCTACTGGGACATTCCCTGCACCACCCTTTTAGGCACATTATGCCTTGTACCCCAGGGAGGCCCTAGCTAACCAGTGAGTTTCTGAGCATGTGTGGATAAACCTGCCCAGGAAGGTGGAGTGGTTTGCCTGAATGATGGAGCCATGTTGCTCTTCAGGCCTCTCAGCTTCTGAGGAGTGAGGCAGAAGGAGTCTCTATTTCCATAGGCTCAGTACGCAGGTGTGGACTTGATGCCATCTTGTTGTGATTAAGAGATCTGTGGCTGTCTAATTGGGCAGTGAGCTTGAGAGAGGAGGGGTGATATTGTTATTGGTCAGCTTTTCGTGCCCTCAAATAACAGAGGTGAGCTTAGCCTGACAATAAGCACCGAGTTAACTTTTCCAGATAGATGCAAGCAAATGTCTATTCACCTCAGATAGAACCTCAATGGCAGATCAAAGAAGCCATTCCACCCAAATCCAGCTGGTACAACAGTGAGTTTTACTGGGACTTCTTAAGGCAACAACAGAACAATGGTGAGTTACCTGCAGGGACACTGGCAACTTA
This sequence comes from Cricetomys ansorgei, assembly GCA_026225945.1. Classification (NCBI taxonomy): domain Eukaryota; kingdom Metazoa; phylum Chordata; class Mammalia; order Rodentia; family Nesomyidae; genus Cricetomys; species Cricetomys ansorgei. Next base: position 15,987,034 of record JAMJFZ010000320.1, read on the forward strand.
CAGGTGACAGCAATACCACCATCTCCCCCCGCTGGCAACTGGCAACTGCTTACACATCCTCAGGAAGGAGAGAGGCCAGGTGCAGCTTCTGTGAGCCCCACCCCACAAGGGAATAGACTTGTGAGGGTCTCATGTCTGTAGTCACAGCTGCTTTGATTTCAAAACAGAAAAGACCATAGTATTCCACAATGGTAGGTGATCCCTCACCCCGCAGTCAGAGCGTTCACTTCCAATCCAGCAACAGAGATGAGGTAGTCTTCCTTCTACTTCAGCATGGCTGGAGTGTGGAATGTGCACATTCCAACACCCGTTTTCAGCGGGCCACAGAAGCCTAGTGGGGCCAAGTAGCATATAAAACCAGATCTCCTGTATGTTGCTGAAAAGAAGACTCTTTCCTCCTCCTTCTCTTCCTTTTTCTTCCTTCCTCCTTCCTTTTCTTCCCCTTCTTTTAAAAAACAAGGTACAGAGTATTGAATCTAGAACCTTGTACCTGTTGGGCAACTGTTCTACCAGAGAACCATTTCTCTAGTCTGTAAAAGTAGTTTTTCAAGTCAAATAGTTTTGTTTCTGGTTTTGTTTTTTAACACTTTGTGCAACTTTAAATAGCAACTGCCTTTCTTGAGTTTATCGTAAGAACCAGAATGGCTCTATTACCAGAGGTCAAGCGTATCTGTGGGAACCGAGCAGCTATGGCAACGGGCAGGAGGAACTGGGTTAAGGGCCTGCACTGGTGGATGGTGGCAGAGTGTGTGAGGGTCAGGGTTCAGAGTAGCCAAACTTAGTTTTCTATAGGACCCAGACGTTTCAGCTTTAGTTAGATACTGCCTTGGTAGACTGTATGCAGGGGACCAAGTTATTCTCTGCCTTGTTTCCATGTCTTCTGATGACATCGGCTCTGAACTGGTCATGTGACTGGCTTTAGTCAACAGGATATTAGCAAAAGAAATGCAGGTGTGGACCAACTTGGGATTACCTTCTTACTGTGTAACTCTTAGTGACGGCACCAAGTGAAGAGGGGTAGGCAAGCCCACTGGAGAGGAGCAGGTCTAGACACCTTGGTTGTCCTGTGAAGCCTACTGCCCTTTGCCAGACACTCGATGAGATTGTCCTGTGTCACCCACTGTCAGTCAGTCCAGCAGTTGAATACAGAAACACTAATGAGCCCAAGCTGAGGGCAGCCAAGTTGGCCCAGAAAGTAACAGCCCACTGGCTCACAGAAATGACAGTTAAGTTTAAGCAGGTACATTTGTTTTTCTAAGACTATTCATGTTGGAATGGTTTGCGCTATATAAAGAACTAATTTACAACAAATTAAAATACATTTAAAGCTAGACAAAATGGACACAGTTCATGGGAGCCTCTGATGAGTGGAGATTTCACAATAGGGACCCCCTCTTCATTGTTTACAGTAGTGAAAACCCAAAGACAACTTAAAGATCCATCTTAGAGTGATATGGTTAACAACGGTGGCTTTGCAAATATTGGGAAAGGAGAGTGCATTGAAAGGGTGAAGTTGTAGCAACTCATCGGTCTATCAGCCTTTAGAAGTACACCATCAAATTTTGATCAACAGGGAATGCGTCCTCTTGCAGAAAAAGAACAGAGAGGTGATTAGATGCAGTACAGTGGAGAGGACATCTCAGGAGTCCAGATGTGCTAAACTTTGCTTTTTGAGGAGAGTGTACAGTGGTGGCAGTGAATCATGGTTCTAAGTGGGGGTGGGGGGAGTGCATGAAGCAAGAACTGAAATCCAGTGAATGTTCTGATGAGGGAAGCCTTTGGTATACTGAATAGCTAAGTGCCTTTCATCTCTTCAAAGGTACTGCCAAAACTCCAGCTCTTACAAGTGTGCTCTAAGAGCAAAGGATGTTGTAAAACCCTTAATGGCATTAGAACAGCTGTATGTTAAGGAAGACAGTGTAAAAGAGCCTTACAGGACGATCCCACTGCAGCTGCATAAGGAATATGTGGGCTTAAATAAGAAGCAGACTGCAGAGCAGAGAGCAAACTAGCGGTGGTGATCATGGGGAGATGCTTCCTTTTCCTCATTTTATTCAGTTGGTTTTTCAAAATGACACAGCAAACATGCACTTTATTTTTTTTGAGAAAATTTAATAGAAGTCACACATTTTAAAATGTTAAAATACACATACATATATATACATAGTCTTACACACACACACACACACACACACACACACACACACACACGAGATAAAGACAGAGAGACAGAGACAGAGATAGGCAGAGAGACAGAGAGAACAGGATATCATTTTGCTTCTTTTAGTGCCCCAAATGTCCTCTGTCCCACTGTTCTCAAGCAGAATTTTCTTTGGGGCAGAAGGTCTCCTGAGTTGTAGAATCTTCTTATGTGCAAAAGCACATGGGGTCCTTGTGGGTCCCTCCAGTCTCCTGGGAAGTGGACAGATGAGATCTAACCCACTTTGCAGAGGTAAAGACAAGCAGTGATTCAGCTGCTCAGCTCCGCTCTGCAGAGCTTCTGTAGGAAGTGAGCAGGGGCAAGCAGTGGCTCTTGCCATTTGGTAGTGGCATCACTGGCTTACTAAGAGCAGTAAGCCAGAGCTCTAATGACCCCCTCCGCTGCCAGCCCTTTCACAGCCTCGTTCTTCACTGTCCCTCACTGCTGACAGCAAGAAGTGGCCCTGTGCACGACAGATTCATTACAAACGGCAGGAGGATGGTGCGGCTGATCATCAGGCCTACACCAGCTAGCTAGCCCTGCTCACTCATCCGTAAGTGAATTCTGGGAACAAAAGCCAAAGCAACTCACTGTTAGGAATCCCAGGGGGGAAACGGAAAAGTAATAAGTACAGGTTTCAAAATAATAAGTGGGATTATTGGAGACACTATTTGAAGAACAGTCTATCACTGGTTGCAGTGATGTGGCCAAAAGTATGAGCTTTAAAAAATAATGGAATATTGACTGGAGCACAAGATGGAGAATTAGAATGGGTGTGGCTGCTACACAGTGCTTTGGGGATTGCATCCACCGAATGAATGGATTGTGGAACAGCTAGTCTTTTCGGTAAAGACACCGAGGGCATCAGATTCCTTAAAGGACATCAACACCACTGCCACCTTTCTGAGAACCTGCTTCATGTTCGCTCTACCCCTTTATAGGCTTGTCCTTGAACGTAGGGAGATAGGCAGTATGCTTTATTTTTCCTTTGAAAAACCTATAGAATTAAAAACTGGGTCATTAAATTAAATTAATTAATTTAAATTAAAGTTTAAACTCCAGTCATTTACATTAGAATTAAAAACTCCAGTCATTACAAAAGATACGGGAAATGTCTGTCTGTCTGTCCTCTTTAATGCAGTTTTGCTGTTGTTGTTTTTCTTTTTTAAGACAGGGTTTCATGTAGCTTACGCTGGGATTGAATTCGCCATGAAGATGAGGATGGCATTGAACTTCTGATCCTCCTGCCTCCACCTCCTGAAGTGCTGAGATCATGGGCTTACTCCACCACAGCCAGTTATGAAGTGCTGGGGTGGAACTCAGGGCTTTGACCCTGCCAGGCAAGCGCTGACCAACTGAGCTACATCCACAGCCCCTACAAGAACCTGTTCTGAAAGCATCCTGCTGCCTCTCATCCAGTCATGCAGAGGCAAACCCTGTTCTAGCTTAGCCTACACAGGTCCTGCCACCTCTAAAGGAGGTACAAACAACTCTTGCGTACATGCCTCATAGGATTGCTGAGAGGCCCGGATGAGAACACGCAAGTGAACAAGCCCTGAAAGGGAGCATTTAAAAGCCCCACATGGTAAATTTTTGTTTATTTGCTTTGAGACAGGATCTTGCTAATAGCTGGAGCTGACTTGGAACACATCCACAGCCTAGGTTGGCCTTGTGGCAATCAGCCTGCCTCATAGCCTCTTAAGAGGACATGAACACCTGTCTGGCTAACACTGTGCTGTTAAAGAAAGGCTGGACAACCCATGACTCCTCTCAGCAATATAACTCCTCCAGTCATTCAGCAAGGGAAACACTGAGGCCCCTCTGCCCCGATCCAATGCAACGGACAGAGATTTCTTACGCAATCTCTTAAGATGAAGGGCTCCGGTTCTCTCCCTGGCTTCTGCGGGAGCTTTGGTGTCTCGTGTTTAATCCATTCATCCTGCCTGAGCTATTTACCCCCACTATGGCACAGTTGCTATCAATCTTGTTCCATCCCCACAATTTTACATCCTCAATCTAAGCAACAGAAGAATGGGAAAGGGACTACAATACCTTCTCATGAAAGAGGCACATTCTATACCATAATTCACTTTTTATTATCATCGTCATTAAGAAGAGCTAAGTCCATGGTCCAGTTTCCAGGCAACGTAAGAATGGATGCTTTCTATGTAATAGCTTTTTTTTTTTTTTTTTTTTTGCTTTGGACCTCTGTTAAAAGGCAATCACGCAATTCAAACTGCACTTACAACAATGCAATCTCCAAGCAATTAAAGCCAATGGATTGTTGAGCCAGTGTGGGAGATCTACTTTGTAATCCAGGTGTTCTTCTTCTATTCAAGGATCACTGAAGGAGAAAAAAACAAAACTAACCCAGAACAAAGCCACCTGCAGGGCGAAGGGTTCAGCCTGTGTGACTTGGTGACCCACACGCCAGCAAGCGGCAGGGGTAGAATCACTCCAGCATGTGCTGGAGTAGCGATGGGTCAGCCTCCACTGCCTGCAGGCCCTTGTGCAAGCTCTGGAAAGTGGCCTGTTTCCCATAGCGCTGGCGCCAGCGGACAAAGGCCTCTACCACCTGCGACTGCACGTTGTGGGGGTGGTTAGCCTTGCAACGGTAGATGTCGGTCTGGGACAGTCCCAGAGACAGCACCATGGGCTCCCACTCTGGGCCTAGCTTCTGGGCCAGCTGGTTAATCTGCCGGTCCGATGGGGAGCTGTTGAGGATGTGTGAGGGGATTCCAGCCGTCTGGTCACCTGAGGAGGAAAAGAACAGGAAGGTGAGTGAGGCCAGCAAGCACCGCACTCCAGATCCTCTTCTTGTACTGCTTGGTGCAGTGGGCTGGATGGGGCCACTCAGCGTCCCCAAGAGTGTTCCCTGCAGAAGATGAGAGAACAAGAAAAGCTGCAGAGCCGAGAGGTCCGGGTGGTCACTTATCTCCTCCTCCTTGTGTATGTGGACAAACATGGACGGTGCCCCCACACTGTGCTGTCGCAAGCTTTTTTGATTCCCACCTCTTTGGTCAGAAGCCACATCAGGAGCTCTGGCTGAAAGCCCTTTCCCTTGGTACCAGTCTGAGGGCCAGCAGTGTGCTGTTCCAAGCTGTGAGTGCTGCTCCAACTGGGGGGGGGGGGTCAAGGCCAAATCAACTCCTTGCTCCTTGTGAACTCATTATAAAACATCGCCCAGAAAAGGCACAGAAGCGGGAGCCTAGAGCCCCTCCCTCTCCCCGACCCCAACCAATGAAAAACGAGCCATAGAGGCAAGAGGTAGTGGGAGAGGAAAGCAAGTCCACCAGGGGACCACGGAGCAGGGTATGGAGACCCTGACCTTGCACCTTCTAAACAGGGTTCCGATCCACCTGAGTCTGCCTGAGAAGTGTGACAGTGAGCGGCCGTAAATGTGCACAGACAACCGCAGAAGGGCTGTCTACCGGCGTGAGCCACAGAGCACAGAGGCTAAAACTAACCCCTGAGCAGAGAAAGCTGGGCAGAGAGGGTGGTCCAGCCCCGCCAAGGGAACCGCATGCGCAGAAGAGGAAGAAGGGACGGTGTGCACACTGGCCAAGTTTGAGAGGGACTCCGAGCATCCCAGATGACAGCACTGACTGCAGGTTAGGCTCAGACCTCAGGGCCTTGGCAAGTATGCAACCCTTGCTGGCCAGCTGTATCACATTTTACACATTTTTAAAGTGTACTTTAGTTAGTACCAGCTCCTGCTTCGTTTTCCGATTCAATGAAAAGGCAAGAATCCTTCTAGAAGAGCAGAGGGTCCCACAGCCCATCTCGGATTCCAGGACAGTCAACTTGCCCAAACTTCAGGGCTGAGTCACAAAGACCCTTCCAGCATTTGTCAGCTCTGCAATTAAGAAAGGCCTATGCAGCAATTCGAATAATGAAGAGGTTACTGCTGTTCAATAAATCAACAGCAATGATTTCATTGTTTTTGTTAAAGTATGGGTGCTTTTATAAAAACCTGGGCTCATTAAAAAACAATTCAAAATCCACAAAAAGTACAAAGAAGAAATCAAGTCATCCAGCGTCCCACCACTGTGACACGGATGGACAGCAACGTCCTCCTTACACACAGCGCCAAGAGGTGGTGGCAGATCTCAGTGACATTGGAAGTTCAGCAGAAGAGCTTTCCTCCACCAACTGCTTTTAGTTTTGTTTGACGATAGCAGGAAAAAAAGCAGCAGACATAAATAAACCTAAATGTCTTTGCGAACTACAGTTAAATACTTAATGCAACGATACCAGGGGAAAAGATTATAAACACTCCAGGGGCTAGGGAAACCCTCTCACTGCAACAAGCTATAACCCACCCTGCGCCCTCCTCTCCTGTCCCTCACACTGCTTGATTTCTGTTGCTTTTCTCACTTTCATAGGGTGCCTAATACCATCCCGTTTCTAAAGTGATAGTCGCCATTCCGTGCCCCACCCGAGTGAAGGCAACAGGGCGACGTCTCCAGGCTCAACAGTACACTTTGCTATTGTGTTGCAACTGCTTTGCAACTATGACTCTCCTGTTCCTGTGTCTGTTGGATTTGTGAGAACTGGTCAGTTTCATCACAAGAGAAGTTCACAGTTGTTATAGTCTCTGAGAGCTTTAAAGTCAAGATTGCCTATTGGCTCATTAGAACAATACGTTTACATATTTACATAGTATTTCATATCATTTAACATCCTTTCAAATTATAAACAAACCTTAATGTTATATAAATAATCTTATTCCCCTTGCATATTTACAAGTTTATAAACCTCACCCCTATTTTATAGTTGGGAATATTTCTTTGGAGGATTCTGATACCAACTTGGCTATCCACCATTTTGTGTAGAATATTATTTAGCCTTCAGAAGACATGAAATTCCAACAACAAAGGCTGATCTTGAGGACATCGCTCTAAGCAAACATAGCCTATCTGCAAAGGACGAATACTGTGTGGTTCTGTTCACAGGACATATGTGAGGTAGGCGTAGTCACGAAGGCAGAAAGCACCACGGCAGCTGAGGTCAGGCGGAAGAACAGGTGGTGTTTAGTGGGTATGGAGTTTGAGATACACAAGATGAAAGGTTTCCAGGGATGAGGCCTTTCCCTGCCTGGCACTTTTCAAATTTTTGTTGTCTGTTTGTTACTTTATATGTTGATGGTGATTTGGAGTCAAGGTTTATTTTTGCCTCTGATTGTTTTTCCATTCCGTTGCTTGGATGTTGGGGAGGGACTGTCAGTGTCTACGCTACACTCTTTTTACCTCCAGGCCAACTCAGAATGCAACAGATGCTGTGAGCCAATGGTCTGGCACTTAGAACGACTATGCTCTGGTTCTTCTATACTTTCATGGTCTCATGACGCATAACTGAGATGGCAGAAGTCTGTGTACACAGGCCAGAGCAAAGATGATGGACATATGCACACTACCTCCCCCAAGCAAATCATACCTTCTACCCAGACTGCTCCCGCCCTGTTCCTATACAATGTCCACATCTGCTGGTGTCATATGACCTCTAGCTGGAAAAGTTTCTTCCTTAGGCCTTTTAAGTTTGTGACTTCTGCTCAATCCAAAGCTACTAAAAAATTAGAATGCTAAGGTTTAGTGTCAACTCCTGAGGATAAAATGCATGAGCTCAAGCGAAGCTGTGAATTAATCCGCTGTGACCAGCTGGCCATGTGTCATGTGCAGGATGATCTTGGGTCACACTCATAAAGATGTTTTGTATGTCAGCAGTCACATCTATTTTGATATGACGGGAAAAGTATAAATGGCATCTTGAGTCCCGGATTTCAAGGATCAATGTAGGCCCATTTAAAACTTTAATTAAAAAGTTTTAAAGATAAGTAAATTTCAGAAGCAGATACAGAATGGTAAAATGGAAACAAAAAAAGAGTCAATTAAAAATACAAAGTAATATAAAGAAGACTCAGTACACACAGCAAAATTACACCAGTGAGACCCAAAGACCATGGCTGTAAGCCCAGGCCTCCCCACAAGTGCACCCAGCACTCCAGCATGACTGCATCAGGCCTTCCACAGAGCCTGGAAGGCCCCTGCCATCCTCACCCTGTGCCTTCCTACTTGCTAGGAACAGACCTCACCCCACCATAGCTCACAAGTTCGTCTGTCCTGGGATGATGAGATTATCCCTGCTTATGGACTACCAGACTCTACTAAAGAATCCTGTGCCAGTATTTAAGACCCTAAATGAGAATTCTACTCTATTTACATGGTTAAAATGGTCTGCCTTTATACAGACCCTAAATGTACTCTTTCATGTAGTTCTAAAATCTCATTTTCAGTGAGGCTAAAACTCACCAGTTTCAAAAGGAGCAACATATACATCCAAACCCACCTACCACAACAAAGCCAAGGATGGGGTAACCCCTTTCCATACTGTTCTCTTCTTTATCCTCTCGGTCCTTTATCCTTCCATCTCCACGGTCTCATGGGTGGACACAAGTAGGGTGTCTCTCCTTCTGCAGCTGTCTCCTCTTTGCTTGCTCACAGCTATGAGCAGCTGTCCCAGACTCCAGACTAAAAAGCCTCTTTGTAATCCCTGTGGGTTTACATCACTTTTTATGTTTTATATAAGGTGGGCTGTCACCCATGTCCTTTACACACAGAGATCATGTCTTCTACTTTTACACCCCGTCCCCATTTTTAGGAAAGGAGGAAGAAGAGGGAGACAGTGATGAATGGGAAGGAAGGGAGGAAGGGCGGAGCAAGCCCCACACTGCTAAGCAGCCATCTCATGGTGCTCCTAGCAATGACCATGTTATCCATGGTGGGTGGTCTGGGTTGAGGATATTTCAGCTGGCCAGCTATTCTAGTGGTCACTTCCAAGGACCGCTGTGAACTCTGGTCCTCGAGTGCCATGACTGCAGAAACATCCTTTTGTCTGAGGAATTGCCTTCTGGAGGAGAAAAGCCAAGCACCTTGAAAAGCAAACCAATTAGAAACCTTCATTCTGACAGCCAATCACAAAGAACAACTGGTCTTCCCAGAGAGGAAGAAGAACCAGCTATTTGATCTTCCTGAAACCAATTTCCAGGATGATGACGTGACAGTTTACTCTGAAGATGCAGGTCATACTGCAAAACACAAATACACCCTGCTTACTGTGATGGGAAACTTGATCTGACTGTCAAGTCTGGGAAGGCCAACAAGACTGTCGGCAGTAATTGAGTTCTCACTAGATTACCTGGGCAGGAGGAAGGGTAAATACCCTCCGGGCCTGGGGTTAGCAGGCCCAGGCAGTCTCTAAAGTTGAGCCTGCCACCAGGTAATCAGGTAGCTTGGGCTAAGTCATTTAGTGTCTCTCAAACTGCTCACTTGTTAAAAGATAAAGCTAGATGGCACCCAAGACATCATTTAGAGCAGCAGTTCTCAACCTTCCTAACGCTGTGACCTTTAACACAGTTCCTTATGCTGTGGCGACCCCCAACCATAAAGCTATTTTTGATGCTATTTCATAACTGTAATTTTGCTACTGTTATGAACTGTGATGCAAATATCTGATATGCATATGGTCTTAAGTGACCCTTATGAAAGGGTCCTTTGACCCCCAAAAGGGTCATGACCCACAGGTTGAGAGCCACTGATTTAGATGGAATGTGGTACTATCTTTCAGAAGCAATTTTCTTAGTTTCTGCAGACCTTATGATTTTTGAGTTCTCATTAAAACAACCACTAATCATTTAGCACTGTTTCCCTTCACATGTCTATTAAAATAGAAGGTCACCTTGCAGGCTTTTGAGAATGAGTTTTGGTTAATTATTTCCATTTTGTAAAGACAACATACCTTCTGAAGAAAAAAAACCAGTGAGATGAATATTTGGTACAATATTTTTTTTTCAGAACTGTATAGAACATCTTAGAAGTTCTTGTAAAGCCACTTCTTCCACAGTCTCTCAGCTGTTGTTTATCCTTCCTTGAACTCTGCCCTCGGACCACAGCTTTCCCATAGCCGTTTCCTTTCTGTGGTACACTTCCTCGGCCGCGTGTGACTTCTCATCAAGCCATAGTCCCTGCACAGCCCTCAAATTCAATTCTCACTCACTCGGCGACTTCCCTTGTCCACCTACAAACTTCTAACCTCTCATCTGCTATCTATTTGTGGCTGCTCTTCCCCCTCTCTGGCCCTACTTAATGCCCCTGACACTGCCAACTCCTCGCTAGCAGGGAGCCCTGTTTGTTTGCCCAGTGATGCGCCTAGGCACCAATAGCATTGCTTTGTGTCCAGCAGCCGCTCCCTTGGTGTTCCTGGATGAATGCAAAGGACGAGTCACCTCAATTACAACGTCCCCCCAGCTCCGCTCTCTACTATACAGCTGCAGTGCTGCTGCCCCCCTTCATTCATATCCTCAGCTGTTGAAAAAGGAAAAACATCTGTCAGGTACCCCGGAAGGAGACAGAAGTGAACAGCAGCAGTAGTTCTACATCAGAAGCAACTAGAAAAACATAAAGCCCATGCAAAGTTCTCCACCCCTCTCTTAACTTTATAAGAAGAGATAAATAGCACTCCTCACTATAAAAAAACAAAACATTTATTCAAAGTTCAGAATTCTCATCCAGTGTCCCTTTTTTCCCTGGCTAGTTTTATGTCAACTTGACACAAGCTAAAGTAATTGGAGAGGAAAGAACCTCAATTTAAAACATGCCTCCATAAGATCAGGTTGTAGGCAGTCCTTAGGGCATTTTCTCAGTGATTGATGGGGGAGGGCCCGGCCCATTGTGGGCGGTGCTATCCCTGTACCACCTGGTCCTGGGAACTATAAGGAAGCAGGCTGAGCAAGCCATGAGGAGCAAGCCAGTAAGCAGCACCCCTCCATGGCCTCCGCATCAGCTTCTGCCTCCGGGTTCCTGCCCTGCTTGAGTTCCTGTCCTGACTTCCTTGATGATGAGCAGTGATATGGATGTGTAAGCCAAATAACCCCTTCCTCCCCAGGCTATTTTCGGTCATTTCATCACAGCAAGAGTAACCTTAACCAAGACACTGGGTAAGTTTGATAAAATTAAATATAGTGATTTTTAAACTTTAAAAGTAGCACGTGTGATATAATTCTACTTTTCTAGACCATCTCCTGTAATCTATAACTGCATCTCCTATAATTTATAACTACAGCTCCTGACTTCCTTCTGTGAAAGTACCACCCTTTATTCTTATCCATTCATCCATCTGTCCATCCACCAATCCATCCATCTGTCCATCCATCCATCTATCCATCCATCTTTTAATGCACAGACACATGTTTCCTTAATGGTGAGTTTTGTGAGGTTTTTTTTAACTTTCAATATGGTTTAGATTCCTCTAAATGCACATGCAGAAGTTTTATGGTAAAGTCATGAGAAACTGAATGAATGAGAAGTAACAGCTGGTCTTTTAGCATTCATCCTTGAGACCACTGGGTGCTGAAAAAGATAAGCACGTTTTTATATTGCTCTAGAGAAGGAAGGAGAGTGAAACGGAGAAGCTGATGGGTCATGATCACTACACGCTGCTCAAAGTAGCAACCAGGAAAATGCCGAGTCTGGCATTTGTGCTAAGGCATTTGTTAAGAACTGTAGACACTTCTGGCCAGGCAGACAGGTTGAACTAGGTATGTAAAGGACGTGCATTTCTGTTTCTGTCTTGGTTTGTTTATCTCTAATTAAAAAAAAAGAAATTTATTCAGAATAATTACTACTTTATGATTCTGATGACCCAACCCATTCCCACCAAACATGCAGCTGCTCCCTGGGTTAGCAGAGCTGCTTTTTGGGGTAAGGAATGGGTTTTTTCTCTCATAAAAACATGGACATTATAATACAGAAGTAAAATCTAAAAAATGTAACATGAAAAATGACTTCTAATCAGAGGCACAACAGGACAGTACTGATGACCCATAATACTTTTGGGAGGTGAAGAGAAGAATAATTTTTTTATCTTTCATAATTAGAAGAGAAAATATTAGGTGAGAGAAAATATCTGAATAAATAACATCACTATGTTCACCTTTATATTAACCATCATAAACTTATTTTTATATTATTTTGGGGAGAAGGGGCTCAGAAAGGCAAAAATGGCTATAGCCCAACAGAGCCAGTGTGAGCCTGCCTCTAATATGTCTAATTTACAGTGGCAGAATTTCTTGGTTTATAGAAATAAGTTCTTTAAAATTACATTTGAAACTTAAAGACAGTGCAGTTTGAGAGACTAAATTCCAAAGTGCCTGCCATTTCCCTAGAATTCAGAGGTGAACAACAGACATTTTTAATGCTGGTGCCCACACTGCTGGCTGGACTGAAGGCAGTGCCCACACTGCTGGACTAAAGGCAGTGCTCACACTGCTGGCTGACTGAAGGCAGTGTCTACACTGCTGGCTGGACTAAAGGCAGTGTCCACACTGCTGGTTGACTGAAGGCAGTGTCCACACTGCTGGCTGGACTGAAGGCAGTATCCATACTGCTTCTTCCCAGATTTGCAGAAGACATTGAAGAATCCTTTATGTGGAATTTACATCATCTGGACATATAGATCTGAGTTTTTCTCTTTTTCAAAATAGTGAAATTATATTATTTCTCATTAGTGACTACTCTCCATTTTAAAAAAAATGTTTAAAAATCCATTTTGCCTTATTTTAATCTTCTGAATGAAATATATAAACATCTAGACTGATATCCAAACTAAAGAAAATGAGCTGGCCCATAGACCTGGATAAGGTCTCTGCTGCCGATTTTCAGGCAATGGCAATTGGAGACCTTGTTTGAGAAACCACAACCTCACTATAAATTATGAAGCAACACCAGCAGATTGACATTTTCCCTATTAGTCTTCATCCTCTTAAAAGAAGGGTAAGACCATGCGTAATGCTAAGAATGTCATTAACTTCAGGCACCAAAGCCCATTTCTTTGATGGAGCTCAGCTGGACTGGGTAACTCTGTAATAAGACTGTAGTGGACAGGTATGAAGGCCAGACAAATTGCCAACTCCTTCACCATGGTGATGCAACACCAATCCTAAAAGCAAAACGTTCAGTTCTCATACCAGCAGCCCCAAGAGAGAGAAAGAAGCCGGTCTCCACCTCTTTTGTTCTTTCTGAGACAGGGTTTTATGTAACACAGGCCATCCTTCATCTCAGGATCCCTGCCTCAGCCTCCTGGATACTGGGTCATTAGGGTCATAGGCAGTGCCCACCCCATCTCCCAAGGCAGGCTTTTTAATGTGTTACCTTCTCAAACCTGGGAGGGTCAGTGATGCTGTGGTTGACAATCAAGTAATCTTAAAAGATTGATGAAATGATAACAAGATTTACCTTATTTGCAGATACATGTAATCGTCTATCCTGAGGCTTTGTTTAAACAATCATGGAAGTACTGAATGTTTTCAATGTGACTTAAGTGCAGCCCAAAGAGAAAGAGTTCAGTTTTTTTTTTAAGATCTATCTTGTTTATGATTATGAGGGGTTTTTTGCCTGTGTGCATGGATGTGTATCATGCAGGTTCATATATTTTAACTGATTGCAAGTGGAACATGACTGTAGCCCCGAAACTGAAACAAAATAAAAAACAAACACTCGAGAGCAATCTCAGTTTCATTAACACCTGCATCTGGAATCAGGAGCAAGAAAGATCAAAGTCTTGGAGCATCCGCATTAGCCAAACAAAGCACTTCCAAACCAACGGCAAATTGTATGTTATCTGGAGGGAAGATGATCAAAGTCTAAGTGCCCGGACACGTATCACCTTGGGAGGCATGAGGCACATGCTGCCATTGGCTAACGGCCTAGGGAAAACGAGGCAATGTTTCTTTTGCTCACAGCTACTAACTACCCTGCACAGTGTCTGGTAGTTAGAAGCTCCTACACATATATTTTAAGATTTTAGTTTAAAAAAAAGGAAACTATTTCTGAGGCCATTGCAATGGAGTCAGGAGTTGCGGTCCTCGGGTCTCCCGCATCGCAACTAGACTGATGAAGCGCAGGCACGCTGCCGGCAGCTGGGCGAGGCAGACCGCAGCATCCCACCTGGCTGTGGGATTTTGTGCTTCGTGATAAGCTCGCACTTTCCTAGGCTTTGCAGCATCTCAATTTTGCGAATAAAATGACTTCAGTGGTATTTTTATCACCGGTGGGTACTCGTCCCATTATGTGTGAAATGCAACGGCATACATTAGTCTGGCAAATTCTCACAGAGGCCCACGGTATGGCCAGGCACGTCTGAGGCGCTAAGGATAGATTGTCAAGCAAATTGAGCTGCTGATGAAAATTGTTTAGGGACTGTCTCAAGCATCCTAGGGGGGCAGATGTGGAGGAGAGAGGGAGGTGCCACTGAGATGCTCTTCTAAGTCAAACCTGAGACTCCACTGGAGCAGAAGCCCCCGGGCCCAGGAGAGGAAGGTCCTCGTACTTGAATGTTTTCTGGCATATGGTGAATGTTCAATATGCAATCGCTGAAATAAATCCTTTAGGGAGCTGACTAAAGAGCTGACCCTGAATGTGTATAAAAGAGTCTATCCATCAGAGCCTGCACTTCAGTAGTCAATGGACGAAATTTGGCCACATATGTGTTTTTTTTGGCCAATGCAGTTCAACTATGGAGACAGCATTTAGGACGTGGTAGGAAGTTCCATAAAATCCTGTGTTTGTGGCTTTGCTTCTCAGTTCCCTGACGTCATTGACATGCTGGTCATCGCTCTCCCCCATGCATGCGAAAGCCCAGCTTCTGGGCTACTTCACCACCAGGGTCTCCCAAGCCCCAGGGATTTGACCTGTGTACATGCATGGCCTTCAGAAAGTAATGGGGAAAAATCCCATAAGGATTTTCAGTGAAATCTGTTCAGTGTTTGGCAGACGCTACAGAAGTACTCATGGTGAGAACACTGCACAGCTCCTCTGGGCTCAGGGTACAGTGTGTATGTAACATGCCCTAGCCCTCCATTCAGTCCCCAGCTCCTTAGCACAAAATAACTTCAAAAGGCCATTCTCTCCCAACACAGCACCGACGAAGCATCCGTGGTCTTGTCCTAGGGAGAGAGGCTCGAGCTGTCTTTGCTTCCTCTCTTGGTTGACTTGGAGAAAGGATGAAATAGATGAAATGAGGGCTAGAATTAGAACATTTTCTTCCTTCTTGTAGCTTTTGGCCTCAAATAACATCGTTTTGCACACATGGGTTTTCAATAAACCTGGGAGCAACAGTGTGGAAAATGTTTCAACTGTTAGATTAGTCTCAATGGTTAGTTATTGATTTAAAAATGTGTTTCCTTACCCTGGATACATCTTCCTGAAAATCCAACTGCTCCCAATCAAAACCCAGCAAATCTTAAAGACAGAAGCCGAACAGGCTGATTTTAAAGGAAATGCGAAGAACCAAATAGCCAACAGTAATTTTGAAAAAGAACAAAGTTGGGCACATTTCTCTGCCTAACTTCAAGTCTTTATACTAAAGCTATAGAATTAGGACGGTAGATGTTAGTAAAAAGATAGGCAATAATCAAAGGGATAAACTGAAGCCCAGAAGCACACAAAAATACAAACGCCATCCAGTGGAGAGGGAACGATGTTTTCAACAAATGATGCTGAAATTAAATTGGCTGTCCACATTCTTCTCCCCCCCTTACACACACACACACACACACACACACACACACACAGGTGAGAACTCCAACTCACTTTTCATGTTACACACAACAAACTCAAATGGAAAACCTAAAACTGCACCTTCTAAGTGAAAACTGTGATAGTTTGGGTGAGAACGGCCTCTATAGACTCATGTATTTAAATACTTGGTCCCAGTCTGTGGAACTGTTTGGGAAGGATTAGAAGGTGTAGCCTGGTTGGCGGCGTCACTGGGGATGGGCTTGGTAATTTCAAAAGCCCCTGCCATTCCTCCATTCCTAGTCCCCCTCTTCTCTCTTTCTCTCCCTCTCTCTCCCTCTATCCCCTTCCCACTCTCCATCCCTGTACCTCTCTGTGACTCATGCTTGTGGACCAGGATGCGGCTCTCAGTTACCACTCCAGTGCCATGCCTGTTTGACTGTTGCCATGCTCCCCACCATGATGATCATGGACTTGCCCTCCAAAACCATGAACCCCTAATTAAATGCTTTCTTTTATAAGTTGCCTTCATCATGGTGAAAACAGCCTGACAGTTTCTTCACTATCAGTTAAATATATAACATCATGGTGTTGTTACAGCAATTGAAAAGTAACTAAGATAAGCAGACTGCACAGGAATAATATCAAAAATGCCAGCCAAAAAACAAATTGATAAACTAAGTATTAGTCTAAATTTAGAATTTCTGTGCATTGAAAGATACTGTTAAGAGAATTAGAAGGCACATCAGAGGAGCTTGAGATGCAGCTCAGCTACAGAATGCTCACCAGCACACAGGGCCTCTGCCCATCCCAAGCACCAGAGAAACAAAATAATAGCACAAGAAAAGCCACAGACTGGGAAAAAATATTTGCAAATCATCTCTTTCTATATACACATCTTACGAAGGATTTATATACAACATGTACTAACAATTCTCAGAGCTTAGTAGAAAAACCCCATTTTTATGTGTTTTATTATTTAAAAAAAATTTTTAATTGAAATAGAATTATATCATTTTCACCCTCCCTTTCCTTCCTCCAGTTCCTCAAGGTTCCCTCTCTTGAACTCCTTCCACATCTCCCTTTCTCAAGTTGATAGACTCTTTTTCTTTTATTATATTTGTTATATGTCTACAAATAGAATTTGCTGAGCCTGTATTTTGTTGTTGGTGTGTATGTGGTTTCAGGGATGACGACTCTGCATTGGTCAACCAACAAGGGAGCTCATCCCTGGGAGAGGCAAATTCTTTTCCCAGCAGCCTGTACTTGCCTGTAGTTCTTCGTCTCGGGGTCGGTGGGATCCTGTAAAGTTTTTCCTCTCTTATATTAGCATATGTGTTGATATTGCCATCGTTCCAGTCTTATTTATGCGGCCTTTTCTAGGAGAGACTGCTCAACAGTGGATTTCCTGGTATTCTGGCTCTCACAATCTTTTCACCCTCTCTTCCTTGACATTCCCTGAGGCACAGATGCAGGAGCTGTGATACAGATGTATCTGCTAGGGCTGAGCTCCCCATGACCCGTGGATCCCTACATTGTATCAAACTGTGGTTTTCTGTGATGGTCTCCATTTTCTGCAAAGAGAAGCTTCTTTGATGAGGGATGGCAGCTACATTTTTCTGTGGGCATAAGGGTAAGATTTAAATGCAGTCAGGAAATCTGCTGGTCTAGCTAAGTGGCAGAAGGAGATTCTTTTCTAAGATCCACAATCCTATTAACCCTGAGAATTTGGGTATGTTTTCAATATCAGGCACGATTTTCCTCCTGCCCAATGGGCCTTTCATCCAATTTGAGAGTTGTTGGCTGCCACGGACATGTGAGTGTGACTATTGCACCTTTATGTGTATCTTGCCATTCTGGTCACTGCAGTGGCTCAAAGGTGTTGGAGCTGGGTAGGACTGTTCAGTGGTTTCCCTTCCTTGGCAGCTTGCATAGTATTTTCTGGAACCATAAAAGCTAGATTGAAAGAAAGAAGCTTTCAGGTCGGATCCAGCTTGAGTCATCTGCGTTGTGTATATCCTAAGTATACGGTGGGAAACGACCCCATTTTAAAAATGAACAAAAGTTCACACCAGATACTTCCATGAAGAAGATACGGAAGTGGTGTATCTTGTATACAAAAAAGGTACTGCACATCTGTCATTAGGGAAACACAAATTAAAACCACAGTTGAGCACCACTCAACTGGGATGAATATGGCTGCCAGGCGCAGAAGGAAAAACACTACAAGGTCTTTCTCGCAAGAGGGTCCAATACGGTCTTTTCCAGAGAAGTGGAGCCGTGCTTGCCTGGAGCAGTGGGTAGAAAACGGAATGACTTTGACAGGAACAGTCTCCACTGTATGAAATGAATAGGTCCTCCGCACGTGTCATACTGCGCTGTGTCTAGTTAGTGATGGCATATTGTATAGGTTTCATGTTGTGTTCATGCTACAATGGGAAAGGAGAACTGTATACAGCATTGACAGGGTCATGGAGCGACTGAACTCTTACGCACTGCTGGGAGATCTTCACCTGGAAAGCTATTTTCAAAACAGCCCGACAGTTTCTTAACTATCAGTTAAATATATACCAAGCTTTTGTTCCTCCAACTCTACTTCTGGGTATTTACCACAGAGAAAAGTGACCTCTGTTTACATAATAGCATGCACACAGGTGCTCTCAGCAGCTTCATCCATAATAATTGTAATGTAGTCTGTAATTCTCTCAAAATGTGAATGGGTAAACAATGTGTGGCATGTCTACACAGTGGAACACTGCTGTCTGATAAAATGAATCAGATACTATACTTCAGCTTGAATGAGCCTAAAAATAATTATGTGAGTGAAAGAAGCCAGAAATGGGGGGGGGAGGCAGCGAGAGGAGGGGGGAGAGAAAGGAGGGGGGAGAACTATAGGACTCTGTTTACTTGAACCTAGGAAATGAAACTCATGAATCACTGACAGAAAGCAGACCTGTGTTTTACCAGGCCTGGGGTGACGAGAACAAATTACAGAGGGCCCTGAGAAAAGTTTCCAAGATGACAGATATGTCAGTATCCTGACTGTGGAGACGGGGTATCAATGTGTCAAAACTTGTCGATGCCATCCTTGCTCTTTGAGGCAAGGCCTCACACAGCCTCAGCTTGCATCAGCCCTGGTTTGTGGCTGAGGTTGGCTATGCACTCTGGCTCCTGCTGTGCTGAGTTACAGGCACCACCACGTGTGGTGTGTGCCACCGTACCCAGCATAGCTCACCAACATCTACACGGTACATTCCGTGCCAATTATACTTCAAAGTTAACTTTGTTTCCTTAAAAGCGCTCGCATGTCATCATCCCCTTCTTGTCCCAGGGCGCTTCATCCAGGCCCTATCAGGGTCTTCATCATCGTGTATGAATCCTACCTAGTCACTCTTTTAGATTGTGCTAGCAGATCTTCCAATGCCCTTCTAATTCTGATTTGAACAAATGGGAGTTTACCCAGCTTAACCTTGGTCTTGCTTCCCAGCCACACCTGACAGTGAGTACTCTGAGGTCTGGGGAGCCTCTGGCCGAGCACTGTGGCCGACAGAATGAGTCACTTTGGAAGCATTCTCTCCAGTGACTCCTCTGCTGGGTCCTCACAAGCATCTGGGGAAAGGCTGTGGGTCCTGCCTTGCACTCTCATCCCTGTCACCACAGACAGCACTCAAAATCGAGTACTGCAGAACCTCCTTTTTGCACAGGTCTAAAACATCCCACTTGAAAAGTATCTTTCAAAGCTGCAGAAACATACCCAGAGGCTTCTGGAAGTATAGCTTTGAAAATGTAAAAAAGTATTAAACATTTAAGACAACCGTAAATCACAGTGAAACTTTAATTCTGGACGTCTCTCAGAGGAACATTTCCAGAGGCTGCAGCACTTTCAAATAATATCATGTGCTCTGGCTTCAGCTCTGGCCACTTTTCCCTTAGAACAACAAAAAGAATCATGCCAGCTATTAAAGGCGGTCTTGTTACATAATGCAGTTAATCGGGCATACGCTTCCCTGTGGGATTCAACCCAAGTTTCACAGTGGTCTATTTTATTTAGCACTGATAGTTTTATTCGCTTCTTATTAAAGAGATCTTTCCACAAAATTGACTGTTGCCTCAGCCCTGGTTAAGAAAGAAGACTGTCTGAATTACCAGTGTGAGCAACAGATGGGCCTCTGGTACAGAGAATGAGACTGGAATTCCTCAGGGAGGCAGGTGTCAGCATGCTGGTAAGTTCTCCAGATTCTGCTGCAGAGTTCTGCCTTTTCCTCAGGCATCTTGCGGGCAGAACTTAAAATAAAAGCAGGGTTTCTTAAGCTCTCGTCAGGTCCCAAGGATGCGTTTGCCACGCTTGCTCATCTCTGATGGCCCATGCTTTTGTTAATGAAGAAACCAAAACCATGGAGAAGGTGCAAAGCAAGAAGGGGGGCAGAGGGAACATGGCACTGATGCCTCCCCCTCTGTGGTTGGGGTCCCTGGCATCCTGGCATCCTGGCACTGAAGGGTCTGCCTGGCGCTGTTGCTTTTCTGTTGCCAGGAAGGGGTTGAGAGAGAGCAGCATGAACAGGTCCTTATGACCCAGTCCTGTTACCCCCTCATCCTAGGCTAGGCAGCCCTGCATTTCCCCCCTAACTACTGGATAGATAAGGGAAGAGAAGGAAGATGAAGTAATTTCCTTCATACTGTGTGACCAATAAAGCAACTGCTGAGCTCCAAGCTTAGGAAACAGTTCCCAGTACAGTCCCTTCTGGTTCCAGAGAGCTCTGACACAAGTGTGTTCTCTGTTCGTATCATTTTAAAAGCAAGGATCAGGGAAGACAAAGGAATACTTGTGCTCTCAGAGCCTCTGCCACAAGATAGGTACCATCATCTTCTCAAAAAGGAGCTGTTAGCCTTAGGCATGCCCCAAATACTAACTGGTAAGTGCCTGAGACTGACTTAATCCCAGCTCTCTCTGGCTGAAGGTTTGGTTTCTTCCAAATGGTCTGCTAAGATGATCATGAGATGGAGGTCACTTCAGACTAGTTTGAGTGTCATTCTCAAATTGTGACGATATACAGACACCCCTAATGAATGGCTAATCTGAATCCTTTGTGTGAAGAATGCTATACAGCCTGAAGGGAGAAGATGATTCTTACACACTTCCATAATTCATGCTGCAGCTATAGAATCCTAGAGGGAAACAGCTTTATCAAACAGTCTAGGGGCACATACACGTTAACAAAGGATTGTTTGTGAAGACATGTCTGGTAATATCTGCTTAGAAAGACTATGTGCACAGTGATTGGCCTAAGGATGATGAATGGATCCAAAGAGACACCAGTAATGCTCACTCATTTCTCTCCAACATGCCTTACTTTGTTTGGGACACCGTCTACCCGCTAAAGGTCAACCACATCCTCTGGAACGCAGGAGATGCGGACACTGCCAACAGTACTTCGGTTTGGTAAATGAATACTCTATTTCTGGAGTGAGTGCTCTTAGGAAGACCACTCAGTGGGGCCTGGGTCTTGGATTCAGCCACTGTATCGTCCAAATCATCCTTCAGTGTTTACATTACACAGACGGCCCCCGGTTTCTGAGTTTTCCATTTTGTGATGTGGCAGATTGAGATCCCATTCAGTAAAAAGTATATCTCAAATTTAGAATGAGATCTTTTCCTGGTATTTGTGGTATGTTTCTCTCTTGAGATGCTGGGCCATGGCAGTAGGCTGCAGCTTCCAGACAGCTAGCTACCAGTCACGGTACTCTAACGGAGAGATACACAATCCTTGACTGGGCTACTAAGCTGTGGTGCTCAATAGGATAGGGATGTTGAAATGCATTTTCTAACTTAGGATATTTTCAGGTTAGAGTGGCTTTACCAAGTTGTAACCCCACTGTGAGTTGAGGAACGTGCTCAGTCCTACAAGTAACACAAACTCTGAAAAACACAGGCTTCAAAGTAATATTTTTCAATGTCCTCCTCTGGCAGAAAGGTGCTAGAATAGGAGGAGAAAAAGGAGGAGGAGGAGGAGGAGGAGGAGGAAGAGGAGGAGAAGAAGGAGGAGGAGGAGGAAGACGAGGAAGAGGAGGAGGAAGAGGAGGAGGAGAAGGAGGAGGAGGAGGAAGAGGAGGAGGAGGAGGAGAAGAAGGAGGAGGAGGAGGAAGACGAGGAAGAGGAGGAGGGAAAGGAGGAGGAGGAAGAGGAGGAGGAGGAGGAGAAGAAGGAGGAGGAGGAGGAGGAGGAGGAAGAAGAAGAAGAAGGGAAAGAAACAAAACAGAAAATCCCTTGTCATATTCTTTTAGTCTGTTTCCTGGCAGCATTTCTGTGTGGATATCCTAAAGAGCACAGAAGCAGCTTTTATGGTTAGAAAATTGAAGTGCTATCAAACGCAGGAAATTATAGGGATGGAGAACAACAGCTCATCTACATATGTCCCATCTGCTTTTAGTTTCATGTTTTGCACAATCAATTACTAGAAGCATTTGAGAGTGTGCTACGACACTGAAAATGAGAAGGGGGTGTGTCCTAATTGCAGCCTGGAGGTGAAATGGGGGTGAAGGGGAGGGAGGTAAGCGAATGTCGCCGCGGACTCCAAGGAGAGTCTCCAGGAAATGGCAACTCGGAGCGTCACAAACACATGATCGGAGCCAGTGTTTTGGAACACGGTAAAAAGCAACTTTGTACTCAGTGGAGAAACGCCACCTACTTCATTACTGTGTCGGCTTGGGTCACCGCGTCCTCGGCAGCTCAGCCGTTTCCCTGCTGCAGCAGCTGCTCCGACTGTGGACACGCTGGTGTCTGACCACTGCCCAGATTCTGCTGCTGGGTTTTTCCAATGTGAGCTCCTAAGAGCAACCTTATTCTGAAAGCTCTTCTTTTGCATCCTCCAACTAACTACGCCCTATTGCCCACTCCTACATGAGCCACAGCCTAGTAAGGAAAAGGGCTCTGCTCCTAAAAAGACAGGCAGAGCCCAGAACAGCAACGGGTTCACACTCCAAATAAAGTCTGAGCTGAAGAGGGGTTATAAGGAGCCAACATTCTTTGGTTGAAAGAATTCAGTGCCAGGGAATTCTTTAAAAATAAGAAGAAAAAAGTGCTTCTTATCTCCACGGATCCAACCAATTAAATAATATTAGCAGAAGCAATGAAAAAGTTATCATTGCCTGTCTGAGGGTAAGGAGTGAAGGGGATGGTGCGAGTTATCGGTCTATTGCTCACTCTTTTGGTACACTTTTAAAAGGGGAAAACAGATGAAGGTCCCAGGGATTCTAGAGATAAACACCAACAATGTGAGCCTATTTGTACACGAGTCCCTTCCATAGCATAAATCAGCAGCCTCATCAGTCTGCGGCTAGCAGGAGACGACGTCCCGACATCATAAATCTGATTTCCATTTCTGAGCAATGACTCACAGGTTTGAAAGAGAATTCGATTCTCTTTCATCTATGCCTGGTCCTGGACAACTTATTTCTCTCCTCCCTCTCTCTCCCTGTCCCATATACATATGCCTGTCTGTCTGCCTGTCTGTCTCTCCCCGTACCCCCTGTGTGTAGGCCACATGACAACTTCATGATGTGTTGTTTCTCAGGTTTTGTCCACCTTGTTTTTGAGACAGGGTCTCTCACTAGCTCACCAATTAGGTTAGTCTGGGTAGCCAGTGAGCCCCAGTAAACTGCCTACCTCCATCTCTTGTGCCAGGACTGACTACAAGCACACACCATAACCAGCTTTTGACCTCGTTCTTAGGAGTGAAGCTCAGGTTCTTGTGCTTGCAATGGTAAGCACTTTACTGGCACAGCTCTCTATCCCTTGGCCCCATATTCTCTTATTGATATAATACTCTGATCACATTCACTTACTCATTAGGGACTCTGTCTCAGAAGTTCTCGGATACTCTTAAATACAAACGTAGGAAATGCCATTAAGCATCACTAGGCATTTCATAATTCCAATGGTCAAGAAAAAGGAGAATGGTCCAACAGAAACAGACCCCAGAAGGTGAATGCATGCCATGTGCCCTTCAATTGTTTCTCTTCCAGAACTTGTCCCCTCACTCCTTCCCTCTTCATAAATGTCCTGCTTCTCTGCATCTTATGTAGAAGCTCATGGTTGCCAGGACGATGAAGTCTAGAGCCAATCAAGGGGTAGCCTTGTGTGGTGGTGTGCATGAGCAATATCCTACATGGGCACATGTATTTGAACAGCTGGCTCCCAGCTGGTGAAGGGAGGTTATGGAGGTAGAGCCTTGCTGGAGGAAGTATGTCACAGGGAGAGGGCTCTGAGGGTGTACCCCACTTTTCTTCTCTCACTCTTTACTTCTTGTGTATGTATAAGGATGTGATGAGCCAGCTTCCTTGTGTCTGCTGCCATGCCATGCGAAGCCATCCCTGCCACCACGGACTCTATCCCTCTAGGACTGAGAACCAAAATACTCCCTTCTTCCTAAGATTGCTTTTGGTAGGAGTGTTTTATCACAGCATCAGGAAGGTAATTATTACATCTGTCTTAGAGCTTCGTAGCAAGGATGCAATGGGATACAAAGATGACACAGTAGTTAGGAGGTTCTGCCAGTTGTTGAGGTTAATTTCCCTAAGGATGAATGTAGTCTCCTTCACTAAAGGACCCAGGAGCAAGTCACAGGTCTCAAGGCTCTGAGGCACAGGGAACTCAGATTCTTTTGATCAGCCAAGGAACATTTTTCATTAAGGAATACTTCTAGTTTTCCTTTTACTCAGCAGTGACACTGTCCACAGTAATTGTATCAGGCTGACAATATGTCATAGGGCATGGACACCAAATATCTGCCCTTCTGCCCCTGATGCATAGCTGTCTAGATATCCGTGTGCATGTCAATAGGCAGAGAGCTAGCCAGCTCCCCCCCCCCCCGCCTTCCTGCATAACACCACAGGGAAGAGGCTGGAGTCCAGACTCACCTGCCCTGTCACATTCAGTACTCCCCGTTTCTTCACCTTGCTTACTTGGGCTAGAGTCTCCTATAGAGGGTAGGGGCATTCTTAGAGCGCCATCTTGGCCTTCCAGATCATATGGTCTAGTCTCCTTGTGGCCACAAATACAAACAAGAACAACTGAAGGGCAGGTAAACTAGCAGGCACAGCAGGGAGACTATTAAACCAAGCTGCATAGTGTGTCCAGTGCAGAGATCAGAGACCTAGGAGTCAGAAGTCGTGATAGTTCATGATCCAGAGTATGACCTAGAGATCCATATGACACTTTCATGAAAGGGCTAAAGCAGTTCCAGAAACTACAAGTGCAAATATCTCCAAGGGCACCCTAGAGAATATAAGTAAAACATGGATTAACAGGGCCAGGGAGACCCATAAGGAAATGCCCCACTTAAGGGGTCAGTTGCTGCTCAGAATGAGAAGGCTGTAGCTCTAGAAGAGGCACCCAATGTTCCACATCTTTGAGAAGAAAGTCACAGATCCGTATTTTAGGTAAAATCTCTGTAGGTTTTGTTTGGTTTGGTTATGGTTCTTTTGAGACAGGGTTTCACGTAACCCTGGCTGGCCTTGAACTTACTATGTACCAAAGCTGGTCATGAGCATTTTGCTTTCCTGCCTCTACCTTGCAAGTGCCAGGATAATGGGCAAGCACCACCATCCCTGGCTGAAATCTCTTAGTTTTACATAGTGTCAACGAATTAAACACACACACACACACACACACACACACACACACATTTAAGTATGTTGTGCAAGCCAAGCAAAACGTGTGTGTAAGCTGGCTGCAGCCCTAGGGATTCAATCTGTGGCCTCGGCATTAGGCCATGTCTCTAAGCTTTCTTTTAGAGCTTACATTCTGTGATCTGCCCCAGAGCATGTTTTCACAGCAAAATTGCTGCCCTGATTAATGTCTATTTGATAATGAAGCCAGAAATGACACAGCACAGGACTGCAGACAGGATGAAGCTGGGATTTGCTTTGGAGCCCAAGGGCAGAGGAAACCTTGAAAGGCTGAGGATGAGGGTGAGACAACAAGCCCAGTTTCTAGTTAGCAAAGCAATTCGGACTGTGACTGGGAGGAGCCAGGAAGAAGGATCGGTGCGTGCAGCTGAGCAGAGCACAAGGATGTCTGCTCGGGGACAGTGGGGTGTTGTGCTCTGACCCGGGACTGCAAACCTTCAGAGATAGTTTTCCTACTCCGTGCTTCCTTGTAGGTTTTCTGGCCTTGAGACAGGCAGGGGTAGAAACAGAGGGATAGCTGGAAAGTCACGGTAGGGGGAAAAAGACCATAGCCCTTGACCCAAGATGGAGGAGGGCTACGGAGAAAAGTAGACAGACTGTGAAGACATAGAAAGGGATGGACATTGGCTGGTGGGTTAAATACGGGGCAAGACGAGACGAGTCAGCTGAGACAATAGGCTGCCAAGCTTCTAGCTCAAGTGACCGGGTGACTGCTATTGCCACTGCTGGGGTTGAAACGGAGGAGGGTGGGCCAGGAGGGAGCTCAGCAGGCGAAAATGCTACCCGAGCAAGCCTGATGATCTTAGCTCAGTCCCTCTCCTAGTGGAAGGAGAGAACCCATTCCCAAAAGTTGGGCTCTTTTTTGGTTATCTGGTGTAAGCCAAGTCCGCCTTCCTGTGCACCATGTGTACCCTGCTAGGCGTTATTCTGCTCGTGCCAAGTCCGCCTTCCTGTGCACCATGTGTACCCTGCTAGGCGTTATTCTGCTTGTCATGTGTTCACCTGCTTGTCCTATTTTCATTTCTGTTGTGTGATAAGATATCCTGGCAAAAAGAACTGAGGGAGGGAGGGTCTATTTCAGCTCTCCATTGTACTTGACAATCCATCACTGCAGGGAAGTCAAACCGGTGGAATCTCGAAGCAGCTCATCATATCACATCTACAGCCGAGTGCACAGAGAGAGATAAAGCCGTGCATGCTTAGTGCTCAGTCAGCTTTCTCTACTCTTATGCAGCCTGGGGACTAAAACCAGGCAAGTGTGCTTCCAACTTCCTATAGCAACAAATGCAATCAAGAGAACCCCTCACAGGCATTGCCACAGGCCAACCTGATCAAGACAATTCCTCGCGGAGACTCCCTTCCCAGGTGATTCTAGGCTGTGCCAAGCTGGCAGTTAAAGCTAGCCATCACCGCTCAATTCTCATAACAGCTCTTAAGACAGATACTGCATTATCTTCACCCTGCTGAGCAGGAAACCGAAGCACAGGGGTCAACAGCTCACCAAGGTCAGGCTGCCTAGAGTATACTAACCAGAAGTTGAACCCAGACCACCTGGATCCTTAGTCAGGCTTTGAAACATCACATGCTGCCTGCTGCTGCCTCTCCAAACATCTCAGGTCACGTCTGAGCTCCATTTAGGCGCCCCCTTTCACATTCAATATCCCTGTTCCTTGTTTGAACTGGTTTCCAGGCTTAGTGTTAGGGTTTTCCTCACATGAACTGGTTTTTGGACGACCCTTCCCCCATCCTCTTTATCTTCCTGACTTTTGGACCACCTAAGCTTGCTGGCTCTTGCTCTGTGTATATGAATGAATCTTCTCTTCTGGATGGAGAACAGGAAGCAGGTTCGTGTTTACTCCTTCTGAATCCTTTACAGCAATGCCAAGAGTGGCATACAGACAGGGCAGGCCAAGTGAGGATAATAGGCCTGGCCACATGGACACCATGAGTCGGCTGGGAATACGCTTTTATCTGTCACAACCTCAATTAAGGGGAAAGGACTTATTTTGTAAAATACTGGCCTTGTGGCCAGAAATGTCAACATAATGAATTGGCTAATTGTTCCTTCTTGTTGCAGATCTTTGCCGGCTCCATCTCTAGACCACAGCATCGAAGCTGGAAGCCACCTTACTTGGCTGTGTCCTATGACACCACTGACCTTGTGTGATGGTAAGGCTGCTCAGAAGCTGGGCTACCTCTCACATTGTCTTGGGGTCTCACTGCATTTGGGGGTTCTGCAGCAGTGCTCTCCTCTGCATCTGTTCTTGACTTCTGTTCAGTGCCCCAGAGGCTGGGAGGGGTCTGACAACAGTTTTCCCTGACAGATGCCTGGGAACATTTTTCTGCTATCAGTGGATACCTGTCCCAGCCCCTGCATACACTGCCCTCTGGCAGATCTTTCTTCACACTCCTCACTGCTAATATTCTTCCTCACTCCCAACCACAAACATGTCAAGACGAAGCTGCCCTCGTAAGGGAACCTACCCAAATTCATCAAATTGAGGCTTCAGGCAATCTTTCCTGGGAACCGGGAGGGAGGACTACCCGGTAGAAGGGAAGCTAGTGTTCTGTTCTGGGTTCCTTTTGTCACGTTCTCCTAACATCTAAATACTCGAATTTCCAAACGTCATCCGACCAGTTGGCCCTAGCATTTCAAGCTATGAAAAATGACCTGACTTGAAGCAGATGTTTGCTGGAAACACATCACTGAGAGCACATGAGAAAGGCTGGTAATGCTGGGCTGGAGAGTTGGGTTGGTGAAGTGCTTGCTTTGTAATGATGAGGGCCTGAGTGCAACCCTCAGAGCCCTCATAAAAACAACATTGTGTGACGGTGCCACCGCTAGGGAGGGAGAGACCGTGAAGCCCTGGGGCTCCCTGGCCAGGCAACCAGGTCTAATTGGGGAGCTCAGCCAGTGAAAGACAAAAAAATGTGAAAGGTGAGTGTATTTGAGGAATGACATCCAAGGTTGTCCTCTGGATTCTCAATCTCTCTCTCTCTCTCTCTCTCTCTCTCTCTCTCTCTCACACACACACACACACACACACCCTTGGGAGGAGGGGGAGGAGAAGGGAAGGAGGGAAGAAGAGAGAGTCTCACTAGAGGTTTTGAGTAAGGTTTTTCAATCTCTCTCCTGAGTCATCAACCTTGTGTCGAGGTAACTGAGACAGTGTGTGTGTGTCTGGGGGCAGGGGGATGGAAACAAACACAAAATTAAAAAGACTTGTCTTTTGGGATAATGCTCTGGAGCTGATGCTGCTTGAGTCCCAGAGGTGCCGGGAGTTAGCGAGTTCAGGCGAGCTGGAGATGCCGGGCCTCCTGGCACCAGCTCCTTGCTGTGGGCCTGATTCCTGGGGCAGAGTCTACAGTCACTCAGATGTCGCAGCTGAGGCTGCTGAACTCCTTGACACTGTTCCAACGGCAGACAGCAGAGTTCACTCTCAGAGCCTCAGCCTTTGCTGCCTTTTAGGATCCTAGGGTTCCTGATGAGGACACAGGGACATGCCCATATCCCCCAAACAAGTTAAATCACAGTCACAGTGGATTCCCATTGTGTAATTCCATTTGAACCCTGTGTAGTTTGGGGGCAATGTACCTTCTACTCCTCATTCTTCCACCAATACCGTTTGCTTTAGGATGGGAAGTCCAGTCAGCTCCACAGAGGATTTGCCTTGCTTTGCCCCTTAGCAGGGTGTGCGTCCTCAGAGGGAACAATTTGCTCGGGCCAAGAAATTGGATCTTGTTTAAATGACAGTAGTGATGGGAAAACAGTATGTCTACAGCCAGGACTGAAGCCTAGCTTGTACTTCATGGCTGGCACTGCCCCAACACGGACTCAGCAGGCAGCTGAGAAACCTCTTCAGGCCACCAGGCTATGACAACCAATTCTGCCCTTGCCTGCCCCTCACAGCCTCACCCCTCAATCTGGGCTCCGTCCGAGAGCATTATCCTCTGGCTCCAGTTGGTTCCTCTCCTGGGACACTAGCAGCTGGGGAAAAGTAAGGACTAGCTGGCTTGGCTTCCAGTATGTTCCCAGATCCCCCAAACACCTTCTCTACCTGGCCTGGGCCACTCTAAGCTCATCATGTCCCCCGTCACCACTCAGATCCACACCCTCCTCTGGCCAGTATTTTTTAAGATGCACAGAACACAGGGGAAGGTCATCTCATGGCCAGTGAGCCTCTCTCCTGGCACTTGGACCACTGAGGGTCTCTTGGCTTTGAGATCATCACCTATCACACAGTTTATGAACCAGAGAACTCAACTTAGAATAGTGGCAGAGGTGAGGAGAAAAAGAATGTAGAGCAGGCATTAGAGTTTCCAGTAAGCATGTGGATGACTGAGAATGTACAGGCATGATGTGTTAAGAAGGTACTCAGCAGGTAAAGGCACCTGTCACCCGGCCTGATGACCTGAGTTCAATATCTAGGACCCACATGGTGTTAGGAGAGAACTAATACCAGAGATTGTCATCTGCCCTATAAACACACACACACACACACTTATGAAAATATTATGGAAGAAAGAGGAAGTTTCTGTACCAGCTTTCTCTGATTGCTTATAATTCACTGTTTCTGAAATGAGCCAAGAGAAGCTGCCAAGCAAGAAGGTAGAGGATAAAGACGAAATGTAACATTTAGTTCTAAATGCACTGTAAATCCAAAGTCTGTTTATCGTGTGCTCTTGACAATTTCCACGTTGCTGCCCTGGATTCAAGGTTTATTGGATGGGGTCACTTCGGAAGGTTTCCTAGCAGTTCAGGAGGCAGGAAAGTCTGGAGAAACCCAGTCATGGAATAGGTTGCTTTTTATTTAACTATATAATCCTCCCCTCCATTAGGTGCTGGCTAAGTTTTCTATGCACCATTTTGATGCTTTATAATTCTTGTCTGATTTAGCATTTCATTCAGATTTATATTATGTGTCTTTTCTTCCCACATTAATTTGAGCCAAAAAAAAAAAAAAATCCACAAAAGCCCTCTGAAAAAAAAGAGAGAGAAATCTCATGCAACACAAATAAGGATACTGTATAGGAGCATCTCTTGATAAAGTGAGCATTTTACATAACAATAGAGGATCTGGGAAAAATCAAGATGCAGTCTATTGCAAGTGCCTGGTGAGTAACCGCATCCAGACCCAGACTTCACACCAACTCCAAACCATGGTGCCTAACACAGAACTCTTACACAAGACAGTTTGCTGTCCTTGGTTTGGGCAACAAATTATCGTTAACTTGATCTAAGACAGGGAGCCAGGGGGAGAATGCTACACCCTTTGGAGCCTGTCTGTGGTTGTAAAGGGTAGTTAGTTCTCACTTGGTCACAGCATTAGCCTTTTCGTAACACAAACAGAAACTGTGCTCAAGTAACGGTGGACTAGGAATAAAGTAAAACAGACAAACAAACAAGCCACCATTCATTGGCACCCACTGCATGCAAGGTGGGAAGTTGGGTCTGTTGTACGCTTATCCTATTTGATCTTCTAGAAAACGGACTTACTTATTGAGATCCACAGATTATGCAAAGGTTCATCCTTGGTGCTGCACACTGTATGTTCCGACACACACAGTGCTACGCAGACAGCTCCTCTGCTCCAAGTCTCTGGTGCTTCACCTACACATCCTTGATCTCCTTCCTGAGCACGAGGCAGCCAGTAGCCTTTTTCCTATCGCTGTCCTTTTACTTTTTCCATAATGTCACTGCCACAGGTGTGGATGTGAGGCATCGCCCCAGAAGGTTCATGCATTGAGAGTCTGGCTTTCCATGTAGCAGAATTTGAAATAGGGACTTCGGGGGAAGTAACAGGATTCTCTGATCCTGTTTCATCGTGGGTTAGTGCATCGACAGACTCATAATTGAACAGTATTACTAAGAGGTTGATGGGACTGCTAGGAGGTATGCCCACTTGCAGGACGTAAGGAGCATGGATATGAAGGCTGTGTCTTGTGATAACTCCCCTTCCTCATTGCCATGAAGTGAGCAACTGCTGCTCCCACTGCCAGGATGCTTGGACCTTGCATCAGACCCAAGCAATGGAGACAACCAACCATGGGTTGGATCCTTCAAGACTGGGAACCAAACAATGCACTCCCCCCACCTTTCACCCTATTCTCTCAAGTATTTGTCACCGCAATGAAAAGTCAGAGCAACAGTCATGTGGTTGGGATCCCAGTGGGTAGCCCTTTCAGACAGGCTTCTTTGACCTATCAATATGCAGCCAATGTTCTCTATGACTTTTCATGCCTGGCCAGCATTTCTTTTGTTGCTGAATAAGTCCACCATACGGATGTACAGTAGTTTATTCCACTCGGTTACTCGAGCGTCTTGGCTGCTTCCAAGTTTTGGCAATTATGAATAAAGCTACTGTAAACGCTTTTGTATCAGTGATTGTGTGGGCATGCGTTTTTAGCATTTGGGTAAACGACCGGGAGCACAGCTGCTGGGCCATGTGATAAGATATGTCTAGCTCAGTAGGAAACTGCTGACCTCCCCAGCGGCTCGCGTGCCACCTCCTTTTGCTGAATCTTTCAGCGGTCCCCAGTGTGTACATTTTATGCTTCTCTGATGAAAAAGCTGAGAGTCAGGTGTCAAGTAATTAGCCTCAAGTCACACAGCAGCCTGAAAGACTAATGCTGGGATCCACATTCAGCTTGATTTGCTTTAAGGCTAGTGATTTTTCAACTCCACTATCCTGCCCCCGAGCCCCCTTAGTGCTCAGCCAGGCAGATTCTCCAATGGTGCATGTCCATGGAGCCAGCCTTCGCTGAATGGATTACTGCCCCTGTCTTTAGTCAACACAAGTAGCGAGGAAATGTCCTGTTTTATGTCCCTTTACTTTTCCTCCTTCCCTAAACCAGAAAGTTACTCCTCCTCCCCTCTTGGCTACAACCCTGGGGTGAGGTTTGCAAGGCACTGTGAATCTTGAAGATATCAGAGGCAGCCACACCTCAATCTAACTCTTGCTAGAGGCAAAGGCAGCCTTCTATCAATTGAAGTTGCCCGATCACTCCATGAGTCAAATTTATTGATGCACATATGGGTCCTTAAACTAGGACGGAGCTATATCCTGATAAACATATCCTAGATTAAAACTACCATCAGTAAAGAAGGCACTGAGTATCCCTAACACACTGAACATGCTAGCTCCACAACATGCTACATGTAGAGGGTCAGCTGTTTCCTCTCACGACTGAGTTGCTGTGAGCTGCAACTTGCTGCCGCCACCGAACATTGCAAGGGACCATTTAACAATATCACTGGCCCAGGGGAAGAGTGACGTTCAAAATGGAAACATTTCTACTAAACGGGTATCGCTTGAGCACCATCAAAAAGTCCAGAAATCCTAAGTCGAACTAGGATTGTCTAAGTAAATGTCTCAGAAACAGGCTTAGGAGTCTAGGGTTTTTTTGTTTTTTTTTTAAAAAACAATATTAATAGCAGCAGTTCTAGTATGGGAAACCAAAGAAGAGGGCCATTCATACTTCCTTATTCCAGAATCAGTGACAGAGGAGCCCTTGTTCCTTGGGCTGTAGCTCGGTGTCCAGAACGTACAAGGCCTAGATTCTATTCCTAACACGGAGAAAAAAGAAAAAAAGATGGAACCACAGATTCTAACCTATATAGGACTTAGTCACTTAGAAACATTTCCAGCTCAAGACAAGAGAGTTCGGCATTGTGCCTCCGAGTCATGGTCTCAGATTGTCCTTATTCTGAACCCGACACAGCTGTACCTTGGTGAACACATCGTCACAACGCACAGTCCAGGAGTCAAGCAGGAAACACAGGCAGCCATTGAACCGGGTGAAGATGGCCAATCTAGGCCCTCTACTATATCAGAAGGCCAGCTCTGACACTTACTTTGCCCTTGCACGTAATGCAGACGCTCTATTATCTGAAGGCGGGGAGGACATTTGCCCTGATGTAACATGTCATGACACCTGTGTCAGCTGTAAGGTCCCACTGCAATTCCGCATCCTTAGAGCACATCGATCCATTCCCACCCTCTCTTCTGGAGGTGCTTTGACTGTGTCGTGTACGTCACACGAGCTTTCAAACAAGCACAGAACACCCTACTTCAAGAAGTGAAGCTTGGTGTGGCCTGGAGACGCAGCTTCTGAAACCTGACAAAGGCCTTGGCTGACAGCCACTGCTTTAAGGGGTTCATGCGGCTTTCCGGCTGGTGGCTGTTACGTGGTAGCGTACCTTTGACTGCTACGTGAAGACGTGGTCTTTGCCCTCATCGCTGTCACATATAGTAAAGGTTCCTTGGTTTTTTCTTAATCATTGCCGTTGCTTTTTGATCTCAGACAGAGTCTCTCTATGTAGCCCTAGCCAGCCAAGAACTTGCTATGTAGCCCAGGCCGGCCTTTTGATAATCCTCCCCCATCAGCTTCCTGAGTGCTGGGTGTGACGCACTATCCAGGCATTCTTTAAGCGCTGAGAGTGGACCGAGGGCGTTTTGCATGCTAGGCAAGTGCTCTACCGCCGAGCTATGGCCACCTCCAAGATTTGTTTGCTCAGTCGACAAAGGACGGGCACATTGGTTTGGCATTAGGTTGGTGTCATTCCTCCTGTTTTCACTGTAAGCGAAAATGAACTAGACACAGCCCTTCATCGGCAGTCAAGCACAGGGGCATTAGGCCTCTGCTAATTCAGCTTGTTTTCTTACTCATCAGTCTCACTCCTTCCTCTCAACTGTCTCCATCCTGATGGAAATGGAGTCACTTCTTTGTTTTTACTCTTGGTGGGCACTGCACAGTACGGGAGTTCCCATGTCCTGTCCCTATTCTGTCAATAAAACTGAACTATCTAGGGAAAGCGTCTTACTTATATGGAAGAGGAATGAACAACGGATGGTGCATTTTAAGTCTCCATTTTTTTTTTCAATGCAGCACACCTGTATATTAAGCCAGGATAACCAGCTTATGCACCTGAACTTGAAGGTCACTAAAGGCAAACACCGGTGTGGTGCTCAAGCACTGCCAATGTGTTGCGATGATGTGTTCACCAAGGCACAGCTGTGTTGGGTTCAGAACAAGGACAATCTGAGATCATGCCTCAAAGGTACAATGCTCACTTTCCCTGATGCTCAGGACCTGCCGGGGACCGGGTCTCCAGCCCGGACTCGGCTCCTTATTCTTAGATGATTCTGACTGCCCCCCGTCCTCCCTGAGAGACATGGCTGTGTTCTCCACGTGGCTCTTTGGAATCTGGGCTGCCAAGGGGCAGGCTGTACCACTCGATTCTGGGTCTTAACTTAAAATGATGCTCCAAAAACTCCCGTGAAAATCTGAGTCAAAATTCTGTGGTAAATATTTCTGCCATTTGTTCTGTCAACATAATACACACTTTATAGCTTTGCGATTCATCACTAGGAAGCCTTGACAATAAATAAAACACTGAAAAGTACAAATCAAAATAAGTATAACATGCTATGAAAGAGATCCGAGAAGATATCAGACTTCTAGGGAAAAAAGGGGAACTAATTAAACACCTTGAAAATGAAAAATATGATTATTAAAATAAAACAGAACAGATGGTTGAGAAAAAAAAATTTAAGAGCCAGAAGACTGAGAACAGATTCTCCTCTTCTAAAAACATTTAAAAATGACAAAAATGGACACTAAGAAAGAAAAGTTCACAGGCATGAAAAATAGAAGCTCTAATGACCATCTAACAGAAGTTTGTCTTAGTTCTCTGAGTTTTCAGAAAGTCATGGGTCTTTAGTTTATCGATCCCCACCAAGCACTGACCAAACCCCTCAATTCTTGCTGTGAAGCAGCTGTCTTGAGGCCCGGACCGTCTCTCCCCAGAGCAAGACCAGCAGCATCAAGACAACAAACAGCCCGCATCCATCCCCAACAGCACCAGAGGCGACTCTCCACACAGCCTAGACCCATCAAGCACTCAAGGCAAAAGATCTACCAACAGTGCTACTCCCCTGACCATCGAAGAGAGGTTTCACCTTGAACTCTATTTTGGGTTCAACCATTGCTTTTGTTTGTCTGGTATATTTCTTTCCCATCGTTCAGTTTTACCTTTTGCCATTTTCTTTGAGACAGACACCTTTTAACCACCATAATTTCATTGGCAAACGGAAGAACCTCCAATCAGGCACTCTCTAACGTGTAAAGGGAATTCCCTATTTGTTATTAGTGTGCTCTTCTTGCTCATTCCTGTAATACTAACCATATTTTCTTCTCATTTCTTCCTTGGGTATCCTAAGTTTTAGTAAAATAAAACTTAATTCTTTTTTCCTCACTTTGCTCATTTCTGACATTTCCCCATCTTGAAAAAATCATACTCCAATTAAGATCTGTATGGCAACTTTCCTTAAATGCCTAAAACCCAGTAACATTTTTATATGGGAGAACAAACAAGAGGGTTCCTTTTGCTTAGAATTATTGCCCCTAATCTGTAATATCAAACCTACTTCACCTGGGGCCTTTCCATCTTATCGGATGTGATTCTCTCTTTCCAACTGCTCAGAGCAGATCCGAACAGCATCTCCTCTCTCTCCCCAGCATCCCACCCCGGTCTGGCCCATCATGTTATCTCTGTCCTCACAGTCTAACCAGGATTCAACTCCACTCATCTCACATGTGGGCCACTCGGCCTCCTCAAGGGCTCTTCCCCCTTTCATTCATGTAACGGGTACACGATAAACGTTTGTGTCTGACAAATGCACCAGCTCTTCTTTACCTATTTTTCAGTACGACTTAAGTCTCAGCTTCAGTGTTACTTTCTCTAAGGAGCCATGTCTGACCTGCTAGAGCGGCGTCTCAGTCACGCCGCTCAGGAGATCGTTACCGCAGCATTTCTCTCTGCCATGTGTTGGATCATCTGCATAGAGGTGTTCTGGTGCCTAGGACAGTGCCTGGCACATAACAGACATACAACACACGCCTTGGATCGTAAGCTGGAGGTTGGTTATCTGTTTCATGGTCCGGTTTCTGAAGGAATTGAGGGGGCTGCAGCCGTGAGTGCTCTGACCTGGCTGCGGCGGAGGAAGCTCCTGTGCCTCTTCTGTTGCGGGCGAGCGCCTCAGCATATTCTCAAAATTCTTGACCTGCAGCACCTAAGTGGAGTGTCCCTATTCTCCCTAGGACTGCCTCATCCACCCTTTTTATGTTCTTTCTTTTACAAGGTATCTGTTGGGTGCTACAGAGATTCAGTTGTTTAGCCGTGTCCGCAAGGGCCCATATATAAGAGGGTTGGGCCCCACAATGGCAGTATTGGGAGGTGCTGTGGTCCTATTGGAGGTGAGGCCTTGTGGAAGGTTCCTGGACCAGTGATAGAGCTCTTCTAAAAGGCTGAGTTGGGCCCACCCAGTGCCTTTGCTCCTTCTGGTTAGAGGTATAATCTCTTGGTCCTAGTATTGCACACCTACCACTGCTATCCATTGTGTGTTACATATAGCAGCTGGGGATGGGGGAGCAGCCCTCACTGAATGCACTATGCCATGCTAACTTGAACCTCCAAAACTTCATGCCTATGTGTATACGTATGCAGATGTCTGCAGAGGTCAGAAAAGGGCATCAGATCCCCTACAGCACAAGTTACAGGCAGGAGCACGAGGGCAGTCCAAAAGACTGTCTCTACATCCTCGACTGGGTATGTGCTCCTTTCCAAAACTGGCCAAGGATTTTAGGCATGATTACTCTCTGGTTGTACAAAAGAGAAGTCCTACCTCACATATCTCAAACCTTACGATGGTGCGATGCCCTACGTGACTCAAAATATTGGTTTGCGGAAGGCACAGGTCTTGTCTGTGTTATCCTGCCTGCAAAGAAGCTCAAGAGAGAAGCGGTCATGAACTGGGAAGCTCTAGGTCATAACAAAAAGTGGTGTAGTTAGCCACCAGATTTTTTTGGGGGGGGTGGGTGCAGGGATAAGTTGTATAAATACTACATGTATGTTTTTGTTGATTTATCTTAGATTAAACATGACATTGAGTGAGGTCATCAAAACTTATTTTATCAAATCATGTCATGGAACATTTACTCCACATACAATTTTCGGCTTATGTCAATTTGTAAAATGTGTCGTGTTTTCTCTTACTTGTTTAGCCATCAAATTTCCAAGGCCAGGAAGTACCCATCTTTAAAGCATTCTTTCAGAGGCCTCTAGCACAGACATTTGAGAAAAACATTAAGCTCCAGAGGGGCAGCAGAAGTAAGCAGCAGCCACTTGGAACACAGGATGACTACACGGAAGTCTGCTGTTTGTCTCTAGACAGGCAAGCTACACCTGTCTGCCGGGCACTGACATGTTCAGACCTGGAAATAAATGACGTGTGTACTGAGAAATAAAATACGGTGACCCAGTCAGCTCACGACCAGCAGCTGCCAACATCAAAGGATGCAGCATGCCACTCACGGGTCTTTCTTTCCCTCGGCAGGCCTGTGGAGTCACAGCATCCCTCTGGGACCTGCTGCGCTTGGCCCAGCTGAACATCACTGGGAGGTCTGTGACACAGCGCTCTTGGCGGCAGTGTCATGATAAATCTGTGCCTCCCCGCTTTCCCTCTGACACATATATCACCACCAAGGCATTTACTACACAGTTCCATGGCCAAGAAGCAGGCTGTGGCCCCCGGGGTACAAAATATGAACAGCAAGCAATGGGACATGGTTTCAACATCCAGTTTCGTGCAACAAAGTCAGATTTCTAGTGGCCTTGCTAGTGCATATTTCTCCAGAGAATCTATGAAGGCTTTTTAACATTAACTGGCTTTTGCTTTGTATCTACTTACACATTTATTTTTGCATAAAATCTTCTTTTTTGATGACCGACTCAATGAACTGGGGGAGGAGCTGCGGGGAGTGGCAGTTTAGCTAACAGGCTTTGAGGAGTAGCTAAAAATCAGAGAAGAAAAATGATTATGAAGTAAGGTAAATGCCAATAAATCAGTGGTTTTAAATAAGAATGTATATACTCCCTTTAGAGTAATTTCTATAATGATTTTATATCTCTTGTTACACTAAGAGTTTTATCACGTATATTTAAACAAATCACTTGGAAACATTCCTGGGCCCTCACCTCAGCATGAGGCTGAGCTCTGCTGCAGGAGCCCTGTGCATGGGAAGGGATGCAAAGACAAACACATTTGACCTTTGCAACTGTATTATAACTGTAGCAAGGAAGTCAGTGTTAGCTACTTTGGGAATAATCGACACTCATAATGACTTACTAAACTATCAGAGTCCTAAGAAGCTCGGAGGTGGTCTTGAGCACCCAGCTGTTAGACTCCCTCACGCCGTTAATAATTCTCATCACCTCGGTACAGCACACAGTGCGCATCCTCTCAGCTTTCTGAGAAGTTCAGGGTCAGGGAGGTTAATGGAAGCTCAGACACAGTCCATGGGCAAACTAGGGGAGATCTGAATCCAGGAGCCTTCTATTCAGCCTCGGTTCCTAACCGCTGGCTCTCCCTCTTATTCCTCCTTTCCCCTGGCCGGGCCATGCGGTTTTATTTTTCAACTGTTTTGCTTGGTGTGAATTAGAAGGATGACACTCCGACTGGGGGATGAAGCAGCTAGCCACATTTCAACAGTAGAGGGGAGTGTGATTTAGAAGGGAACAAAATCTTAATTGTGTTACTTGCCCGAAGGCCTGACCACAGTATTAGCAGCTATCCTGATGAGTACACCATGCCTGAGGCAGACACCCAGGGCTGAGTTGCATTGTTCTGAGATCTGGGGGATTCTCCAGTTCCTCTGGAACTCACTCTGTCTGGCATGTCAGCACATGCCAGAGCATTGAGGTGGGAACTAGAAAGTTCCCTCAGATATGCCTGGAGATGTGATTCCAACCTCCAGACATCTGCAATCGTACAGTAAGATCTGTTGCTGTGTCTACTTCATAGATATACTTAAAACTTTTTTAGTACTTTATGTATGGGTGGCATACAATTTCTACTGCTGCCATAAGAATCACAAATTACATTAAATAACACAATGTGATTATTTTACAGTACTATAGGTAAAAAACCTGCCACGAGTCTCACTGAGCTAAACCAAGGCATAAACAGATTCAAGTTCTTTTAGAGGCTCTGGGGAGATTCCCTTGGCTTGTCTCTTCTGGCCTTCGGAGGCTGCCTATACCCCTTGGTTCATAGCCCCTTCCAAGTCATCCATCCTAGGCTGAACTCTCAAGTCACATCTCTCTGACCTGCCTTTGTGCTTCCCTTCCTGGTTTTTCTCATGATGCATTTGAGAACATCTAGATAAGCCAGCACCATCTTGTCTGTCAATAGCAATGCCTGTAACTAGATCTGCATGTTATACTGATGCACTTAAAGGTTCTGCAGATAAAGGAACAAACAACTCTAAGGCAAGGCAGATTCTTCCTGCCGCAGACAAGTTTCTGTTTTGTTTTGTTTTGTTTTGTTTTGTTGTTTTCCATTTCAGCTGGAAGCAATTTGGGACTTCTGCTTCTCAGAATGCCAGGGAGACAGAGCTCCTGAGTTAAGACTTACCATCCATTGGTAAGATGGGGACGCCTGGTGTTTTGTTTCTGGTTTTTGGTTTTCTTTTAAGCTTTTAAATGCTTACCTAAGAGCAAGTGTGGAACGGCTCTTAGAATGGAAGAGTTTGCACCTACGACTATGCCCCCTTGTCCTCTGCTGAGCCCTCACAGTAGTCAGTCGAGAGAAAGAGAAAGCACATGGGAGGTTCCCACAGC
The DNA here is from genome assembly GCA_026225945.1 of Cricetomys ansorgei. Taxonomy (NCBI): domain Eukaryota; kingdom Metazoa; phylum Chordata; class Mammalia; order Rodentia; family Nesomyidae; genus Cricetomys; species Cricetomys ansorgei. Next base: position 16,027,172 of record JAMJFZ010000320.1, read on the forward strand.
CCAGCTTGGAGGACTTTATTCCTCTATTCCTACCCCACTGAGTCAACTTCAATTTGTCTTAACTGCAACACAGGCTGGGTACCGCAGTCTGTACGTGAGGAAGAAGAGGGGACAGAAGGATCTCATTTGTACAAAAGTTGTGTGCGAGGGGGTCATCGCGATCTACTCTAGCCTCTTCTCAGAGCGCAGTATTTGTGTAACTTTCAGAAGTGGTTAATCTCAACAATTACCAATGAGGGAGATGAAGAATGACGGATACAGCTTCAAAACCACAGCCTTTCTCTTCCTTCGTCTCAAGTGCTGACACTGTGGAGAGTTCCAGACTGTCACTAAACTGGCTATCTCCATGCATCCCCAGGGACCTTTCAAACCAGAAAAGTTGAGCCTCTAGAGTTCCCACCGGGAAGGCCCTTGGTGTATGGTACAAAGGCCACTGCTAAGCATGCCTGCCACACCCTCATCCTTCGCTGAAGTGCCTGCTCCTGCCAGACAGAAGCAGTCCTGGAGCTTAGGGATCTGAGAAAGGATGTGTGAGTTGGGATGACATGCTGACAACAGCATCTTTGGCGAATCTCAGAAAAACAAAAATTCACCTTGAGAAAAACCCTGCTGTCTCTCACTTTCTCAGGAGACTACAAGACCAGGCAGTATGCTCAGAGGCCTGACAAGAGTACACCTGACTCAGCATCTTAGCAGCCTGACTCAGCACTTCCTAGTCACCTTATCCTTGACAGCGCCTCTACACTGCCTTCACACTGAGGTGGTGACTGTATGTGGGACCCTGCTCAAACGCCATGATTTACTATAGAACGACACAACTACATCTCCAGATAACTAAACAGTTGGAAGGAGAACTGTCTTTAGAGATGATGGTCAGCTACTAAATGTGGGATTGAATTTGTGAACTAAGAGAACTCAGCAGTGATCGTCAGTTGATACTGAGCCATGTGAAAGGCTGACAGGCGTTTTATCATGGGGCATGAAGCCAACAATCCTGGAGTCCTCTGGTCAGTCCTCTAGGCGGTGTGAATGGGTCTGCCATGCCAATGCTCCAGTGATGTTCACTGGAAGTACACAGCCCCATTCAGTATGCTCTTGCCTGAAATACCTAACCACAACCTAATCAGGCCTCTAGATCTAACTACCAGCTTACAGGAAATAGAAGCAACAGAGGAACATGCCAAATGCCACCACAAAGATAAACCATCCAAATCCAGAGCCATCCAGATTCTTAACTGTACAATTAAGGGCTCATGGGGCTGGACAGATGGCTCAGCAGTTACGAGTGCGGGCTGCTCTTCCAGAGGACTTGGGTTCGATTCCCAGTTTCCACATGGCAGATAGTAACCATGTCCAGTTCCAGGAGATCCATAGGCACCTGGCATATACACGGTACACAAACTTACATGCAAAACAACTACACTCATGAAAAAATAGCAATACAAATTTAAAAATTAAAGACTTTACGGGTAATTTTGTGTGTCAACTTGACTGGCCATGAGGACTGTGCGGGGAGCTGCAACATTACTCCTGGGTTTAGGGAGAGAGTAACATCTGACTCAGAAGACAGTAGAGATCGCACCCAGTGTGAAAGGGCCTGAACAGCGTAAAAATTCGAGGGAAGGCAGTTTCCCTCTTGGTGAGCTGGCACACCCATCCTTCCTTGCCCTCAGACCTTGGTTGGCACTCTTGGACTCTGACTAGGATTTACACCATCCTTTCCCCTCCCCTCCTCTGAATTACACAATCAGCTTTCCTAGTTCTCCAGATCCCAGGCAACTTTAAGCCTCCACAATCACTGGTACCAGTTCCTACAAGTTCGCTCAAATATATATGTGTATATGCATCTGCCTATCTGTCTGTCTGTCTATCATTGGTTCTGTTTCTCTGCAAAACTCTGAAAAAAAACAAAACAAAACATAGTGTGTCCCAAAATAAAGAAACTTTGGTTCTATGTTTAAGAGGGAGGCCTCAAGCTTGTAAGCCTTCTCTCTAAGCCTCTTGAGGCATGTGCCTCCGTGCCTGGCTTTCATAAACTTTCCTGTGTCTAATGAAAAAATCTTCAGTGTGGTGATTCACACCTGCAATTCCAGCAATCAGGAGGTAGAGGTTGGAGGATCCTGAGATTTAGGCCAGCCTGGGCTAGATAGTGAGCTTAAGGACACCCTGGTTTACATGGTGGGATCTGGTCTTAAAATAATAAGGGCAAGGGATGTGGCTCCATGGCACAGTGCTTGTTTAGCACGTGGAAGGTCCTGGATTTTGTTGGGGGGGGGGATCATTGTGTACTTGTTAACATGTTTTCCACTATGCACTGTTGTCAACTGGCACATTCAAAGATGGCGAGTTACGTGCTGTCTCGGTTTACAAAGTAAATAAGCCACTGGCTGCTCCAACACAGATGTTCTGTTGTATTGTCTTTTGTCTATAGAGTAGGCTGGCCTTGAATTGAATGTGTAGTGGAAGATGGCCTTGAACCTCTGACCTTCCTGCCTCTTCCTAAGTACTAGGATTGCTAGAATGGATAACGAAGCTGGCTCAGTGGTGCTGGAGCTGGGGGCGCACTCTAAAATCTCCATCCTGATGACTGTCCGCATACCTGCCCGCTAGGATATCTGACCTAAATGTGTTCTCTTGCTTTGGATTTTAATATTGCTGAAGCTATGCACTGCTGTAATGTTCCTTGTACAATATTTAAAAATTTAAGATTAATGGCATATCCACATAGCAAGTACATATAAAATAGAAGATGAACAGCTGAATTATCCATTGCAGTGATTTATAATTCTTTTTTCAAACATTTTTTAAATTTAACTTACTTTTGGGGTGTGTGCATGTGTGCATGGGGTATGCATGCCCCAAAGCATGTGTGGAGGTCAGGGGGCTTTTGGAGTTAGTTCTTTCCTTCATCTTTTGTGTGGGTCTTGAAGATCAAACTGAGATAGTCAGACTTGCACAGCAAGTACCTTAACCACTGAGCCATCTCACTAGTCCAAAATTTTCAATCTTAAAATGACATGCTATTTGTATATATTTATAGGGTACAGAATGAGTTGATATGTCAAGAATCACCAATATGCAGCTCAGATGTTAGCTCACATACAGCCCTTGAGGGAAAAGATGGCTCAAACTCCATTGATTCTACAGCTTCTATAAGTCCACACCCTTTCTCAACATTTTGGTGAGGTTACATGCTCATGGCCTCTTTCCATTCCAGGGCTCCTGGTCATGTTGTCCCCAGAGATGTTAATGTCAGAACCTAGGTCTTGGCAGTACTAACAAGCTAGGCTTGGCCACCATCCTGGGAATTACAATTAAAGAAGGAAGTCATAGTTTAAAAAAAAAAAAGAGGAAGGAGACTTATTCAATGTGGATACATTCTGTAGAACACATGAAGATGGTCCAACGACTCCACCCCTGCCCCCATGCCATCTTTGGGTCCTCATATTTAAATAAAGAGCAAAAGGCATGCGTAACTAAGTAGCACTGGTTAAGATGTGGTCCCATCCAACACTAACTCCTGATCTGTCCTACAAGGTGGTCTAACAAGTTGTCAGAACTACATGGAATCACTTCCTGGATGCTACCAAGAACTAAGCCTTTTCCTCATCCAGCAAAAGATTCCCCGGGAATTGCTGATTTTTGGGGTCATTGGTCCCAAGAGTTTGATCACTAAAGGGAAGGTTACAAATGTTTCTTTTGGAGTCTCTTTGTTCCTGCCAGGATGGTTACAACATGAGTATCATCTGTACCTTGTACTGTATCAATCATGTTACTAACACACACATTTTTAAATTTACCCCACCCAGAAGTTTCTCCATGTCGGCATGTACCAGTACAGGACACTTCAGAGAAAGGCTTGGAGACCACAGTGTACAGCTGGGTCATGGTTCTTCCTGTTTAGGGATGCTCTGTCCCGCCTCCTCCCTCCCCTTTTATCACAGCACAAGTCCCCCTCACTCCCTGAACAACCACTAAATACTTCGCCTTGACTCACACAGAGGAGCTCTGCCAAGGTCTGGGCCTTTGGGGCCTCATCATGTCCCTCATCAAGATGTTTTTTCTAAGATCATTTCCTTTATAAAGGAAAGTCTGATGCCAGATGTTCCAACAGCAGCATTTCCATCTCCTTGACTCCCGATGCTTATATGTGAGTGGAGGGGCACATCCCTGCGGGAGCAGCAGCAGGGCCTAGCAGACGCTGCAGCAGCCAAGGCAGGTAGCACAAGGAGATGTCAGGTGACCTCGGGCTTGAACATGAACGCCACGAGACGAGGCTAAGTATAGAAAAGAGATTTGCAAAGTCTCTAATAGCGCAAAGGCCACAGGAACCACAAAAATGAAAACCATGACCGGGAAAGAGACCTTCTTGCCCTAGCCTTAGGAAATAAGGGCTTCTGATAAAAACTCAAGGAAAAAATAAATAAATAAATAACCTTGATGAGGGAAGCACTCGTCCATAGAAATGTTTTTACTGATCTGAAAGAAAAGACTGAACACGTGTGAAAGGTTAAGTATGAAGTGGGTGAAGCAAAGAACAGAATTCTGTCTCTACCCTTCGAAAGCATGCTCCTTACAAAACCATTCACTGTGGCAGCCAGAGAGAACAAAACAAAACAAACCATAACAACAGCAAAAACAACAACAACAAACCTCCCAATGGCTTAGTTTTCTATAGAAGTTTTCAAGATATAACTCTTTGGGGGCAAAAGGTCCTAGAAAAAAAAAAAAAAAAGAAAGAAAAGAAAGAAGAAAAGTTCCCCCACCTAATCCATAGAATAGACTTCACAGAACAGCTACGATCACCCACTGGATAAGGAGATGATCGTTGTTCTTCCGCCTCATCCCTCATCTGCACAGAAAGTTCCTGGAGTAGGACCTGTTCTGGGATGTGGCCAAGAGTCTGATTTGTTAGGACTTCCCCACTAAGACATTACTAGACTTTGTTCAAACAGCTAAAACATCAGGAACCCACTTAAGGCTAGTGGTCAGATTTAAACTCTTACCCTTACTGCAGCTATTCCACAGAAACCTGCTCTGGAGTCACATTTGAGTCCAGGTTTGACCATAGCTTTTGGTTTTACATGCAAGCCCAGGAAATGGGTTTTCTAGGAACTGATCATACTGAACTAGAAATGTCAGGGCTGTTTTTATAGTAAAGAAACATAGAAACATAGAAGGGAAGGGAAAGGTAGAAGCAGGCTGACCATTCAATATAGGCAGGGGAAGGTAAGAAGAAACAAGTCTGTCTTAGCTCAACAAACAGAGAACAAACAGAGCTGGTGTGTCCTGTGCTGATGGATGGACGGACAGTGTGAGTTTAAAGGCCCCTGGAGAAGCATGCTAGCAACCATGGAGTATTGCTAACTTTCAAAGAAGCTGAATGAGATGCCTCTGACTGGTGTCCAGGACGAAATGTGACAAAAACAAATGGCAAAATACCAAAGAAAAGCGTTTCCTCGATCTATTTAAAAATATGGACGAAGCTTTTACACTATATACAGAATCAAATACACAAATAAGTGAGGGTTTGGGGAAGAGACAATTAGGCTCGAATAAAGCTGCACAGATATGTCCTTAGGTGCAAATTTCCACACCGTCAACACAAACAAAATTCATTCATTCGTTCATGCATGTAATAAACACCCATCTCCTGAGTATGCTATGTATTATTGTAGGCACTGGAGACGAGGCCCTGAACAAGACCTGCTCTCCTGGGGTTTATAGGCGAGGAACAGACCCTAGATACTTAATAACTCGCACGCCTTACTTACTGGCTTTTTGCTTTTTTTTTTTTTTTTCTCTCTCTGCCTTTCTTCTCTTATAGACATTCAAATAAAATGGGCTACAGGTCAGAGAGTGTCTGGAGCAACAGGGGTACCATGCAGGGTAGCCGAGGAAACCTTCTGGGGAGGTGACTCAGCTGGGACTAGAGTAAGAAGAAGCCAGCTCTCTAGTAAGTGTGAGAGAATGAGAGACAGAAAGAGGAATTAGAGGCAGGGCACATGGCTGTTTACCGGAAGAACAGACAAGGGACCAGAATCGCTGTCCAGCAAAGACTGCTGGGCGAAGAGGAACTTGTAGCACACAGATGGGGAAAACTGCGCTTCCAGACAGGAGGGATGCCTACCGCACAGACTTTCGCCAGGTTGGTTTTTGTTTTGTTTTAGTTCTGGATCTGTGGGTGACTACGTGGCGTTCTTACTGAGGAATCATTTACGATAACTAAAATAAAACATTTCCTAGAGTTTGTGGGTGATTCTTACTCCAAATCATGGTGCTATGCCTGACAGCCCCACAGCCTGGCTTGCTGCCGAACAGCCACAGATCATGGGAATTCCTGGAAACGGGAAGGGCCTCCTAATGGCCCATGTGCCCGCAAGTAGACTATGGTTGGAAATTCTCTCCTATTCTTGCCCCTCCACTATTTTTTCTGAGATAGGCTCTCATGTAGCCCTAGCTGGCCTTGAACTCCTGATCTGTTTGTCTCCACCTTTCAAGTGTGGAGATGATGGGTATGTGACACCAGGCCTGACTCTAGCTTTTGCTTACTTATGTCTGTCTTTTAATGTGTGCACGTGTGTGTTGGAACTGATGTCGGGTGTCTTCTCCCATCTCTCTCCACCATAGTTTTTGAGACAGGCTTCCTCTTTGAAGCTTACAGATTCCACTGGACTGGCTGGCCTGCAAGTCCCAGGGACCCTCCTGTCTCTCTCCCAGCACTGAGTTTATAGGTATGCACTGTGCTGGCTTTTTGGCAATATTCTTTTTTTCTTTTTAGGTTTTTTTCTGAGACAGGGTCTCTCTGTTGTAACACTGGCTGTCCTGGAACTCACTCTGTAGACCAGGCTGGCCTCGAACTCAGAGATCCACCTGCCTCTGCCTCCCGAGTGCTGGTACTAAAGGCGCACACCCTGTGAGTTTTGAGGACTGAAACTCAGGTCTGAATGTTTCCATGGAAAGCACTTTCCTCATGGAGATATTCATTTCCTTGGCCCCTTTATTTACTTTTGCCTTTTGGCCACAAATGATTCACCTTCTTTAAGCAACAATGTAGTTTATTTGGGATCATCTGGCTAAATCTTCAATAGTGCTGATATAAATTAAATGTCATTTAATTAACTGTGTTAATTAATTTGTATAATTAACTTGTAACTTGTTAATTCACAATTACCTATGATCCTCAGAACAAAGTTTTTTGTTTGTTTTATTTTTTTGAAACAGGATTTCTCTGTTTAACAGCCCTGGCAATCCTAGAACTCAAGCTGTAGACCAGGCTGGCCTCAAACTCACAGAGATCCACCTGCCTCTGCTGCCCAAGTGCTGGGATTAACAGCGTGCGCCACCACCTCCCGGCTAATGAGAACAAAGATTTGAGAGAGGAAATTTTAAATCTAAAAAACAAAAAAACTATCTATTATTAACGTGTTCAAGGAAAACTTGTTAATTTTGTTTCAGCCGTGCGAATCTCAGTCTTGCCTGCCAAGACAGTCTAGCAGTTCAGAAGAGAAATTGGACCTAGAGATACCAGGTTCAAGTCAAAGCTTTCCCACGGAGCACCAATGCATCTTGGGGAGTGATTAATTTTTCCATTCCTCAGTTTCTTCACCTGTAAATGGGAATTGTGACAGCACCCTCTAAAATTACTTAAATAAACAAATGTCCCATAACTGGATCAGTAGCTCACATATATTAAGTTCTACCCTTTCTTATAGAAAGATTGCCACTGTATCCACTATAACAACTATGACAGCTCATGATGACCTTGGACTTCTTAGAGGACAACTTGAAAATCCCTGGTGTGTACGTTTAGACTTCCTTAAGCAGCAGATCTGCTAATATCAAAGATGGGCAGCTTTTCCATAAAACCTATTTAGCTCATCATGTAGTCAAACTGCTCATTGCAAGTACTAGCTGGAATTCTCAAACTATTTAGTGCAGAAAGCAGTGAGACATAAAGCCTTCCCCACACAGTGTTCCAGCCAAGGGAGTGTCATAAATTAGGGGGAAGAGTCTCCAACACCGTCTCACCTCCCTTCAGCAAGCATCTCTTACCTTCTAGCCTCGTGACTTCCCAGGTGCCTGACTTCTGGGCTTTACTGAGCCTGTCACTGTAATACCAGGCTAACCCTCTGGAAGTCTGCTCTTCAAATACCAACTGTTCTCTACGCCTTCCCACAGATGCGTAGAGTGGAAAAGGCTTTGAAGAATTACAGCAGCTTACACGTGGCTAGCAGCATCGTAGGGTTCTTAGAGGTAACTCCAATCTTAAACTTCTTATCAGAATCTCAAACTGCACAAACTAATGCAGAGAAACAAAGCTAAGCGAGAAACTTTAACCAGTCTGAGTAATCAGTCTTTTCTGGACATTAGTCATGAGACAGAAAAACCTATCAGCACTGCCTTCTTTCTATCTTGAAATAACGAAATACTCATTTTATTTTTAATATCGAAAACTATATAATTATAAGGAAACATTACGTTCTGATAAAGACATACATCGAATCAAGGTAATTACCATGTCAGTACCTCACACACTCACGGTTTTTGTGGTGTGAACATCTGAAATCTACTCTCAGCCATTTAAAAATAAATGTGACATCATTAACTATAATCGCCATGCTGTGTTCTCTTGTCTAACTGAAACTCTGAACCCTTTGACCAGTCTCTTCCCAACCTAGCCCTGTTCTTGGCCTCCAGTAACCACCATTTACTCTGGCTTCTGTGATTCCTATTCCTCATATTAGTGGGATCATGAAGTAGTTATCTTCCTGTGCCTGGCTCTTGTTTCTTAATGGTGTCATCCAGGTCCACTCTGTTATTGCAGATGCAGGGCTTCCTATTTCCTGAGTCTGGGGAGTATTTACAGTATACACACATTCGTATCCATTCTTCTGTGATAGTAACTAAAGTCGATTCCATCTTTTGGCTATTCTGAATACTGCTATGAATGCAGACCTCTCTTCAACACCCTGATTTCATTTCCTAATAGTGGGATCCATAGTTTTAGTTTTTGGGGGATTTCCATATTGGATTCTGTTTATACAATATAGCATTTTATAAGCATTTCTCTCTATAAAGTTCCTACGGTAACTGGGATCCTTCTCTCCATTAAGTTCTTATGGTGGCTGGGATCCTTCTCTCCATTAAGTTCCTATGGTAGCTGGGATCCTTCTCTCCATTAAGTTCCTACGGTAGCTGGGATCCTTCTCTCCATTAAGTTCCTATGGTAGCTGGGATCCCCATGTTTCAATAAAGACAGAGGAGGAAGAGTAAAGTTGTGATTGTGACTAGCTATTTGTAGGACTAGGAAGAGGAAGTGCATGAATGTACGTAGAATGTGTGTGATACTTTTTGAGGAGCTACAGATAATAATTACTGTTAATTGGCCTCTTTCTTTTACCTTTTTCACGTAAGATATTATTATCATAAGGAATTCACTTCTAGCCAAAATTTGGAACCTAAGAGTCAATTTCTATAATTAGGGGGAAAGTTAAGGATCATGACTAAGCCTGCCAAACTACATTGTTTTTTCAAATTTCTTGTACTTTTGACTTTTTCTAGTGAAAATGTCTCTTGCCTAAAGGACAGTCTGTGAACTAAACCACAAACTTCATTTTCTGAATCTCTACAAAAAGAATTGGGGTTTCAGATAGGTCAAGAGCCTGTGGTGAGGAGGCCGGGACCAGAAAGCAGCACATGTTTGAGGTCTAGCCCACTAGTCAGAGACCAATAAACCAAGGAAGATGGAGATTATCGAGTGACTTGTAGACCATCCATAACTAGGGGTGACTCATATGCCATCATTTTTTATTTTTATTTTTTTGATCTTAGAGAAAATCAGCATGAGTCATGCTCAATAATTATAGAAGCAGCAGGGCATATTCCACTTATATAAGCTTGTAAGAATCTATCCTCTCTACCCTTAAAAATACTAAGCTTATCAAGTACACATTTTAAAACTCTTTCTCATAGATCAGGGAAAGGCACCCAAAATAATTTGCCAATTGAACATAACTTTTCGAGGTGTCTGGGGATATATATTTTCAAGTATAGTTCCTGTCTTTCTAAAACAAAATAAGAGCAAAATCCTGTGCTGTACTCTTTCCAGTATTTCTACCTGTGACTGTGGTTTGAATGTAACTGTGGTGGTTTGAATGCAAATGGCCCCCATAGGCCCACAGGGAGTGTGATGTTACGGAGTGGCACTAGTAGGAGATGTGGCCTTGTTGGAGGAAGTATGTCACTGGAGGTGGGCTTTGAGGTCTCACATGCTCAAACCGGGTCTAGTGTGACACTAGATCTGTTCCTGCTGCCTGCAGAGCCAGATGTAGGTCTCTCAGCGCCTCTCCAGCACCATGTCTGCCTGCATGCTGCCATGCTTCCCATCATGACAATAATGGACTGAACCTCTGAACTGTAAGCCAGCCCCAATTAAATGTTTTCCTTTATAAGAGTTGTAGTGGTCCTGGTGTCTCTTCATAGCAATAAAACCCTAACCAAGACAGTGACTGAAGCTAGAAACTTACAGTTGTCAAAATATCGTTCTTTTGAGGGAAATATGTCACATTGAGTTGTGCCTGAAGAGGGCTGGGATTCCAAAGTAAATAGTCCCTGTGCTTTTCTAGTAAACTGGCAAAGAGTAGACATATCCTTATTGTCGATGGATTTTATTTTGGTATTTATAGTTAGATGTCATTTCTTTGCAATTTGTTTACATTTCATGTCTGATCTACTTTATTCCTCAGACTGCAATTAATATCCATTCTGATGGTCTTTAACTGTCTTGCAAGATGGCCAGGCTGGTGGCTTTCCCCCTGGACAGTGAGTCAGCCTACACTTCAGAGCAGCCACGTTTGTACCATCAGTCCCCTCTTCCCTGTATTTGCCTTCAGATAAAAGTAAAGAAACAGAGGTCCAGCACAGAACAAAGGTGGGGGAAGGACCAAATCAGTACAGGGTGGACCGCCACGTGCCCATTACCTTCTGTTGACACCAAGACTGCACAGTGGATAGAAAGCAAAGGCTCTGATCAGAGGGAGTGTGCCTAGAACCCAGCACTGTCTCTTCCTAAGTGGAAAAACCATGAGGAAGTCACTGAACAGCTCAGCTCTAAGACGGGCTCACCGAGAGGGCAACATGTGATTCTGTATTTATAAGGCTTAGCACAACATACAGTAAGACTCACTGCATGTTAGTGAGATTTAGTCTTTTTTTTTTTTTTATATTCTCACTGGTCCCTGAATGTAAATAAAATTTTCTCATTCATCTAGACTATACTTAGAGCCTTGATTTCTGAAGGACACAACAATGTTAGAAGCATTAGTACAGTTTCCACAGACCCGGTCAGACACCTCTAGGGTATGGGTCTTGCTGTGAGCCCAGACATGGAGTACCACACTGCAGGGATCCTTTCACTGAATCCCGTGGTGCAGAAGGCGGAGATCTTACACAGCCTGCAGCAGGAACTCGGTGAGGTGGCTTTCTTCTCTTCCCTGACACCTAGAGTGTGACACATGACAGATGACAGACAGCAAGATCTGTACATGCCCTCAGGCACCCCCAGGTTTTACAAAAGACAAAGTAAGTAAAGCAAATCACAGCAGAGGAGAAGTTCAGGACTTGGCATGTTTGTTTTTTACATTTTTAGAAGCTTACTATTACTCTGCTACAATGGTCCTAAAAGTGTTTCAAGCACATAAGAAACTGAGATCATCTATTTTCTATTTTCCCTCAGGTCTTACTCAAGGATAAAGATGACTGAATACACCTCACTGAAGAGTCAGTACAAATAAATGTTATTTTTTGGTTTGTGGGGTTTTATTCTTTTATGAACGTGAAGCGAGTGGGCACATATTTCGCTTTTATCCACAGCTTGCCTCTGACCCAAGCGGGCATCTACAGCCTGTCTCAAGAAACACAGGTGCTGCCCCACTTGATCTGCCCTTACGCTTCTGTTTCTGGAAACCAGTGTAAAATAATGCACGTGAGCTCAGATTCTGGACAGACAAGTGGGAAGAAGGACATTACGATTTAATCTTAAGTATCTGAAAGGCTTAGTTAGGTGTGAAGAGCCTGGTCCCCAGCCTGTGGCACTGTGGGGAAGTGCTGGAGCCTTTGGGGAGTAGAAGGAAGTCAGGTCACCGCATGGTGTGCCCCCAGGCCTTCCCAACCTTCAGGGGACAAGGAAACCTCTCTGGCCACATACTCTGGGTATATACATAGGGTATCACCACCACAGTTTCAGAACGAGGGGCCAATTGGCCATTCTGTCGAATACTTTCGTCACAGTAGTTCCATGGTGGGCAGGAAACATGATCTTTAAGCTTTGATCTCTTCCTCTGTAACACCAGAGCAATGGGCACAAATGTGGCTCAGCGAATGACTTTTGAAGAAATGGAAAGGAAATGTAAGAAGAGGAGAAAAATGGGGCGAAGAGCAGCCAGTCACTCTAGTTAAACGCAGGCCTCTTGCCAGGATTGTGCCACTCACAGCAAAGTGGAATTGTTTTTATCATGTACAGTTCTCATATACAATAAAGTGGGAAAAGCCATAAAAGAACTTCACGACCTCACCGCCAAACACGGGTATTACATTCACCACTCTGATTTTATCTAGGGCCTCATGCAACATGTCTAAACTCTCATGATGGACCATTCTTAAAGAAAATCTCAAGACATCCCTTAAACTCCCTTGTAAGTACATCCAATAGATAAGATCTATTAAGGATCACCTCAATACTGTCAACACTCAATGAAATTATCAAGGATCCCTCAATAACACAGATTACGTTCTATTTTATCCTATTGCATTTTTTTTTTTAAAAAAAGATATCTTTTGGCTCGTCTGTATGATTTAAGTTCCAAGCAGGGCTTGTATCTGCAACTGGTTAATAGGTCTCCTTAGTCTTGGTTTAGCCCCCTTCTCTACCTTCTTCTGTAACATTTATTTGCTGAGACAATGAACCCAGGTGTCTTGTAGAACTTCTATATTCAGGCATGGACTACTTTAAATCTTGTGATGTTAAACACATTCCCTTGTCCCCTCCATAAACGCCTACAGTCATCGCTCATATCAGGAGAGGTTGCCCACAATTAACCAAAGTTTGAAAATATTAAGTGGAAAATCCAGACACAAACAATTGGTAAGTTTTAAACTGCATGCTACTGTGAGAAGCATGATAGAGTTCCCTGATGTTCTGCTCAGTGCCTTGGGACAAATCACAAACGTGCTACTGACCTATCAGAAGCCATATTGGTCATCTGACTGAATGTCATAGTATCTTGGTGTTCGTGTCCCAGCAGCATTTACTTGACTTAATAATGGCCCAAAGTGCCAGAGCGGTGAAGCTGGGAATTTGGATATGCAAAAGAGAAGCCATAAATGCCTTCTTTAGGTGAAAGAGTTAATGCTTTCAACATATTTTTTTTAAGTGTGCAGAGGTTGCCAAGATCCATGATAACAATGAATCTTCTATTCTGAGAGTGCGAAGAAAGAAAAAGAAGTTAGAGACAGAGGTAGCTAGCTCAGTGACCAAACGCTTGTCTACTATGCATGAGGCCTTGGGTTTGATCCCAGCAACACAAGAGGGGAAAGGGAACATCACAGGAGAAGAGTGAGCACAGACAACAGGGCATTTTGAGAGGCTGAAACAAGTGTGTAACTTTTTTATAGTATATTGCTGTAACTGCTCTAGTTTATTATCAGTTGTTGCTGTGAATCTAATTGCTTTCTCTAATTTACAAATTTAACTTTATCACATGCTGTAGCAGTTACTCTTGACTATCAGCTTGACTGCATCTGGACTGAACTACGGTCCAAAAATTGTAGGGCACACCCGTAAGAGATTATTTTCACTTGGTTTGAAGTGGGTGGACCCACTTCTAGTCCGGTCCTTTGAGGCGGGAACACACAAGTCTTTCCTATGGACCTTGAGACGTGAAGACACATCTTTAACCTGGACCACACCTTCTAATGGAAGCCTATAGAACAGAAGTTCCCAACCTTCCTAACGCTGTGACCCTTTAATACAGTTCCTCACGGTGTGGTGACCCCCACCCATAAAATTATTTTTGTTGTTACGGCATAACTGTTATTCTGTTACTATTATGAATCTAATGTAAATATCTGATATGTAGATGGTCTTAGGTGACCCCCTGTGAAAGGATTGTTTGATCATCCCAGGGGGTCCTGACCCACAGGCTGAGAACCACTGCTAAGGGCATGGAAGAAGGAAGCTTTTGCTGTTTGCCTGCTTGATCTATCTAGCCTTGCTAGCAAGTCCATTCCTTCAGGTGTTAGAGTCTACTTCTTCGGAATTCTAGCATCTACTGAAAACCAGCTGAGACATCCATCCTTTTGCATTCTTGGGCTTCCCGTTCATAGCCCACCATTATTGGATTAGGTGGACTATAGCCTGTAAGTGATTCTCATAAATCCCCTTTACATATATTTATAAGACAGAGATTCATCCTATAAGTTCTACTACTCTATGAACCCTTATATACACATGTATATAAAGAAAAAAACTAGTGAGTGTGTTAGATTGGTACTCCATACAGTTCGCAGCCAGTGTGTATGCGTGTGTGTGTGTGTGTGTGTGTGTGTGTGTGTAGGGGGGTGTCCTCGGAATGTATCCCCATGGAGAAGAAGGGATCCGCTGTAATTAGACATGGATGTTTATCACATTTGGTTCAACCTTGTTGGGGACCGGAGTGTGGGTAAGAACACTTCACAGGTGCTGCTGTTTCCGCGCAGCATAGTGTCAGCTTGGTCCATTTTTTGATGACCTGGACCTGTGGGTTCAAGTACCACCAGCCTCATCTTCAGTTATCACGCTCCACTACCACCTAATGATCCTAGCACCCATTCCCAACTGTTAACTACTTGCATCATTTCACTAGATGGTATCAAGCCATGACTTTTTTTTCTAGCATCCCCCTTTCACTTACTAGCTGTGAGTGTTTATGAGGGACTTGTCCTGAAGGTCACAAGGAAAGCAGGAATGGATGCCAGATTTCCTTGTTTCTCCTTAAGCCACATTCAGAACCATAACCTGCCACCTCACAGCTTTAAATGCGCGACAGAGAAACACGGCTTTGTCATGTTTTGTTTCCCAAGTACTACTATAAATTCGAGTGTTTTATGCATTTCAAGCCTTTTAATGTTCACTGCCCCACTTTTGGCCCTAGGGCCCCTCCAGGACGGCTTCTGAGTCATTTTGACATTATCCCAGCTCTCTCTCTCTCTCTCTGTTGGTTTTCAGTTTTGAGATGCCCCCAAGGCTAGTCCACATTCCAGACCTGGAAGGAGTCATTACTTCAAGGAGCCCTAATGCCTACTAGTGAGAAATGCCATTTGGAGGCCATAATCAGGGTATCATAGGTACTAAATGCTACTGGATGTCAAATGCCTCTGAGTTTTCTGCTTATTTTTAGTGGGCATGTCTAACAATCATACATTTATACCAATATCCATTTATACTAATATCCAGAATATACCAATATACTATTTATACCAATATACCAGTGAAAGATAACTGGACTATTACTCTTCTGAGTTTAGACCTGAGCCTTTTTTAAAATATAGAACTTATCTCCTAGCTGTATTAATTTAATTATTTATTTCTAATTATCAATAAATTAATAATAAGAATACTGAATACAGTTTAAGTATTCCTTGTGATCTCTTTCATTTTTGCCTTAAGCTATATTCCACAAGGGATGCAGAGTCAAAATATTTCAAATTCTCTGTGATACACTGTTATAGTCATTTGCTTACACTGTTTTCTGAGGGACTTGCTTTCCTTTCTGCATTTTTATTCAGTTATATAAAACATTTACATAGGTTCAAGACCCAAACTACAAACAATATATGTCAGAGATATTCAACTTTCTCTCCACTATTCACTCCCTATCCTACAGAAAATGCCCCCCAACTCTTGATTTCCCCCTAAAAAAGGAAATCTATATAGTGAGGTTCAAATTAAAACAAAGAAAAAAGTTCCAATCGATGGTTTCACTTTTGACATGCAAAGGCCTATCTTGACAAGTCCAGGGACAAATATTATAAGTGAGACCTTTTGCTATCAACTGTAGTGTGTTCAATAACCAATAAAGCAATCGGCAGCTCACTTTTAACCCTTCAGTTTTTCAACTCTTTGAGAAACAAGAGAAATTCCTTTAACTCTTCCTCCTTTCTGAAGAAAACTGCCCAGAAATACTGCCTAATATACCCAAACTACAAAACCAATTTTGAAAATTCATAATGTGTGTGTGTGTATACTATGATATAATTCTGAATCTCCACCATTTTATACCAACCAACCACCCCAGCTGAAGGGGCAACATTCTTCAGACTGCAGAGTCAACATCCACACTGGGGCCAAAACCTCTATTGCAGCCACTGCTTGATCCCATATTTGATGCTGAGCCCCAGCCAATTACTACTCTGGAACTGATCATTTCTGGAATGAGACTTCTGTGAGGTTCAAACAAGATTAAAATGTTAGCTTCTGAAAATAGAAAGGGCAACATGCTCAAGCAAAAGCCCATTTCCTCCATAACAAACATCCTTCTTCTACATTTGATCTTAAAGGCAAAAATAAGGGGCTGGTAGGATGGCTCGGTGAATAAAGACACTTTCCACATGTGATGCAGACGTGACAACCTGAATTCTAGCCCTAGAACCCATCCACAAAGCTCTCCTCTGACCTCCACACATTCACCATGACATGCAATCCCACAGTCTTAGCGCACGCGCGTGCGCGCGCACACACACAATCTAACCACACCAAATCAAATCCCTGCATTTATTCATTCATTCTCTGATTCCTTTGATGGCTTTTTATAAAAGACCTGGTATTGGTCAAAAGGTATTCATGACAGCACATACACTACTGGTGAGTAAGCCTCATCTCTGTGTAGGAGCCAGAGTAGCCATGAGAAGGATCTGATCCAACATGGAAAATGGCTCACGGCCACTGAGAGAGAGTGTGCCTTTAATTAACTTTACAAAAAGGTGGAAAAGCCTGATGCTTCAAAAATTGCCGCCAGTAATGAGACACACACAGACAGAAAAGAAGAAAAGGCTGGCCTATCCTAAAGTCCTAAAGGAGAGTTTGTTCTGCCATCATTTGGTGCATGGTGTACTTTCAGTCTGGCTCTGTAAAGCCAATGAATCCAGACAGGTTTGGAGTGTGTTCATTTTTCAAATGACAGTCAAAACTACTATAATTTTTCCGTAATTTTTCCAAAGTAGAAGAAATATGCACTATTCAGTGGACTCCCCACCCCCTCTAAAAATAGTCTCTATTATCTGAGAAAGTCAGCCCTTCAGTGCAGGGCCTTCAGTGCAGGTCTGGTTAAATAATACGTGGATGTAAAGATGGAAGCTTCCAGTAGCAGAAGTGGGGCTGGAAGGGGGAAGGAGGGGTTTTCAATGTGTGCACTGGTGAAAGTATCTGTAACCACCATTTACCAGAGACGGGGAGAAATTAAAATTCCTCTGATACAGATGAGAGCACTTTAGCTGACCTTCTTAGAGGTCAACTTTAAGAGTCTAATTTTAGAATGCATGTTAGGGGTCAGGCTTTTTCTTGGATAATTAAACTTATATAGCTTCTCTGAGTCATCAGGAAGAATTTGCTGTTCATAAACAGGCAGATGCCCCTGAGCTAGGCAGCTGTAAAACTCAAGCCCCTGTTCTGCAGGAGCTGTGGGTGAGAACAGATAGACAGGCAAGAGTTCCCTTTTATAAGTGAATGCCAAGCTAAAAATAATCCTATAGAACATATAGTGAGATCCATTTCAGTCACATACTCATGTCAATGCAATGCACAGTTTTGGTGAAATGTTCTTTGAAAGGTATTTTTGAAGCTGTATAAGGCAGCTTTATGTGGACAGAAAGTCCAGTCTGGGCCACAAACTTGGGTGGATGGAGGTCTAAAATAATTTCGGGGCTACGGATAAAGAGTAGATTCTCTGACAGATCAGAAGAGCAGACAGAAGGCCAGGGAGGGGGGAACAATGGGAAACACAAGCAGGAGGAAGAGGGAGAGGAAAGGAAGGAGGAGGGAAGAGGAGAGAAAGGGAAAGGAAGGGAAGGGGGAGGGTGGATGAAGGCAGAGAGGGAGAGATGGAAGGAGTACATAACAGGCTGCTACTGCTTAGAATGAGTGTACTGAAAATAATATCAAAATTGGGTAGGAAACAGAGGTGATAATAGCAATATTAAAACAGCCAGTGCCCACACACCATGTCTGTACCCATGGTCGGATACCAGCGTCTGTTCATCAACAGCCAGTGCCAGCATACCGTGTCTGCACATACAGAGCCTGTCTTAGCCAGCGTTCTATTGCAGTGGAAAAGAAACCATGGCCATGGCAATTCTTAGGAAAACATTTAATTGGGGCCTGTCTACAGTTTCAGAGGTCTAGTTCATTATCCTCATGGCAGGGAGCATGGCGGCATGCAGGCAGACATGGTAGCTGAGAGTTTTACAACTGGATCCACAAGCAGAAGGAAGAGCAAGACACTGGGCTTGGGCTTTTGAAATCCCAAAGCTGACCCCCAGTGACACACCTCCTAATCCCTCTCAAGTAGCACCACTCCCTGATAACCAAGTATTCAACTATATGAGTCTATAGGGGCCATTCCTATTCAAAACACCACACAGCCAGATAGTGGTGCTTGCCTTTAGTCTCAGCACTCAGGAGGCAGAGGTAGGAAGATCTCCGATCTACATAGTGAGTTCCAGGACCGCCAGAGCTACATAGTAAGACCCTGTCTCAAACAAAAAAAGTGTGCTGTCTATTATCCTTTCAACAAGCATTTACTGTACCTACAGTCTCCACTACGAAGACCACAAAGCTAAGACGCAGGGAAAGGGGGCCACCACGGTGCAAGGCACCCCTGTGGCTGCATTCACAGTCCAGATCAAGTTCATGCAACACAGTCAGTGAATACCTTCAAAAGCTTAAGGTCCATCAAGAAAGCCAGGTACCAGAGCGCGCGTTCACAACATGGCAGGATCACAGCTCAGGAACAGGGGCAAGAACGGATCTGACAGCAGGTAAGTGCTTGCCATGATCATTGGTGGTTCTTGGAGCTGGACGAAGCCATGTGACAGCCACTTCAGAGTTACTCTCACACCTGCTTGGCAGCAGTGATGTTTTGTGGCTTCTTGCTCACTTCACTAAGTACTCACTGTGCCCTGAGCCCTTAAAACTGATCCCCGTGGTCTTCAGATACAGACACAACCATGTTGTTTATCCCAGTCTCATCCCAAACACCAGCTCTAAATCCTGGCAATATGTGGTTTTGCCAATGAAACATAATCCTGCTAATCCCATCCCTTTAGGTAACTTACTCATTACTATGGGAAAATAGGCTATTTTCAAAGAATTACTACTTGTTTTGAAAAACTAAACTGCAGCATTGCTTCCAGCCCATCTGTGGGCAAGATTAATTTCATTTTAATTCGGACTTCTGCAAAGTTCAGACCTCGACACAGTCATGTATGCAGACAGATTCTTGGTCAAACCTTCATTTCTCTTCTTTAATGACCAATAATAAAAAAAAACATATAGAATGAAGAGTGGTGACAGCCAACCATCTTACACTTGAGCCATGAACAGCCTCAAAATACCTGTAATAAACTGAAGAGTTGCTAAAGTAGACCCATTCCCCAACTACCATCCCCTATGAATCATCAAGTCAGCAACAACCTCTGGGAACTTGAGATGACACACAATGTTCCTGGGTTAATAATGGTTCCATAATAAAATGATCTTTCACTTGCAAGGTCTTTCAACTACCTGCGTATTCATTTAGTGTGTACGAAGCAGCATTCATGCATCATATGTGCATGCCACAACACACATGTGCAGGTCAGAAGGTCAGAGGACAACTTTCTACAGTCAGTTCTTGGCTTCCACCTTGTGATGAGTTTCCATTCTATCCTTCTTGTCTCACTTGCAATCCTACTTCAGGGGTGTTAGATTATAGATGCATGCTGCCACATCTTGTGCAGGTTTTTACCCACTGCACCACCTACCTGGCTCTGACTTTGGTTTTGGCAGTACCCAAGAATGATCGTACGTAGGAAGCAGAATTGTTCATACTCATAGAATCTGAAGAGGCAGAGGTCTTCTACATCATCCTGTCCAGTGTATGCATGGTATCTTTATAACACTAAGATATGCTACAATTTCTTCTTGAAGCTCCAAAATGTTGTGGTATGTTTAGTTGTGGATAATATCTTAGTTAAGATTCATCTCTTACTTGATTGCACCTCTGTGCCATCCCCAGCTTCCACCCCCCACAGGAGGTTCCTGTTATTTGTTGATTGAGGGTCTGTGTGAAAACAGGAAGAAAACACCTGGGGATTGAGGGGTGGAGCAAGGAGGGAGTAGGAGTAGGAGGTGGAGGATAGTAGGAGGAGGACTAGAGAGAGGAGGAGAGGGAGAAAAACCAAGAGGAGAGCAATGGGGGAAGAAGCCTTGGAATGAGCTCTCGGCCTAGCTGCCCGGGTATTAGAATTCCCTGAGATTTGACATGGTTTGTGATTAATAAAGAGCATTGGAAATTTCAACGTCTGGACTCTCCGATAAGCGCCAATAACTTAAACACCAAAACTATGAGAAAGTATTTTATTGCACCAGTGTGCCTTATCTCCATTTATAACCTCAAATTCCTACTTCCACTTTAAGCTATTGGACACACCATGCTTAATTCCTCCTCATACCTCAAAAGATAAAACATATATAGGGCTTAAAGCCCCAAAACTAAGGATAAGTCTAACCAGTTTAAATGCACT
This sequence comes from Cricetomys ansorgei, assembly GCA_026225945.1. Lineage (NCBI taxonomy): Eukaryota > Metazoa > Chordata > Mammalia > Rodentia > Nesomyidae > Cricetomys > Cricetomys ansorgei. Next base: position 16,047,989 of record JAMJFZ010000320.1, read on the forward strand.
GAAGTCACCAAGCCAAAGTGAGTTATCTTCTACGATGCTGAAAGAACTGGCACATACACAAAAGGACATGAAACTCTGAGGCATCAGAGGGAAGGCAAACAAATTCAATCTGGGTTTTGAAAATGGAGGAGTGTGATTCCCTCAGTCACAGACCACTGGGCTTATTGTCTGTCCCTAGCGGAGATTATGAACAGATTGTGTCATAGGTCAGTGCTTCCCACACAGCTGCTCTCAGGAGGTGACAGTGAGTTATTTTTCCACAGCCTCGAGGAGTGCTGACACAGAAGATTCATAAGCATGTGGGAGCCAATAAATACCAGGAAATGCCATGGGTTCACTAAGAACAATCCAGGCCAAAAATGTATTTCCTTTTTAGATGAGAGTCACTATTTTGATGGTCCAGAGAATGACATAACCACAATATTATTTCAGTAAAACCTGTCTAAAATCAATATTCCGCAAAAGAAGTTAAATCAGATATGAATCTACCTTACTGAGCCCAGACTAACTCCCTTGCTTATATCCCGGTATGAAATCCCCCAACAATAGGATCACCATTTAAATCGCTAGGAAGGAACAGAGGAGGACAGGCTCATGGGTTGGGAGAACCCAACCTGGCAAGCTTTGTGAACATCTAGGCTGTCTCCGAAGTTCTTTCACTCAGAACTTTAGAGATCAGTTCCCTGACAAGATGTCTGATCTGCCGAAGATCAATATCGAAATTCTTGGCTCTCAACAGTGTAAAGAAGCAATGAAGATGGACCTTTTGCAGTGCTGCAGCTCAAACTCAGGGCGGGCACCGTGTAATGAGCTAGCCTGCAGATTCCTTTACTATGAGCCCGGTATTGCATTTCCTTGTTTCAGCTATGATTACCCACTGGCTCTTCAATGCCATCTATTGGGTTTAGCTTTTTTTTTTTTTTTTTTTTTAATGTTCCTGGAAAAATAATTTAAACTGAAACATGCAATCTGGCTTAAAAGCCTGGTGTCAGTGGGCATGAGAGTTGGGATGTTTACTCCAAAGGGACAGACATTCGTTTTCTTCAGTGGTGCAGCCTTGGTAAGTTGCCCGTGCTCCAGTAAATAACCCGTATCCACGCTAACATAAGCAACCCTTACTAAATCCAAACAACTGAGTCCAAACAATAAATGGAAGTAGGAGGAGGGCTAATTGGGATGAGGGGGTTAGCAAGAGTGGGAGAAGGAACAAATATGACCACGACACACTGTGTACATGTGCATGCATACACTGCATACATTTCATACATGTATGAGATGGCCCCCCACAAAGAGCCAGATACTGAAGCAAGTCAGACCCGAACCTGAATCTTAGCTTCTCATGTATAAACTTCAGGCTTGTTCTGAAATTTCCTGTAGGCTGGGTAGTCTCTCTGTAAAATGGGGCTGCTAACAATATTATCTACTATGCACAGCTGCCATAAGTACTAGGAAATAATAACCAGATCCTCTCTCATGGTGCTCATTTCTGAATAGAAACTCAGTAAATCATTGTAACTGTCATCATCACCTCTCTTGCACACTTGATTGATTCTTAACCATGCTTATGCAACATGTTCCCGTTTGAAGATCACCCTCTTTGATGAGAGAAGAGAAGCCAAACGACTGAGCAGTTTCGCCTTCTGTCGAACGTTAACGTTACTCCAGCCACGAGCTGAGTCTTCAATTGTGCTCACTCTGGACACAGCTGCGAAGGCCCTCTCCTGCTGTGTCCTCTCCACACTCAGCAGGGTCTGACTTAAGCTCTGTGGAAGTCTCCCTGCTGGTTTACACCACTCTTCTGGTTTTGTGCTTGATCGGCTAATTCCTCCTTCAGTCTTCTGGATGTGTTCTCTTGGCATCCGAGCCCGATCAGTGTCTTGCTCTTAAGGCTCTCTCCCCTATTCTTAGCTATTCAAAATATTGTGATTTTGTTGCTGAATTTTCCTTCCTTTTGGACCGTCTTTTTAAGTATGTGGACGTTGAAAATATCTGTCTTTCTCTGAAGCATATGTTCCTGAAATCACTGTTAAGGAAATTAATTATACCCAACTTTCTTCTTTTGTAGTCACTAAACAATACAATGCTCACTGCCGCCCAAAGATTTAGTCAGTCCCCACTTCAATAACAGTTCTCTGAGTTAGTCAGAATTATGGTAAGAGTATATTTCTGTCTCAATCTGTGGTTTACAAAGAGAGCATGACAGGTGACATTTTGTTTGTATGGACTGAAACTTCTATCAGACAGAACTGAAAGTCTCCATCAAGGATTAAGCATAATTAAGATGCTTTGGTGCCAATGGCTAAGGAACAGACTGTGCTTTGAAGTTAAGTCAGGGCTGTTCACAGCCAGTCCTAAGTGCTGGCAAAAGATGAAAGTTTATCCCCATTTCAAAAATGTCAGAGACACCTTGCTCTTACATTTAAGAGACCTGTGAATTCATAGCTATTTCCAATAAACCAATATAGGACCCAAAAGGAATTCTACTGTAGGTCATGGCTAGTTGTCTTTAAAAATACATCTAGGAAACAGAAGCCCTGTGTGGTTATGTGTAATGGCTCACATTTGACTAATGGTCAGAAAGAATAATTTACATTATCTTATACTTTACCTGCCAAAACACTACTCTTCATTTATTGAATATAAACTAGTTAATTCAGAGAGGGACAGTACTTCAGCAATCAGGGAAGTACACTATGGTTTTCCCAAAGACCAAGATTTCACAGATTCAAGGGACAGCTCTGTGTGTCAGGAGTATAACTAAGCTTGGTTACTCCCTAGTCAGCCACTGGCCTTAGACTAAAAATATCAATTAATGCAAAAATATCCCACTCACCTATATACCCACACCAACACTCTTCCCTTCCTCACACTGAATCACTTACAACAGTTCCTTATTGCTAAAATTTCTTTAGCAATTCACAATAATAACAGAAGCAAAGAAAAAATAAATTAGAAAAAAAAATTATTGGACAGTTTTTAAAGTGGCTGAGATTCCTGTATCCCCTAATCAAATATAAAGACTAATTTTTATTATCCAAGGATTTTGTTTGGTTTTTTGCTTGTTTGGGTGGTGCTGGGGATTGCATACAAGGCAAATGCTCTACCACTGAGCTGTGGCCCCAGATCTCCAAAGAATAGTCTTCAGTGAAATATGTACATATATAATATACATATACATAATAAACATATATGTATGTTATGGTGACAGGATGGTGACAGAATTATATAGAGAGATTATGGTAGCTTATATAAGCATATATATTTGTGTATATATACATACATATATATGTGTGTATGTATGTATATGTATATATGCATGTGTGTGTATGTATATGTGTGTGTGTGTGTGTCTGTGTGTATGTATATATATATATATACACAGAAAAAGATTTCTGCCTGGTCCAGAGTAACTTGACTATCGGGTCAACACTAAACTACACATCTGCTGTCCTGCTAGACCAGCAGTAGCTACCCAAAAATAATTGCCTTCATATGAACCATGGAGACATCAGTTCTTCCTGAGTTGAAAACCTAAGACCTGAACATAATTAAGAAGGTTTTAGATGTTGTGGTTCAGTCCAACCTAGGGCACAGGTGAGGGACAAGAGGTAGACAGAATTCAAAGGCCACACAGGCTTGGAAAAGAGGTCTGTTGCTTCTCCTTTAACTGCCAGCATGCACTGCAAAGTTAATCTCACTTCCTTGAGCTAAATGCTATCCATCAATACAACTCAGAGTTGCCTAAAATTCTGTCTTCCTTTTAAACATTCTTATCATGCTATTCACTTGCAAACGCTTCCAAAAGAACAGTTACTTCCATTGTTTGTAGGAAAACACTTAATTGCTAAATCTCGAACTGACTGTACTTATTGACTAAGAGGGCTGTGACCCGAGGTCTTCCCTAGCTTTCCTGACTCAGCAGCTGAGCTCAGCTTCCCCTCTCTGACCTCCCTTTTCCAGATGCTGGAGCCCAGCAGGCATTTCTAGGTCAGCATAGGAAACTATTACTGCTTTCAGGAGAACAGTGCCTCTTCTATATTCGAAGGACTAGCCAAGTATGGAGTGGTATTCAGGGTGCTACCCTCTTTCCTAACCCTGAAGAACATGGCATTAACTGCCTTGAGTCTGCACAGTGCACCCCTGCAGCTGGCTGTCATTAGCCCAAATAGATACATGTCCCCAACACTCTCCTGGCCATGTTGGCTATGATTGCTTTTTTGCCTGGCCCACAAGCCCATGGTGAAGCTCACAAGCCCATGGTGAAGCCCACATCCTCATTCTCCCCATCCCATGCATGGGATACCTTTTATTTTATTTTATTTTATTTTATTTTATTTTATTTTATTTTATTTTTGAATCACTTCAATGGCTTGAAATTCACACATCATAAAATTCACCATTTAAAAATACACAACTCGGTGGGTTCTCATATATTCAGAGTTGTACAACTATCACCACAATCTAATTTTAGGACATTTCCATCACCCTAAAGGAAACAGCGTGCCAATTAACAGCCAATTCCAAAGTTCCTATCCCTGCACCCTTGCTCTACGCAGCCACAAACCTACACTCTGCCTCTCAGGACTTGCCATTCTGGACATTGCAGAGAAGTCTCCACCGTCGTTTCTGACTGGCTTTTTTGATGTTGAATAATGCTTTCAATCCACATTGTGGTTTCATCACTGAATAACAACTGTTCATGTAATATATGTAATATTGTTAAACGTAATATTATTGTATTGACATACCACATTGGTGTATCCATCAACAGCTGATGAACCTGAGGCGGCCCCACATTTCAGCGGTGAATAATGTCACTATGTACAAATTTTTGTATGAATTTAGGCTTTCATAAATCTTGGTCACCAATTATTCCTAGCAGCTTCTCTCTTCTTTGTTTCTTCTGGCCTTGAGTTCAGGATTCTATTTTAATACATGCATTTAAATACATGGTAGGCAGCCATTTACAGGTACTGTGGATAGAATGAAAACTGTTGAAATGAGGTTTTTCAAGAGGAAATAGATGTATACTCCTGAGCCTAAGGATTTTACTCTAAGTCCTCAACAAATGACCCCTTTACAGATTTGCAGATGGTTCCAAAGATGTTCTCTGCAGCACAATGCATGATGGCCAGCATACGGTGCAAAGATAGACTACAAAGAGGTTAAAAATATGAAGAAGGAACCAAGAAAAGCTCTCCTACACATTCCAGTGAATGCAACAACAGAAAATGCAAATATTAAATAAATCTTCTTCCATTAAACAACTGTGCATTTGATTGTGCATATCTAAAAGGATTCATTTTCTTAAAAAGAGGATTCAAATTTTAGCAGGAGTGGACAACTGGTTTTAATTTCTTATCCTTTTGTATAACTTGGATTATTACCATGAGAATATGTTTAGAATCTAAAATGTGTGTTTTAAAATAATACAGATACTCCTTCTAGATATCCCTTGATCCCCTAGAGAAGTGACGGGAAGGTATGAGAAAATCAATGTCAAGGACAGAAGGGGTATACCAAAGAGGAAGCACCCAAGTGCTGAAGCAAGCACTCTTGCTACTTCATTGATCCCTAACAATCTTTATTCTAAACCCCAAATTCTGAATCCAACCTACACTCTCAGAAGACAGCATGCCACCATGGGAGAAGCACAAACATCAGAGAAGCCCTGCTCGAGGCCAGGCTCTGCCATTTACTCTGAAACTCTCATTCAAATCTTCCATCCCCAAAGTCCTATTTGCCAGAGTACAGGCAACTGTTTCGTTATTATTTAGAGACTACACTGGAGATGTCACTCAAGCACTTCCATTCACGTGGCAAAACCAAGCTCAACATAGCAGCTCACAGAACACTCCCTCAAGAGAGGTCCTGCGCTAACCTACACACAGCTGCACTGTGCCTTTATTTCCTTGCACAGTTCTTAGCTCACGCATATTTCATGTGTCTTATTTCTGCCTCTTCAAATTCTTTAAAGGGGCTGTACCCAACCAAAATCATGGTTATTGAGCCTAGATGGATGGATCCTGTCAAAAATCTACTGGCTCAATAAAATACTTGATGATGACTGACCTGTATGCAAAAGGGTATTTTATGCAATTATTTACTGGCCAAAACTTGACAAAGTGATAGACGAGTAGTAATTTGTGAAGGCTAAATGTTAACGTGCCGTGGGAGGTTTGACTTAAAAACAAAATGCAAGGATTATTTTTTATTTTTTGTTTTGTTTTGTTCTAATTTTCCTCAGCGCACATCCACACTAAGTCAAGGCCATCCACATCAATGTGTGTGCCCATGTTTCAGAGCAGATCAGTTTTCTAACCATCTGCAATCTATTCTCTAACGTCCGGTGCAAAACCAGGGCCAGGTGTGTGGTGCACACCTGGAATCCAGCACTCAGGAGGCAGAGAATCCGGCACTGCCGTAATCCAGTCCCGTCCAAACCTGACTATCAGTCTCTGACGGTGAAAACTAAAGAGCCCACTACGACCAAGCATCAGAAACATCAATAATAGTGTTCACTAGGAAAACGCAGGAGACAACTGTGTCAGTTTAATTTTCCCTTGAAAGAGACAATCTACCATCATTAAGAGTGACATTTAAAAGCTAATTGAAAAAGCAGTGTTCCTGCGTCTCTGGAAAAGCATTTGCATGTTAATTAATTCTAGGGATAAGAAGACCGGCTTCCAATAGGAACTGTCAGAGGAGAGAAAGTTCCTTTGCACGGGAAGATAAAAGGCTATGGCAGAGACATAATTAAATTCCTTGGCTTCAAGAGTTCCAGAAGGAAATAAGCTACCCTTTGCAATGCAAATTCACACTGCTTCTTTTGTGAAGGGCGCACTTTAATGAAAGGCCCAAAGTTCGTATTTCCAACTCAATACTCTTTTAATGCAGTGCCTTCATCACAGATCAAAATGACTTTTACCAGACCAGTGGCTGACAAGTTCACGAGGACTATCAATATTGCAGAGTCCACTGCCCTAAAAGCTGGTAAGCCACAAACACTCTCTGAATGGCAGCAAGGAACATCAGCTTTGCTTGTTTTTAAAGCAACAAACCATTTCTTTCAGAAAGAGTTGTACACACGAGTGCACAAAAGCCTCAGGACAAGGAAGGTATTTGTTAAGACTGTTTTCTAGATAAGGTTCCCTGAAAAAATGATTTCAGTAAGATATACATTCAACTAGCTATACTTACAGTGTATTTATTAGCATCATAATTTAAAGTATGGAGCAGTTGCTGCTTGTAATCTTTTTTCTGTTTTTGAGACAGGGTCTCATATAGCCCAGGCTGGCCTCAAACGAGTAGCTGAGAATGACTTTGGAGTCTTGATCCTCCTGCCTCCACTTCCCGAGTGCTGGGATTACAGATGAATACCACCACGCCCGGTTTTACGCAGTGGTGGGGACTGGATCCTGGACCTAGTAAACGCCAGGCAAGCACCAACTGAAGTCCATCCCCAGACCTGGCAACCTTTATTTCGCTGATCTCACTTCGCCCTGAGCGGATGGGCACATGTCTGTCTACTGTGTAGATGCGGAGATCAAGGCTCAAAGAGAATGCGTGGGTTATTCGGCATCACAGACGTAAGAAGTGACAGAGTCGTGTCTAGAACCGTCTCCTGGATCTAATGCCAAAGGTCTTCCCACCCACAGGATCTTTCTCTTAGCTTATCTAGTTATTAGCGTACTGAGTGTGTTCTTGATATGATATTGTTAAGAGGTCTGAAGACATCAGTTGGGGGAATAACAACACGAATAGAAAAGTGTTCATCCTATCATCTATCTATCTATCTATCCCCTCCCGCTCCCCCTCCCAGCCACAAAAAAGGCCTACTCCAATAATGAAAAAATACTAGTTAATTAATTTACTATACAGACTTATGTTCTGTACATATATGCGACATGATTATTATCTATGAAATACATATATAAAATAGACATATAAAAGCATACTATTAATACGAAAAAAGGAAGAAATATACCGATCCCATGAAAATTATTGGCCAAATGAAAACCTGTTCAATCTCACAAGCAAGAAAAAATTCAAAATTCAAGCATAGTAGCACACACTTGTAATTGCAGAACTGGGAAGACAGAGGCGTGAGGATCAAGGGTCATGGTGGGTCTGGGCTCCATAAGACCCTGGCTCAAGAAAGAGAGTAAGAGAACCAAAAACTTCAAATGGAAACTTACATGAGTTATTTTTTTTTTTTTTATCAAATTGGAAAGACACAAAAATATAATTCTCGGTTTCCAGATTCACAGGAGTGGAGCCTATTTCAGCTACAGGGAAGTAAGGAAAGAACACGGTTCGCAGGGGAAGAGGAAGGTCCACACTGTGACTCACAAGTCCAGTGTCACAAGTGAATTCTGAAAAGACGAAAGGTACTTGAAAGCGAATGTGTAAATGTTCATGATCACATGGTTCACATCAGTGAAACGAAACAAATGAGGATTGAGCAAACAAACTGAGATGTTACTCATAAAATATTCTGCGCCCATTGAAAAGACTTTCATTAAAACTAAATGCCTGATTTGCACTAGGTAAACCAAAGAAGACTGAAATAAATTCCTTGAAAAAAACTCCTTGAGCTCGCTTGAACTAGAAAATTCAGCGTTACAAAGATGTCGTGTCTCCTACAGATCTGACTTAAAAGCAACTGATCTTTATTTAGAGCCGTGAAGGGTTAAGAACAAGATTCTCTTGGGGCTAGAGAGAGGGCTCAGCTGTTAAAGGGCACTTACCGCTCTCTCGGAAGACCTGAATTTGGTAACCAGCGCCAATATTAGGCAACTCACAACCACCTGTAACTCAGAAGATCCAATGCCCTCTTCTGGCCTCCGTGGACAAGCTGTACTCAAACACATGCATGCGTGTGGGCAAAGGCACTCACACGCGTGCACACACAAACACACACACAGTTTATCACCTTAAAAAGATGGGTCTAGTCTTTAGTGTACTAGACCACAGCACACAAAGCATATTATTACTCAAATAAAGGAGACGAGCACCCAGTGCTAGACCCAGGCATTAGTGGACATTGGGCTTATGAAAACAGTGGACCTCAAAGCAATGAGAAATGAGCAATCTTTCTGATCAATGATGGATGACCAGCTAGATACCAATAAAATAAAATACGAAACAAGATGAACCAACCCTAACTTCTTGTCATAGCCACTAATTAATTGAATTGGAGTTGCAGATGTAAATAAAGCTGATAAGAGACAGCGCACGCACACCTGCGTAGCCTTGGGGACAGGCAGATTGCATAAGACTTAAAACTGCCGTCATCGGAAAGAATGATCCGTTAGGCTGAGTATTAAGATTGCAAACCTCTGCTCCCCTAGAAGTGGGGTGGGATATTTCTAACACATAACCCAACAAATAAGCCTGTGTCTGGAGCACATGCAAACAAGGAGAGGTCTGTACAGGAGAGCAGGCCAGAGACTTAGCACATCAGCCTCGCTTCAAAGACACCAAGTGGTCAATACAAGAATTTTAAAAAGTTTTCGATTTCACTAGCTACCAGGGAAGAGAAAGGGTAGCTTACAAGATACAGCATGCCTATAGACTGGATGGAGACCAATACGGCGATGCCATCAGCATTCTGAAAGCTGTGGGGCAACAGAAACACAGACTGATGGTGACAGGAACCCGCGTCAGCCACTGTAGCAGGATCCCCTAAGGTAAAAAAGACTTTGCACTGCCACCCCAAACCATCTAAACAAACACGATTTTTCAAACCAGCAAGGTAAGCCAAGACATGAACAACAAGAGTGGTCACAGGAACATTTTACGTAACAGCCTTGAACTCAAAACATCAATGGCTATCATCATGCTACAACATGCTCTGTCAGTGGAATAACACACATGAGGGACAATGATTAACATATGGCTGTCACAAACAGACGTTAAATAAGCCGAAACCAAAATGCTATGTTTCATTCACATAAAATTCAAAAGCAGACACTACAATGTTAGGTTCAAAGCAACCGTCATCTCTGGCGGTACAGATGAGGTCATGGAGGCTCCTGACAGTACAGGAAATGGTTGTCCTTTGTTTTTGTTTTTACTGCCAGGCCCAGGACTCACAGAAATGTACTGATTCCGTTACCAATAACTTCAGGTATCTCAAATTAATAACATAACGAATACTTTAGAGTTGGGCACTTTTCTGCAAGTATGTCATATGTCAATATTAATTAATTTTCTACTTTTCTATTTGCTGTGATAAAATACCATGCCAAAAGCAACTTGGGGAGTAAAAGGTTAATTTCAGCAGACAGCTCTCAGGTCACACACTTGGGGAGGGTGTTGGGGGAGTCAAGAGCAGGAACTCAAAACAGGACAGGAAGCTGAAGGTAAGAACTGATGCAGAGGCCAAGGAGGAGTGCTGCTTACAGGCTGGATCCTCATGGCTTGCTCAACCTGCTTGCTTATGCAACTCAGGACCACAGTCAGACCGGCCCTCCCACATCGATCATCAGTCAAGAAAATGCACCACATGCTCCAGGCCAGGCCAATCTTATGGAGGCAGTTTTCAACTGAAGTTCCCTCTTCCAGAAAAGGCGTGCTCAAGTTGACATAAAACTAGCCAGCACAGGCTGTAAAACATTTTCATCCAGACTTATTGACATTAAGCATGTGCGTGCAATATTGAGCAAAGATAGACAGTAAGCTATAGAATACTTTTGAGTACTCATACATAGAATAAGCATTTCTATTTAAAATATCTAGGCCCAGAAATTCCTTAATTTCAAACGCTAGTAGAGTGTGGGATTCGTTTTAAGAAACAATTTAAAAACCACCTGTCGCCTTGGACATTTTGTTTTGCCTTAGCACTGGAGACTTTAGAGTCCTACAATATCTGCATAAATCATATTCATATTCCACCTTCTGCTCTACTTTCTGTTTAGTTCCTTTAATGTGGAATGAAAATTTAAATATGTAAAGCAATATGAATGCTGAATCCTCCATGACTTTTAATATTTCTTCTCAGATCTCTCACAATTATTCCACCCACTCTGAATTCCAAAGAAAGTGCTTCGGAGCATTTTCGTTATCACATTTCCCTGAAGCATTTGACTTTACTTTAGCAGAAGCAAAACACTCCATTTTTATAGTCATATTTCATCAGTTTATGTACTGTTTAATTAGACTTCATAATTATAATAATAAGTTCAATTGGAATAAACAGAAGAAAAAAAACAACTCCTAATAAGTGCACAGCTTTGGATGTATTAAGGATAATTTGTCAGCAGAACTCATTTAGCCCTGGGGTTCTCTTAAGGGAAACACTTGACTCTGCATTACAGCTATGGGACCTGGAGGGCGCGCGCGAAACGGTGTTGTCAGCAGAGGCACTTGCTACCCAGCCCGACAACCTGGGTTCCATCCTCAGGACCTACACAGTAGCAGGAGAGAACAGATGCCTGCATGCTCTCTGACCTCCACGCACGCGCCACACCGCACATACACCCACGCCTGCATGCTCTCTGACCTCCGCGCGCGCCACGCCGCACGTACACCCACGCCTGCACGCTCTCTGACCTCCGCGCGCGCGCGCCATGCCGCACATACACAACGCACACATAAGCGTGCGCAAGATGCACAGAGAAACACGTGATAATAAACTGTCTAAAGGGCAGACGCAAATGTTAGTAAATGTTTATTTTGACCGAAAGGGTTTCTGGGTGATGTTAAATTTCATTTGCTTGTGTGTATGTCTTTTCAGAGGACTTCTGTTTTATAAAAATGCATCATTTCAGGCTGCGTGTGGTTAATTCCATCACTCAGGAGGCAGAAATAGGTAGGTTTCTGAATTTGAGGCCAGTTGAGATTATGTAGTGAAATCCTGTCTAAAACAAAACGAAGTGAAACACCATTTGACATCTATCAAAGCTTGCTGCAAGATTTCTCTATGGCATTTCCTTTATAGCCTGGAACTTGCTATGTAGGCCAGATTGGGCTCAAACTTAGAAAGGAGGCCTCTGCCTTCTGAGTGTTGGCGCTAACAGTGTGTGCCACAATGCCTTACTCTCTAGAACATACTCTTGAACAATTTGCTAGAAGCAGATAAAATGAACCTTTCTTTCCTCTAAGAGAATGTGAAATGTGATCTATTTAAACTAATGTCTAACTTAGTCCATGTTCTATTGCTGTAAAGAGATACTACGACTGTGGCAACTTTTATAAAAAGAAAGCATTTAATTGGGGCTTGCTTGCAGTTTCAGAGGGTTAGTCCATTATTCTTATGGTAGGGAGCATCATGGCACACAGGCAGATATGGTAGCTGAGAGTTCTATATCTGGATCCCCAGACAGCAGGAAAAGAGAGAGACACTGGATATGTCTTGGGCCCTTGAAACCTCAAAGCTCATCCCCAGGGACACAGTTCCTCCCACAAGGCCACACCTCCTAATCCCTATCAAGTAGCACCACTCCTTAATGACCAAGCCTATATTCCATATACGAGCCTAAGGGGGTCATTCCTATTCAAACCACCGCGACTAGCTAGGCCAATATTCAAAGTCCACTCTGAGCAGGGTAGTGCATGCCCTGTAATCCCAGCACTCTGGGTCAGTAGGACTGACCCAGAAGAGTCCTGAGCTTGACACTAGTCTGGGCTCCAGAGTGGGACCCTGTTCTCCCACAGAAGATTCAACCCCCAGCTCTGCTGGCTACCAGCCACACACACTTGAGCATGGCTCCTCTCTCAAATTGGCTTTTAGCCTGTGAAACAAAGCTACTGACACCAATTACAAACAACAGTTTGGAGAATTAGCATGAATCCTCTAAGTTCTAAAGCCCTGAAACACAGAACCTAGCCCGGAGTCAGCTTCAATAAATATCAGCTTGAAAATTGCAGAACGTCAAGTAAGAGAAAGAACAAACGTACACATGATGTAACAGATAAATACAAGGCATCACAGCACAACCTGCTGGCAACATGCTGAGGAAACACAGGCAGGAATGAAGGACCTAAGATAAATGGAAAGGAGCCCCTGATAGCAGCGAAGGCTTCAAATACAGGGGCGGCTTTGACTAAGGCTTATCAGACGTAAAGGGCAGAAATAAATAGTTACCATTTCACCCCATCTGAAAGGAAAAGCAGATAAAGAAATCACAAGCCTGCTGGGATCATTTACACATATGACTAGTGTAAGGAATGACAGAAAAGTGGGAGGAAATCAGATCTTTGATGAATGTGAGACTTAACATTTTGGAAAGCATAGGCAATGAGCTTTCTGCCAGGCCCTAGCTAGGCACACACAAGCAGAAAAGAAACATCGAAATATGTCCAGAATCATCCTAGTATGGGTTAGTTGCAACCACAAATCCTTGACACAGATATCTCCAACTCACCCATGGGGACTTTCAATCTTTTAAGCAAAAGATCTTCCTCTAAGTGCTCCAGGCGCTGCAACAAACACAAGCATACAGGGAGAATCAAACAAGTTCATCGCCTGTGTGGCACTTTTCTTGGCAAAGACAGTTGACACCATTAACACTGAAAGAATCTGTCTTCTGGTGGTGGCTGGGGTTGGGGGTTAATTAGGAAAGAATGAGACTAACCATCCTCATCAGAATGAGCTTCATCCTGCACTTAAGATTTAACACTAGCCAATGGTAGAATAAGAACTGTAGAGGAGCATTAGGAGCTTTGCCAAGTCAACATAGAGACATCAAAACAGCAGCCAGAGAAAGCACCACATCAAATAGCCCAACGGGAAACTCCGGCGCAGTGTTAACGGTGGGTGACGGACTGAGGGTGTTTTAGCTTGTGTTTTAATTAGATTAGCAGTATCTTTACACCAAAAAGTTCAGGGGCGTGTATTATATGAACAAAAAGACATTGTAATCAGCCTGGGGTGTGGCATGGGGAATAGAAGACACCAGCACCACCATTTAAGTAAGGCTTAGGGAAAAAAGTCTCAGAATGAATCAGAGACTTACTAACATGGTGTAAGATGGCAAGTAGAGCAAAAATATATTGGGTTTTCCAAATTTACCATCCTTCTCTCAAATATCAGGTTTCTAGTATAACATTCCCCTTCAAAATGAGTTAAACACCTATACAAATGTCCATCAGAAGGCAGCAAGCACCTCCTAAGCCACTTTAATTTCAACCATGTTCAAATATTTCTGTTAGTGGTTCTCTGAGAATTGCTTGCTGGGGCTCCCAATTCAAACCAGGATTTTTGCCAAAATCATACATGACAAGGAAAAAAGTTAATAAACAGTCAATGAAAAGCATTTTTTTTTCATAAGTCTATTATGAACCTGTGTCTCTATTGATGATTTTTCAAGGAATGCTCACAGAAGACAGGAACACAAATAAATTTTACCGGAGGGGGGGGGGGGGGAAGAGCTGACAGTGTTTAGTTCACGTAATAGTTTGGAGTGTGCCCAGCTCAGTATTCAGAAGTGGCAGAGCCTTTATGAGGTGGAGTTTAGAGGGAGGAAAGTGGGTGTATGCCCTTGAAGGGTGTGTCAGGGCCCTAGCCTCTTCTTCCTCTCTCTTTTGCTTCCCTGACAAGCTTAGCTGAGCAGGTTTCCTCCACCGTGCACTCTCCCTGTGAGGTACAGGTGCCACCCTGAGGGCAGAGCTATAGGCCAAGCCAATGCAGAAATTCCAAAAGCTGGGCAAACAACCCTGCCCTCCTTGTGGCTGCCTCTGTCACTGGCTGAAGGAAGCTGAAAAACAAGGATCAACCTCCTTTTGGTTCCCAGTCGCAAGTGGGACTGGAGTTGTGCTGCTAATTTTGGAACTCCCTCCTGAAATCTAGGCAGCATACCCAGGACCTGATCACTCCCCCTACCCCAACCATGAGGCTTCCCTCTCTCCACACTGGACTACAAAGCAAATATCACTGCAAGGCACCTAGCAAATTGGTGTTTGCATGGCAGGGGAGGGGAGGGAAGCGCTGCTGCAGGAATCATATGACCTCGGATAAACTTCTTGGATCTGTTTCATGATCTAGAAAATAGAATAACAACATTGACTCTGCCTACCTCACAGAGGGCTAAATGAATTATGTACTTGCAGGAAAAATGTAAGCTGTAAAATGCTTTGCAAGCCCACTGTGGGATCACTATTTATTAAAATTTCTATCAATGGAAAACAAAACCAGCAATTCTCTCATGACCTCTTTAAATGACTGATCGGTTCTTTACTCCCTGAGCCATGGGAGATTTGTGCTCAAACAATGTTTGTCTTCAGGTACAACAAGAAAATCAATCAACCATCAGTAAATTTCAAAAATTAACCAGCCTTGGGCCTGGCCTGGTGGCATACACTGTTGATCTCAGCATTCAGGAGGCAGAGACAGGCAGACTTCTGTGAGTTTGGGGTCAGCCTGGTCTACACAGTGAGTTCCAAGCAGGCCAGCTACACAGTGAGACCTTGTCTCAGGGGGGAAAAAAGTCTTTCTTTACCCTCTGGGACAGACCTAGACTGTATGTTACATTTCCGAATTACAATCACACTCACAATTAAAATGCCCATTTAGTTCTACCCTAACTTAAAGGGAAAAGTTCAATTCATAATTTCTGAATTTGAGAAACTTTTAAATTTCTCCATAGGGACTATTTCTCAAATAATTAAAGATTAAATGGATGGCTTTCATTTATGCAGAGTATTTAACCTCCATAACAACTCACAGAAAGTTAGGTTCCATAATAAAAATTTGCTTTGACACAGAAATATTAGGAGAGAAAGTTAATTTTTTAAATATTTTAATGACAGGCATTTCTTATCAGCTAAAAGGAAACACATACACACACACACACACACACACACACACACACACACACACGCACACACACTCATACATATATTCATACAAAGAGTTCCATAATTGGGTAGAAAATTGTTATAACCCTTCTCCCAAGAAAAATTCAAAAGAAAAAAACAGAAAGGAAAAGGAAGAACTCTTGAAAAGACATAAAGAGACGTGCCAAAGGCATCAGGGGAGGGTATGAAAGCATGGCTGGCTTCTTCCCCTGCTAAGGCGTCATCCATAAGCATGACCCAGGGCGAACACGTCACGCATTCAAAGCTGGTGAGTCTACTGCTCTCAGCTTCTCTTTCAAGGTCCCAAGAAGGAAGCCACAGACACTGAACTTACAATCCAGGCATGAAGAAAAGAGGAGAGGAAAAATGGAGTGGGGCGGATACGAATCACCGCGTCCAGCGTGCTTCCTTTGGACTAGCCTTGTACCCATTTGGTTCACTAAAGACTTAGAGACAAATGTAGTATTAGAGTCCTAATTTTACACTCATAAGTCACCAAAGTTCCCGTGACAACTAAGTGAGAAAAGAGCCGGTTCAGAAGCCAGCTCCATGTTTGCTATGAGGCCTATCTGAGTTTACTAAGCCTGAATCCTGGATTCTTCAGCTGGAAGGAAGGTACTGTGTGGCTATGGAGATCAAGCCATCTTTAGCACTGGTCTTGAAGCGTTGGCTGTGTAGCCACTGATATTCTAATCAAGTATGTGAGCTTGCCCAAGAGAACAGTGGGAAGGTTGGCTCTGTCCTGCTTGACTCAGTCCCCTGCTCTGTGAAGTTTCACTACAAGAACAAGTTATATATTTTTAATAAAATGTTCACCAATTACAGTATCAAAGAGTTGGCATCAACTATGGGGAAGTTTATAGGAAATGAACCTGCACAGCCTCTGGAAAGGGAAGCCATGAGCCTGGGAACAGAAGGAAGAAACCCCGCTTGCATTTGTGCCATGTGCACACCTATGGTAGAAGTTCTAAATAAGTAAATTCTAAATACTAATACCTAACACTAAACAGAGGTCTGTAAGTCACTTAGAGTCCAGCTCAATCTCTGTGGCCTGTGGGTCTTTACTGACCTCATAGCTCTTCCTGACTGACCCCACCCTCCTCTCTGAGCTTCCCGTTACCTCTCACATCAATATCCACTGAGAGCCAGGCATACATCTCCACTAGAGGCAAGCTGCAAGCTTTCTGGATTCAATACTGCCCACTGAGCCACCCTAGTCTGAAGGCAATGAACACTGGGGAAAGCACTTGGGAAGAGCAGAGGCTGTCATCACTCCCCAGTCTCCGGGTACCTTTATTCAGCCTGTACCAAGATGCTGAAGAGGCCAGCTGTCACTCAAAAGACAGTGAATCTTTTCTCCAGCCTGAAAAAGTTCCCAAGTAAGAAACCTTTCAGATGCATTCTAAGCTTGTTGGGCTTCAGCTTTCTGCTGAGTTGGATCTTTGTCTCAGGTTTCACTGGCCCCTGGCAGGGAAGTGTCTCCTTTCTGGCTAGGAAGAAACAAAGCACAGAAAATGGCAGGGAAGCAAAACTCATCCTCAGAAATACTGCAATTTTCTGAATTTGCAGTATTCATCCACTCCTTTAGATTAAAGTCTGGGCAGAATTTTTCTAAAAATCAGCAAGAAATCCACCGGGACCCAGAAGCACACTGAAAAAACCGAGAATTAAAATGAGGAAAATTGCTGAGAATTTTCTCTTTATCCCCGTTTGTCACAAAATGCAGCTAGCAGTAGTAAGACCAACACGGACCCTGAGTTTTGCTGGGAAGATGACGGAGGTCTGAGAGGCAGGGCACCCTAACAGCTCTGACGAGTGAGGGCTGCAGAGAACCGGGGCCTGTTGGAGGGGATGAGTCCTACACTGTCTGCTGTCAGGGGACAACAGAGAGGCAGGCCTTGGAGGCCATCCCTAACTCGGGGAAAAGTCATCTGTAGTTTTGCTCTGAGCCTTAGTCCCTGCTTCCTCAAAGCAGCCGCTTCTCACAGGTGCCCTCACAGCCATTCACGTTCAGGCACCATCTCTCTCATCTCTCCTGGAGCCCTGTGTCCCTGAAGATAACCCTCCCTGTTTCCCGGCTGCCCTTCCCACTACACTCAGGCTCAAAGGTTCTGTTTAAAGAATAAAAATCCAAGTCTCTCTCCTCTGAAGAGCTTCTCATTGTAATCAGAATAAACCCAAAGCTACATCAGGGTCACCTGGAGACATTTTAAAGTGCTGATGATTTAAATCTACCATCAAGATTTAGGTTGGGGTTGGGAGGTAGATAAAAGCCAGGTATATGCTTGCAACATGTAGCCAGGACTGAAGAAGCTGTAGACTCTCCCTCCTTCTTCCCACCACTTCTTGACTTGTTTGCTGGATCCAGAACACTGTGGACATCTCTCCCAGCCTCTCAAGCCCATCTTTCAGGCCTTGCATTGCAGGCCTCTCTGCTTGAACAGTGTTCCCCTTGATCATTATTTACTGTCACTCAAATGTCACTTTCTGTCTCCACCCTACCTAGTAGTGGCTCTCAAACTTCCTAATGATGCAACCCTTTAATACAGTTAGTGTTGTTGTGACTCCCCCAACCATAACATTATTTTCATTGCTACTTCATTGCAACTGCTATCAACTGTAATGTAAATATCTGATATGCAGATGGTCTTTGGTGACCCCTAAAGGGGCACCAAAGGGGTCATGACCCACAGGTTGAGAACTGCTGCTCTAGTAGTCTTCCTAACCCTGGCCACCTACTATTGGGCATATGATTACCAAATCCTCACTATCAGTAGGGGCACATGGAGAGCATGAACCATTCACTCACCCAGAATAAGTAGTACTTGCAAAAACCCAGTTAGCACTCACTGAATAAATGAATGAACAAATAATGAATGAATGAATAACAAATCAACCAAGATATAAACTTTCAAGTGTAAGTCCCTGCTGGAAAAGCCCATTACATCCACGCTCTGGCTTAGCATGTTGTTTGTCTTTTGTTGTGGTGGTTTTGTTTATTTGAGACAGAATTTTCCAGTCTAGCCCAGCTGGCCTTGAACTCGTGGTCATTCTCCTGCCTTAGAGGCCACCATGCCCAATTTGGCTCAGCACATTGTGACAGTAGATGTGAAATTCTGTAGACTACAGAGTAGGGCAAATTATCTAAAAATCCTCACATTGAGGCATCTGTCTGAAAGACACAATGGCACTATGGTTCTAGCTCATTTTACATTAAAATAAATGCACACAGTAGAACACTCTCATAGTGAGTGAAATGTGCCTACATATCATTTTAAAATGGCACTTCTCGATTTATTACTCAAACCCCTAAAAGTGTGGGCCAGCCTTGAGAAGCACCTGTAGCTGGCAGAAACATGCATCATCCTTGCTGACATTTGCTGTCCCCATTTGTTTCACATTGGCTCACTTCCAAACTTGCCTCCTGCCTTCAGCCTCTCACTTGGTTGCCCTGTCCCTTTCTAGAAATCTCTTTACTCTGAATCTGCTTGCCAAAATTCCAATCATTCCTAAAAGATCAGATAAAACATCACTTTGTTCATAACACCTTCTAACTCCACAACTTCCTCATTCTCTGCTTTCTTTAATATAGATAGATAGATAGACAGATGCGTGTGTGTGTGTCTGTGTGTGTGTGTCTGTGTGTGTGAGTGTCAGTGTGTGTGAGTGTGTGTGAGTGTCTGTGTGTGTGTGTGTCTGTGTATGTGAGTGTCTGTGTGTGTGTGTGTCTGTGTGTGTGTATGTGTCTGTGTGTATGTGTGAGTGTGTGTGTATGTGTGTGTCAGTGTGTGTCTGTGTGTGTGTATGTGTGTGTGTCTGTGTGTGTGTGTATGTGTGTGTGTCTATGTGTGTGTATGTGTCTGTGTGTCTGTGTGAGTGTGTGTGTATGTGTGTGTCTGTGTGTGTGTATGTGTGTGTGTGTCTGTGTGTGTGTATGTGTGTGTCAGTGTGTGTGTGAGTGTGTGTGTCTGTGGTGTATGAGTGTGTGTGAGTGTGTGAGTGTCTCTGTGTGTGTGTGTGAGTGTGTGTGAGTGTCTGTGTGTGTGTGTGTCTGTGTATGTGAGTGTGTGTGTGTGTGTCTGTGTGTGTATGTGTCTGTGTGTATGTGTGAGTGTGTGTATGTGTGTGTCAGTATGTGTGTGTCTGTGTGTGTGTATGTGTGTGTATGTGTCTGTGTGTCTGTGTGAGTGTGTGTGTATGTGTGTGTCAGTGTGTGTGTGTCTGTGTGTGTGTATGTGTGTGTGTGTCTGTGTGTGTGTCAGTGTGTGTGTGAGTGTGTGTGTGTGTGTCTGTGGTGTGTGAGTGTGTGTGAGTGTGTGTGTGTCTGTCTGTGGTGTGTGAGTGTGTGTCTGTGTGAGTGTGTCTGTGTGTGTGTATGTGTGTGTGTCTGTGTGTGTGTGTGTCTGTGTGTGTGAGTGTGTGTGTATGTGTATGTATATACATGTATTTGTCATAATTTCCACACATCTACTCTAAAATGTATTCTACAGAGATCAAACAGACTGAACTTTTGAGGATAAGAACTCGGCACTACAGTCCCTTTTGATGACACTAGCTTAAGCTAGGGTAAAACCCAGCAGTAGAAAGCTCAGGCCATCTTTTGGGTTCATCTTGAAAACCCCTACTTACTCCCACCATCCTGACCTTAGACAATGTCGCGGAGCAGCCACTGCCCCTCAGAGCTTTACACAGGCTGCTCCTCTGAACGCTCTCCTCCTTCCCAGACTGGCTTCCCTTCATCCTTCAGATAAATCCTGGAGTATTTGTGTTCAAGGAGTCTTCTCAAAGCAGCCCATGGGACGGTGGCTCTGCCATTTACTGCCTGCTACTGCTTTCCTTCCCAGCCCTCTTCCCAGCCTGTAGCTCTTTGCTTTCCATGCTCATTTTCTATCTCTGCTAGCACATAAGCTCTGGAAGGTGGTGGTCGTGTTTGCCCTGCTCCCCATTTTATTTCCAGTTCCAAACAGAATCCCTGGCACGTGATGGGTAAATAAGTGGATGGATGCAAGCAACCAGATCTAATTCTTAGTCTCCACGAGTCGATATGGCCATTTTTTCTCAGAAGCCCTATAAACTTCTGCTTCATATTTGCTCGTAGCTGCTCTCACAGGTCACAGCTATTTGTGTGCAGACCTGTTATCGAGCTGGGTTTGTTCTTAATCATCTTTATTTTCCCTATCGCCCCATGCTAGGCTCAAAAGAGTCAGAGGTTGGAAGTAAGGGCACGTGAGTACTAGAGGAAAATCACAACTAATTAAACACTAAAACTGGTAGTTGATCTAGGAGCTTCCCAGTGCTGTGGCAAAGCATCTGGGACAGTAAAATGAGAGGGAAGACCGGATTTGGCTCTCAGTTTCGGAGGTTTCATCTCATCACTTTGAGCCTGGGTCTAGGCAGGACATCCTGGGAAGGAAGTATGGCCAAAGGAGCCACTCACCTCCTGGCAGCAAGAAACAAAGGAAGAAATAGAAAGAGGCTGGGAACCCAAGATCCCACCCCACATCTAGCCTCCTCCCTCTAGGCCTCTCCTCTTAGACCCTACTGCCTCCCTCTAGAGCCTCACACCAGAACCATAAGCTGAGGACCAAGCTGTAGTGTGGGCCTTTCAGGAACACTTATCCAACCATAGCGGTAGGGCAACGGTTTCCTCCTGACTCTAACCACTTTGGCCTACATTTTTGCACCTCTTTTCTCTTGTTTTCTTCTTTCCACTTACTGAACATCCTACCCATACTTTCGAGTGCTGCTTATGCTGGGGCCCAGAATGACAAATGACTGGTATTCACTACTTCTCTGGAAGCGAACTTATTTGCCCACTGTACCTTCAGTGAGCAGGCTGACCTTGACAAACCAAACAATATCCTGTTTGCCACACTCCTACAGCAAATGGGAGGAACTAAGAGGGTGCTCAGCTCCCAATCACAGTTTATTTTGCAAAGAGCAGACTACCAATAATTCCCATTCCTGGAAATCCGTGAACAGCCCTTGTTGTTTTCCCCTTTTCTTTTGGCAGCATCTACTGATCCATGTTGGATTTAGCTGTGCTTTCCTGCTGCTTGTCTTTCTGGGATCTGACCAAGGCGGGGCACCTGTGAAGGAGCCACCGCTTCCTAGTGGAGAACACCATGGTTAACAAGTTCCTTCCTTGGCTGCGGGAAAGGAGGTAGGGGCAGCACAAGCAGAGCAGTAAGACAAAGTGAAAGGAAGAAGACAGTAAGGCTTGGTAATGTGCAACCACGCTGAGAACGTGAACGGTTTCAAAATAGCCCAATGGTATTCTGCGGGGACAGGAATGAAGAGATTCACAAAGTAAAATAAGTCACTTTTCAAGCAGAGCATACAGGAAGAATTCTTCCTCATCAAGTACCTAAGGGGAAAAAAAACTTTGTTCCCTTTCAATTAAGTTGGTAGAATGCCTTATTATTATTCATATATGCAACTTTTTAACTGTAATAACTGCTGTAATTGCTAACAGATTCTTTTCCTCCAGTGCTGTTCTCCCACTCCTCATGTGCCCCCACCTCTAAGCCAAGATTATATCAACGATTATTACTGCTGTGGTTTTTTTCCACTCTGGTTACATCATGTGCAATAAAAGCAAGCATTTATAACTAGCACGCTGTGTAACACAATACCCTTCTCTATTTTGCTGGTCCTCAAAACTTAAAGAGTCATAAAACACTCTACACCCACACAAAATTAAACGTCTCGATATTTTCAAATTCTGAGTAAGATATTTCTTAGCTCTTGAATTCCTGGAAACCTGTGAGGAACAGCTCAGAAGAACAAGGCTCAACAGAAGCACAACAAACAACAACACCAAAATGATGGTAAGAACATATTTGAATTCTGGTCCAGTCCCAAGATCTCAAACTTTTCTTTCCCATAATGAAATGATCAAAGCTTTCAGTGGCACCATTGGCTTGAGGTTAAACTGACACATCCTGAGATCTTAACAAAGCCTTTGCATATGAGTCAATCCAAGAGGTAGCAGACTAAGCTCTAAAAAACTTAAATGAATGGCAAATACGTAAATCAGGTTAACAACAAATTGGACCATGTGCAAGGAACGCCAACTGTAAAACTTCCCACTGCATTAACAACTCTGGCCCACAGAGACGATCTTGTTTTATTCAAAGCTGCCATGGTCTACAAAGAACTGCAAACGGTTCAAACAGAGAAACAAGTTCATGTATAGTTCTTAGTGTCCTATGAGAAATACTTAGTTATTGATTTGGAGATCTGTGAGGTTTCTCCACAAAAATTACAGAGTTTTTAAACCAATCTCTAGGTTTATCTTTGTTTGGTAAATAAAATAATGAGGTGGGGGGATCTCATGCTCACTGCTAAGCACATGTAGATTTTAATCTCAAAACATCTGGATTTCTTGCCCATGAGGTAAGGACTAGTTTTAGTTCCAGTAACAGCAATGTACCTTTTGAAGTGAATCCACCACAGTAGCAGGGGTGGCCACAAGAACTGCTAAACTGCATTCCTTAGCAAAAACAGGTGCAGAGTGTGAACCCACGTCACTAAGCTTATTAACATACAATAAAGTCTCAGGTCCAACACCTGGCCCTGTGACTGTGCCAATGCACAGTAAGTCCAGCCACTTCCTACCCACATCACTTCCACCCTCGTACACATAGGACGGCTTCCGTGGGCTCTGCAACAGCCACCTTGCCTCCTCCATGATCCTCCAACCCACTTTTTCTACCCAGAAGCCAGAGGAATCTTTCAGCACTCCTTCCAGACATTGACATTCACTGGCATTTCTCTTTCCCTTCTCCTCCTTCTTACCATCCTTCTGGGACAACTGGACAAACAATGCCACAACATTGATCCAGCCCTTTGAGAACCAGGTTAAAATGAGCATGTTTAGAATCAGAGTACCTGACTATATTCAAAACTTAAAAGAAAAATTATGAACCACTGATCTCACGTATCCAGAAGCCTCTATCTGGCAAGACCAACTATCTAGAAAACAAACTGTGAAGAACCAGAGCTGGATGAGCTGGGCAAGGAGGCTCATGGGCATCACAAAGCCCACATTATGAAGGCTCCCACGTGTTACTAGTTTTTGTTCGTTTCTGTATTTTTCTTTTCCAAGCAAGCCTGATTTGGAGAGTCTGAGAACTCTTGCGTTAGCAGCACAGAAAATGAATACCAGCAGTCTTCCAGACAGGAGGGGACAGCAAACAATGAAACCAGACGGGAAGAGTTCAAAAACACGGAAAATTATTGTCTTCAGCATAACGGAAAACCTCCATTGTGAGTGTGCTCTGAGTGTGTTCACTAGTATTGGAGCACAATACTGCCAATAAGACCTTGAGGTTGTAAGAAAATACCAGATAATGATCCCAATACTTTTAGTAAATAGCTTTAATGAAAACGGGGCACGGATAATAGGTTTTAGAGAATTTTCCAACAAAATGAATGGGATGGTTTACAAGATGGTCCTTAAAGTGTCACTATTCCTTAGATGAAGATTTCTGTCACGGTAGTGGTAATGAAGTGAGCAAATACATTGAACAGTCAAGAAATTAACTTATTTTTCAATTCACACTGAATTGTTTCTGTGCCTCAAGAAGGTGCTCAAGCCTTCTCACCTACAGGTGGGCTAGCAGAAGGAAGGAAGGACGAAAGGAGGGAGGGAAGGAGGGAGGGAGGAGAGAGAGAAGGAAAGAAAAAGGAAGGAAATTGGTTTCCACGTGTAAAGGCAAGGAAGCTGTGGGTTCTTGGGGCTGGAAGTTCCCCAGACTCCTGAATGCCTAGCAACGCCAAGAGGCTCGGGTCTCATGTTCTCATTCGCTTGCCCACTAGACCTATCCCCTTTGATGGCTCCTGCTTTCACCACACGCAAAGGCCGCCTCCTATTTGGGAAAGTGGTGTCCTTCTACATTCCGAATATATTTATTGATAAGTCTACTACAAAGCAGGCACTGTTTTAGCTCCCAGTGACGCCAGGTTGGATCAAGGAGAGCTTTCCCTGAGACTGGTCTAAAATTCATTAAGACTGTGTACACTGAGCTACACAGATCAATACCCTCATAGAAACTCTTAAAATGGAAGTACAGTTTCCTGACAGTCAAATTTTAAACCTCAATATCACGCTTCTCTTTATTGTGACACCTGTGGTGTTTCCACTCAGAAAATGTAATCAGGTAATTTGAGTAGTGACATATACATTTATGTCTAAGGATTTTCTTGAATGAATGTTGAAATGTAACTTTCAAATATTAAAAATATAACTTACATACAAATACAGTGAGTATATGTCAAGTTGATAGAATTCATTATGACAATTATGACAATAAGGTGGCAAAAAAATCTAATACTTATAATCAGTTTTAAAAAATGGAAGCTAGGGATTCTAGAGAGACAGCTCAGAGGGTAAGAGTGCCTACTGCTCTCGCAGAGGGCTCATTTCGGTTCCCAGCACCCACATCCTGTGGCTCACAATGGCCTGAAACTCCAGCTATGAGAATCTGACACCTCTGGCTTCCTCAGACACCTACCCACATGCATGCACATGTGCACACACATACACAAATTAAAAGTAAAATAAATCTTTTTTAAAAAAAAGAATGTTAAAATACAAGTCTAAATTATACATAAGCGCCTGATTAGTATTCTATCATGTGTAAAGAAATCCATAACCTCTGAGGCTATCTTTTCTATCTGCCAAAAATTATTCATGTTGTATTAGCTTCTAACTTTGCAGAATCGAGCACTAATTAACAGTGAGTACAGCGACATTCCGTAGAGACTCACATGGCCCCTCCCTCAGCTGACTTTGAAAGGTCATCCTCTCTCTGCCTTGCTGTCTTAGTACCAAGTGTCAGATCATTTCTGTTCCTATGACTAAAGCTCTGACTTGGTTGTTCATAATGCTAACTGGTTTTCTGTCTCCCTGAAGAATTCATCATGTAACCGGCCAGAACAGGGGCTGGCTCTCTCGTTCAGACATCGGATTTATACTCCAGAACGCCTTCTGCATAATGCTCCCGCAAGGCAAGTTTCACTCTAGATTCTGAAGTGGCCTTCTTAGACTATACACTGCTTAGAAAAAATACGATGTCTGACCCTGCTCCTGCCGGTTTATCCACTCATATAGCAAAAACTGAGTACCTCATAGGCACAGGGGGCATTCCATGTTAGATATATTGAACTGAGTTTTATAAAGCAAAGAAGTACAGCCAAGAAAGAATGCCCCTACAGGTTATGAAACAGATGTACGTTAAAAGCATTATAATCCCGAAACTGGGAGGAGCAAAACAAAGGCTTAAAGTGAAGAAAGCCCGCCAGGTGGTGGTGGTGTGCATCTTTAATCCCAGCACTCAAGAGGCGGAGGCAGGTAGATCTCTGGGTTTGAGGCCAGCCTGGTCTACAGAGTGAGTTCCAGGACAGCCACAGTTACAGCAGAGAAACTCTGCCTCAAACAAAACAAAAAGTGAAAGCCCACTAATGCTGGCAACAAAGTACAGATGCTGGAGACAACAGACAAAATCTGCCACAGAAAAGAAGAGAAAAAAAAATACAAAGGCAAAACAAACAAACAAAACACAAAACAGGAAAGCTAATCAATATTACAGAGATGAGTGCTCACATTTTTTTGTTTTTTTGTTTTTAACCAATAAGCAACACTAACAATGACAATAAATTGTATTTGAAGTGAAAACCTAAAAAATATAAAGAGGAACAGTGACTTCAAATTATTTACATTTGAGTTAAAAGCAAAAGTGACACATCCTGCCAGTTTTTAACACCACAGAAATACACAGGAAAGGCAAAATAAACGCGTGAAAATTGCCTTTCTCCCCAGATGAAAAACCTCAGGGGCTTCTTGATCCCTGAATAAAACCCATACCCCTGTCCAGGGCAAACACTCCTGTCTAGGGCTGGCAAAGCTTAGCATGTCTGGCTCAGCCTGGCCCTCTCTGCCTACACACGATGTTCCAACAGCAGGACTTTCTGACAGGTCCCAGAACACACCAGATTCCTCCCTATCCTTTGGCCTTGCTAGCCGTGCGTGGCTAACTCCTGCTCATCCTTAGGTAGAGCCTCATTGTTACATCCTCAGGCAGATCTCTGAACAGCCACCCTAAGGAGCCCACACCCACCCACCCATCCTGATTTTCTTATTTTCAAACTGCTCTCCGATGTTTCATGACCACAGGATCTCGTCTGGGCCATTAACCATTATAGCTC
>JAMJFZ010000320.1:16080000-16092500 GCA_026225945.1 Cricetomys ansorgei
ATGTAATATAATGTGACACAGGGAGGCCTCCCTGAGCCGGATCATCAGAACTACACAAAATGCCAGGACACTGACCCAGGCTTGGAGTTCCGTCCTGGGGAGATAGAGTCAGGGTTCCCGGGAGCTTGCTTGCCAGGCATCTAGCCTAATCATGAGCTCCAGGCCAATGAGAGATCCTGTATCAAAGAAGGTAATCATTATTCCTGAGGAGGACAACATCTGAAGTTGTCCTCTGAAGTACACACACACACACACATATATTGTGCTATTATTATATTAGATATATAATCAATATTTAGGTGTCAAATAATTTACAAAGTTAAGATGTTATAACTTGTTTTTACATAATCTCAAAGCACTACCTAAAACCAAAGATTGTTTCCCAATAATTCAAAGGAAGATTCGTACTAAGCCCAGCAAAGATTAGAACCTAAATATGAACAGAATAATAGAAAGAAAACTCATTTTATCATGATCTACAAGTACACCCACACTAATTAAAATATGTGGAAAAGAGTAATTTTAGCCTTTTGCTATTTAAAGAACAATTACATAGAGAATTTTAGTTAGTCTTAAGAATAGCCCTGTAATCATTGGAATTCTCCAGCAATGGAATCGGTTGCCTCCCACAGCAATCAGAAATAGACAAAGATTGCTAGAATATCACAGAAAAAAAATGACCTAAATGACAACACTCTCCCATCTACCTCTGGAATTCTGTGATCGCATCAACTCAGTAATAGAATGCTGATCTTATCGGAGTTCTGGTTCAGTTTCTATTCTCAAAGGACCACGTGGACTCGTCCCCTTTCAGCAGCTGGTAGGACGGTTTTCAGGGCAGCATGGATCACCAGTGCTGCGAGAGTCCAAACGGGAATAACATGCAGTGTTCTGACATGAGGCTATATTTTAAGGGTAGGCTTTTGTCTTCAGGACTCCGTTTCAAAGTGAAGTTCGGGGTGAAGTTTCAGATCTGTGATGGGAGGGGAGAACCCAGAGAGACCGGGCCTGCTGGTCATGCGGATGAGGCCCAGGACACAATGTGGGGAACACCTGACAGCCAGCACGGAAACAAAATTCATCAGGCACAGTAAACTCCAGGCCACCTGGGATTGCAGTCTGAGCGCGGCTCTGCGGAGGCTGCGGCGAGAATCGCCAGTGTTTGTGCAAGGCTCGCGCGCTTCACTCCCTCTTAGGATGGGCTGGGTTTTGTTTCCTCAACAGAGTTGCCCCGGCTTTGATGGGGTGAGGGCATGCCGCTTCACAGCTGCCCCTCCTGACTGCACACAGGCAAACACTCATTGGAGAGTGCTGACGCCCTGGCAGGAAAGTCTGCAGCCTGGGGCGGGACACTGGCTGCCCCCTGGGCCTCGGCTTTATCGCGGCTCACACAGCTCTGCCAGGGCACTCAGCAGTTCCTAGAGGAGAGATTCCGAGAAAAATGCTGGGTTCCCCAGAAACACTAAATTAACACAAGGGATCTGGAAACGAAACAGCAGACGCCTAAAAGCCTTCTTCTCCTTGATGGTTTCCTGCTTGGGGGGGGGGGGGGGGGGGCGGGGGGATCTTTGCATTAAAATAGATTGGATTACCCGACTTGAGATGCAGCTCAAGACCTGCTAGTGAACAGGAATGCCCTGTACCGTCTTTTAGAAAGATTTTCCTTTCCCAGGTGGTAGGAAATGCCTTTGGGTTGTTGATATTAGCGAGGACTCGAGGCTGAGCTGCTTGTGTTCGGATAGAAACTTTCACAATTCTAACTTGCAAATCTGATCACTGGCGACTACGTGAGTAGGGAAGGTCTGGCGCTGAGCCTGCCTTAAGTTCAGAGCCTAGACCCTGGAGATAGAGACTAGAAGATGGAGCCTGTCCCTTCTTTTTACTAAGGAAAAAAAAGAAAGTCTGTTTTATTACCGAATCTACTTTGACCATAACTATGAGAGTCACAGGCTAAAGGCTCTTCTGTTTAGTCAGGCTCCTCATCAGAAACTCAGGAACCAAACTAATCTCCATCGGCCCTGTCTGCAAACTCATCACACAGTCTGTAGTCTCTAAATTCAGGCCAGGACCTTAAGAGCAGTCAGCCACAGGCCCCTAAGTATTCCATTTCTGTAGCGTCTTCCACACGCACGTTGATTGGTAGCTGAGGATAATATGCAAAGACTTTCTGAGTCTTGAAAATTTTACAGACGGGCGATAGTTTTCCCCGTGGCTCCCTTGACATGCTACCTTGTTTCTCTTGATAATTCCTACAAAGGGACTCAAAATCCTTAGGCTCTGTCTTAACACTGGCCCTTCTTTCTAGTAAAGCAGACCGTAACTTGTAGTCAGAAAAGGATTTTGTGCTAATCCCAGGCTTCAGTGCTCCAGATGGAAGAGCACATTACAAGATACTCTAAACAAAAAGAAGTATCTTTGCCTAAGCGTAAGAACAACAAAACCTATTGTAAAACCCCCGGCAGTTAGACAAAATCACTTCCCCGGAATAAAACCAAGTATACAGCCCCATGAAGAGAGCCGCCCTGGGCACTCCTGCTTTAACTGCTCGCAGGGTCTACACAAAATCTACCACCCTCTCTTGATGGAGGAAAAGGGAAAGGACAGCCTCATAGCAACTTCCCTGCTTCAAACTTTATGGCAGGCCCGGAAAAAAGCAAGGAATATTCTAAACTGTTTATAAGGAAGCAAAGAAAAATGCTGCAAAGATTTCTTGGCCAGGAGGCCACAGGAAAGGCTGGATTCTGCCGACAGCAAAGGGCAGAGCTGTTTGAAACCGAAAGTCAAACGGCTTTGAGCAGGTAGACTCTCATACAACAAAATTATCAAAAGAACACATTTTTCTATCAAACATAATGCTTGTTTTATATCTAGCTACTACGGGGGGGGAAGACACAGTTACACAAAGGTAGCTAACTGCTACAGCAATTATAGATAGCCAGGTAGACAACGTTAATCAATGCTGGCTCTTTCTTTTAAAAAAAAGAAAAACAAGCAAATTTCCAAATGACTATGAATGACGAAATGTGACATTTTCAGGCTGGGTCTTCACCACAAAAGCATGCCTTTTACTGAAATATAGTCTTATATTCTAAGAACAGACTCTTATCTGACTTTCCTATATTACAGCAACAGAAGTAATGGCAAAAATCCATGTAGATTCTTTAAAAATATTTCTTAATTTAAAAGCAAAAAAGAAAAAAAAAAAGCACAAAGTAAACTACAACAGCTTGGAAAATGGAAAAGAAACATACTTAATAATCCGCTCCAAAATTAAAAAAAAAAATCTTCAGTAGCTTAAAAGCCACAGAACCTCTTTCCCGTAGCTAGAGAGACGGGACCTCATTTCTGGGAACCGATCACACTTAACTGATTAGGAAAACAGTTTGATACTGAAAAGAAGTTACTGCAACCCTCCCCTTGGCTATCTAATCCCAACTCACCCAATTAAATATCTAGAAAGTACTGGTCTGCTTTAGCAGATTCCCCGCCACCACCCCCACACCCTTATTTTGAAGGTCAGTTCTAAGCAAATGAGGCTCCCGGCACTGAGCACTACCAGTCCCTCTGCATACAGCTGGCCGTTGTAAATGCCCACAGTACTAGCTGGGCATCTACTCCTTCTGCATGCTGCCATTCTTTGGCCAAGCCTTCCCCCAGTGAAGTCTGAGTTTACGAATTGTTTCCTAAACTTAAAAAAAAAAAGTTTATATTTCATGTTGTAAGAAACAGTAAACGTCTGCTGAAGTTAAGTGTTCCAAAATAAATGATTCGAATGTTTTAATGAAAGCCTCTTATAATTAAATAAGATGGCACACCAAGGAAGAAAGCAGCCAGACAAAAGCCTGGTTAAAATTAGCAACCTCCACAATGATTCTTAATGCTCTCCCCACAAAATCCTGGACTTTGCATTAAGTCAAAAGAACAACAGAAGATTTTTTTTTTCCTTCATAAATAAAAAAATAATTTCTTTATTTCTAAGATAAGAACAACAATTTTAACCTCGACCATCTTTCTTTTTCAAGGCTCTGGGCTTTCCTTTTGTGTTGGTGGTAGTGGTCTTTCTGAGTTTTTAAAACTCGGTGGCATTGCCCTAGCTCCAAGAAGCATGGCACAGGAACTGGCAACAGACGTAACGCTTCTGCTTCTGACTATCACGCTCTGACAATATGTTTGAAATTTAATCTTAGGGGTCTTTTTTTAAAAAAAAAAAAAAAAGAAAGAAAGAAAGAAAGAAAGAAAGAAAGAAAGAAAGAAAGAAATCAATCCCTTGGTGCCAATAAAAGAGATTCTAGATCTGTAGCTCAGGCAAACCCAGCTCATTGGCTTATCCTAAAACCAGAATGATGTCATAAAACCAAACAACACATTTTAGAACAACGAATTAGAGCCATTCAATACATTCTGTTAAGATGAATGGATACCAGCAACAAATCCATACTGTAACCAAGCAGGGCATATGCACTTTTAAAGAAGAGGCTACGGTGCCTAGCATTGTACTTCCCATTAGACCCTGACCACTGCCTAGCTCAGTCAGTGGAGTTCAGCTCAACACCTACGCAGTTGCCATGAAATGTGGTGGGGGTGGGGGTGGGGCACACAGGCTCCAGATTCCCTGTATCACTTCACAGCCACAGTTTATTTACCATGGGAAATTAGATCAGAGGAAGATGCTCCAGGAAGTAAGTGATGGTTTCTCCTCATAACAGTTTTCAAAGCCAACCAGACAACCTAGCTCTTCCTTTCCCTTTTCTTCCCACCGTATCCCTCCTATCTATCTATCTATGTATCTCTTTATCTCCTTTTCTTTAAAGCCAGATTCTCTGACTTACTGGTGTTTTTACTCTTCTGGAATCTGGCCCCGTTATCTTCTGTAATTTTCTACAGAGAAGAGGTTGACTGCTTATAGCAATAAAACAGGAGACAGGGCTTTATGCACGCGGCAGACAGACTAGCCCAGGTTAGGGGGGCATCGGCTTTAGTTTGGGCTGAAGCTGGCATTTGGCAGGGCGAGGATTTCTGTACCGTCATCCTGCTGGGCTGGCGCTAGGACTTGCCTACCTTACAGAGTTGGGCCACCTCTCTGGCTTAAGAAGCCTGAGGTTGGCAAGTACCTTTCAAGGAGGAATTCCATAGAAGGTTTAACTAGGATGAGATGGTCACAGGCTTCACAAGGCAGAGCACCAGACACGCTTGAGGCCACAGAGCCTGCTTCGGCGGGTCCTTTCTGCTCCCTACCCCACCCCCACTCAATTCTTCAGCCGGCCCTTTTTCCTCTAACCTTGCAAAAAATGAGCAGAGCTGTTGTTTTGTGCCAACTAACAAAACAGCTCGGAAGCTGCAGCAGAACAGGGCTGCCCTTTTCAAAACAAGCCAAGTGGTCCACAAGTCAAAGGCAGCTCTCACAGAAATGAACAGAGAGGGAGCAGTTAGGAAATTCCTGCTTGCCTTCAGAATACTGTCCTCTCCCCTCGCAGCTGCCTAAGTACCCAAATAGCTTTATATAATGAGCTATATTTTCTCACCCCAAAATTCTTCCTCGGACCAAATTGCTAATGCGGCAGGTTCCAGCTGCCTGAATTCCCTCAACAACATTCCCTGTTCCATAAAAAGCATGTAACTGCTAGCACAGCAGTACCGCTCGGCTCCTAGAACTATAAACTGACTCTACCAGATCCCTGGCCTGGGAAGGCCCCCAGAAAGGGCAACAGGCATGATTTAAAGCTACACAGTATCTGAGGTGCCATTTCAATCACAGGCAACCAGGGTGGCCAAGGTGGGGCTACTGTATTGAGTCCCTGGGAACTGCATGCAGTACAGACCATCCTCCAGTGGGAAGGACGGCTTTTGTAGAGGCGTCCATCACTAAGAGGACAGCATCCCTACGACAGACTACCTTCAGTGACTTGAAAACTGTCCCTACCAGATGTTGATTAGTAAATATAATCTACTATAATCTCAATATGTATACAGTAGTCCCTGTCTTTCATGTGTCTCACACTATCCTAAACAGATGTGAACGCTTTGTTTTTATTTGGGGGACCTTAAAAAGGAAAAAGATTCCACAGCCTAACACTGCCAAACTTCACACTTGATATTACAACAGCAGCTACACAAATGGAGATCCCTGTGTGCTATGCTGTTTCCTTACCTGCTTATGCATCAAGCTCTGCCCTCCACTGGCCCAGGCCCGTGGAGTCACCACTGCCTCCTCCGTCACTTCCCCATATGCTTTCCCGTGCTGTATGATCAGATGGCACCACGTCTGCTCACGTGTCCATCTCCCCCGAGTGGGCTCCAAACTCCTGGGGAACTGGCTGTCTTCATAGGTCCGGCCCCTTGCGTACTTTGCACTATGTAACAAATCTTGCACAAGGACTAAAATAACGTGGCTATTTCATCTCTAGCTTCTAACTATAAGGAAGCGGGTACACAGCTCATACAGGTCCCGTGGCTGTTGTCAGCCTCTAACGCTGCCGCTGGAGGAGAAAGGAAAATGTTCACAGTTCTGCGGCCTCTGGATCCTATTAGATCGGCGTGGGTCTGGGCAATTAGGAAAGAACTCACCCACCATAATCACATTCCAAGAGAAATCAGCATGGAACTCAGTCTATCAACAGTTAACATACCCACCCATCTTTTAAAAGAGATAAATGTATATGTAAATACAAGGATTGTGCATTTATTTACTTCTGCATCAGGAATTAAACCTAGGGCCTCATACATGGTGGGCAAGTACTCTACCACTAACCCATATTTCCACCCCTCTACCCATCTTAACTGTATGCACTGCTATTGTGAGAGATGGAAGAATGTGCAGAACAGATGGAATACGTAATCCAACCCACTGGAAGACGTGAGCATCGGGTGATACTTGTAATACGAAAAGCAGAACTGATTATAGTAGACAGACAGCTTTGAACCCCCGAACTTAAGAGACCCAGATGTCCGTATTTTTAGTGACAGTCTGACTGTGGGCAAGAATGGACAACTCCCCAACCCCTACACGCTGTCCTGGGTTGCAGGTGAAGCATCCCATAATCTTGGTTGCCTGGGTAAACAAGTTATAACTCTATTGTTATGGTTCAAAGAACTTGAGCTTCTCTGCCTCTATTTTATTATGTATTTACTATGTTCCCCAAAAGTCTTTATGGGATTAGACTAAAGAGAAGGGCAGAAAGGGTGTAAGGCCCTGTTATGTACACCTGGTGCTTGCTAAGCATGGTACACACCACTTGCACAGCACACTCCCAGCAAGTCTACTTGATAGACACAATGAGCCTTCACTTAATTACAAATACATTTTAAGCCTGGGTGTGGGGGGTTGAATGAGAATGGCCCCATAGGTTCATATATTGGAATTCTTGATCCCAGTTGGTAGAATTGTTTGGGAAGGATTAGAAGGTATTGCTTTGTTGGAAGAGGTGTGTCACTGGAGGTGGGCTTTGAGGTTTCAAAAGCCCATACCGTTCCCAATTAGATCTCTCTGCCTAGTGCTTGTATCTCAAGATGTAAGCTCTCAGCTACTGCTCCAACACAATGCCTGCCTGCCTGTCAGCTACCATGCTCCTGCCCTGATGGTCATGGACTCAAACCTTCTGAAACTGTAATCCCCCAATAAACTCTTTCTTCTATAAATTGCCTTGGTCATGGAGGCTTATCACAGCAATAGAAAAGTAACTAAGACACTCGATCTCTCTGATTCCACATACAGTATCCTTTCCATAAATTGTACTGCTCCTGAGTGTAATATCAGCATTAAGAACACAAGAAGTTGGCTTCAGAGGTCTATCACTCACTCATTCAATCAGTATTTATTCAAGAGTTGTTTTGTTAATGTCATATATTCTACTTAAAGATATAAACATAAGTTCTGGTAGCTGGCTTCAAGCCATTCAGAGTCTTAAGGAGAAAGAGGCATTAAGAAAAATAATAATCTGATTTATTCTCTTTTCCCCAGTGTCCATCAGGTCTATACCCCTTCATGTCACATTTTGCTGTCTCTTTATGAGTTTTCCAAATCTTAGTAGGTACTTTCTTGCTCTTTATTTAAACATTAGCAAAACATGAGAAACTTGTACCACTTCATAAGCTGACTTCATGGCTAAAATCACACCCAGAAGGACATGCCATAAGCATTTAAATTTTATCATGATGTTCTGAGTTTCTCCATCCATTCATTAATATAGTTTGGAGTATCAAGGGGAAGCCTGGGGCTACTTCAGGAAACAGCAATTTGAAGCATTTAAGTAGGGGTCCTGCCCTCATACCTTCTGGCCACTCCAAGGAGGGGAGCAGCCAGTCATCAAATCCACAGATTGCGCTAGGTGTGCTATAAAATACAAATACGGGGGCTGGAAAGATGGCTCTATAATTACAAGCATTCATTGCTCTTGCAGAGGACCTGGGTTTGGTTCACAGCACCCACAAGGCTCACAACCATCCATAACATCCTCTTCTGAATGTCACTAATAACAGGCGCATTCATAATATGCACACAGGTCATGCTATGCCTGTGTCCATGAAGGCAAAACACTCATACACATAAAATAAATAAATCTGTAAAAGAAAAGAGCTAAATGCACACAGTCCAGAGCATGAGCAGAGATCTGTGGCTGAAGCAAGGCTGGCTTGATGGGGTGGACAGGACAGGAAAGAGAAGAAACTCTCCAGGCCAGAGGAAGAGCAGAGGCGGAGGTCTGAAGCTGGAGGAACATGGGACCTGTGAGGAGACAGGGATGCAAGGGACAGGTCTGCACGTGGAGGCTTGGAAATAGCTAGCCAGATCTTGCAAGGCACTGCAGGTGACATTCTGGATTTCAAATCTCATTTTAAGAGCAATGGGAATATATCAAAACGTTACAGCAGATGAGCTGAACTCACTAATATTCCTTCAAATTCCCTAGGCTATCTATGATTGAAGTAGTAAGGAAAACTCAGTGTGGAAATGCATCAATGATTGAAAACATATTTAGAACAGAAGGCACAGTGCTATGGGTAAAAGGTGCTAAAATAAAGGTGGGAAATAGCAGGCTCTGTTGCAATCTGGGGTGATTATTTAATTGCACTTTCCTCATCTATCAAAGGAAAACACTTCTGAATTCAAAATTTCCATACTCCATGCTCCAAACAAGAAATATGGTTACACTTTAAAATGTTTCCATTCTCTAAAATGTAAGCTCCGTGAGGTCAGAGACTATCTGCCATGTTCACTGCTATGTGCAACCCCTAGGGGATGGATGCCTGGACAATGACCGGATCACAGATGGACAGAAGATCATAGACAGCAGACATATGGAAAAATCACATTAAGCATCATTCAGTGGTTAAACAAAACACAACAAACAGGGTGTGGAAAAAGTCTGTCCAGGGGACAGACTCCTTAGAAGGTGTTTCAACAACATGCTTCCAGCTGGCATGCCAGATACCTCCAGAGCTATCACAGGGCTGCTTGCTGTGCAGCACAGCCAGAGGTCAGTGACGTCCACCCCATCAACGAAGTCAGAGAGTGGGACAATCACATCCACTTGACACTTCCCAGGAGACCAGAGGCCCAAGGCAGCTGTCTTCCCTTATATAATACAGGCCATCACTTCTGATGATTATTCATGTCTGTATCAAGTATAGCATCACAATAAAAATTTTATGTGTATGTCTATTTTGCCTGCCTCTGTGCACCTTGTGCATGCCCGGTACCCACAAGAGCCAGAAGAGGGCATCAGATCAGCTGGTGTTACAGATGCTTGTGAGCTGCTGTGTAGGTACTGGGAACTGAACCTGGGTCCTCTGCGAGAGCAACTAATGCGCCTAACCTCTGTGCCATCTTTCCAGCACCCTCTTACAATAAATCATAAATCTGAATAGAACTTCTTAAGCTTTCCCTGTATTGTAGTCTTAACAATGCACACCCAGTTTCTTAAAGATTGCAACTAGGGGGTCAAAAGCAAAGGCAAGAAGGAAAATACGACAAGACAAAGATGCTCTTTGGTGTTTACTTGCTTTGTGTCAATAACCAACCATTCATCGAATAGTTACTTTGTTCCAGGAGTAGACTTTGGCAACTTGGTCTGTGTTTCCTCTCATCTCACAAGTTCTGACAAGGTAAAGAACACTGATGCCATTTCACAGGCAAAACACCTGAGACTCAGAGGGGCAGAGCTAAGTGTGAATCTAGGTCTGTCGGCTAAGACCCAGTCTTTACAGCATGAAGTATCACAAAGCCTTCTACAATAAACAAATGCACACGGCAAAAGCAGCCACTTACCCGGCATTCAGTCTGGTACTATTAGGTGTAACAATACCTCATTTAATCTCGGCAATTCCCAAAGAGTCTGTATTTTAAGATGAGAACACGGAAGCTTAGAGAAGCTCCAACTTGCCAGAGTTTTTAGAAACTACTAAAGTGATGGAGCTTGGATTTTAACTTTAACCCAGGCCGGCCTGACCCCCAAAATGCACTCACCTATCTCCTAACAAGAGTTTCACTACTGGAGCACACCACTGTAACATGTACACCTTTAAAAGGGAGTGTCGGAAAGAAAGGACAGGGTCAATACAACTTCTTAAAGGAACCGCTGCATTAAGACGCCCCTCTAAAAGCCATTACCTAGCATTTTCTCTGCAACCGTTCCCTTGTTCTGTTCCCCCAGAAGGCCTTTAGAGTTATCTAAAATCAGCATTTTTGCCACATGTGCTTCTCTTTTTCCATCTGATTAGAGATTAAGCACTCTATTTCTAAATCCACCCACTCCTTTAAACATCTGCATCCAAATTTCATTAGTCCAATTGTTATCACTGGGCAATGTTCTGTGAGTAGGCAGGAAGATGTTTAGCCACTGTGCAAATTGCTCATGGGCACCATGAGTAATGGATCTCACTGCTCCCTGATTATTTGAGTCAGAATCTTGCTATGTAGCCTTGGCTGGCCCGGAATTCATTACATTGACTTTCCTGCCTCTGCCTCCTGAGGGCTGAGATTAGAGGCTTTCACCACCAAGCCCATCTCATTCATAATCACTTCTGGTCGTGTCAAATCTTTCAAGATGTTCCTAACATGACTGGCTAGCAGAAAAACTCTTCTCTAAACCAGAGGACTCTTCAGGAGGTCTCCTCTGCAAACTGTTAAGTCCTATCAGGACATTTCATTTGTAATTAAGAAGGTAGAGGTACAATAAGGGAACCCAACTTTGTTGATCTACTGATTGAGCAAACACAAACAGGACTTCCTCGTTTCGATCAAGAAGTTTACTTAACACAGCTTTCACACTGACTGCCTCTGCAAGTCAGCTAGCTGGCCAACTATTACTTTAGACACAGTAAGAAAGAAGAAGCCTGGTGATTCCTGGGAAAACCTGAGAAATAATGTGCATATGTTAGCTGATACTTGCACCAACTACTCTTCAAAGCAATGGAAGCATGGAAAGTACCTTAATACTCACAAATGGAAGCAGAGTTAATACGTGTTATAGAAATGCCATCAACAAATTTCGTGCACAATTTTCAAGTGAGATGTTCCAGCCATTTTTTGAAAATGTTTGTCAACTAGAATACTTAGCATGGCACGTGTGTATAGTAAAACTGTATCTACAGATACTTTAGAAAAGCATAAGGGAGAAAAGAAATCAGTTCTGAAAGCCAAGACTCGCGGCCTCTGACTGGCAGGCCCCTGTGAGCGCATCAACCCTGGAGTTGTCATGCGCCCAGGTGAGCCACATATCCAGTTGCATAACAGTTTTGTTTTGCCTTCTTGCTACAACCAGTTGTAAATTGGGGGCAATATTTAAAAGTTAATAACCATAGTCATTAATTATACGTCTTCAGTTCTCCCACAACTGAGTTAAGCAATGTATCGATGACAGATAAGTTTACTTAAGCCTTTTACTGATATAAACAATACTGATACGTGTAATTGTACACCTACTGCGTCACTCAGCAAGGGAGACATGGAGGTTTCATAGCCACAAACCCTGCCAACCTCAGCAGATGGAACTACCTGTCGTGGCCAGCTCCATACTGGAGAATGGAACTCCGAGCCTCTCATCTCAGGGGTTTTTATTGGTACCTAATGTCCTCGGGCGTTCTATTGATAGCAAGTGCAGACAACGAGCAATCAAACATCTTTTACATAAAGCCAACACCTGCAACAATATAAATGCCAAGGCCTAGGCGGCCCTTTTCCCAACAGTGCATGAAATAACCATTTTTAAACGTAACTGGAAATAAACTTCTGTAACAGATAGGAATACACTTTTATATACAAGTACTTGTCAAATTTCACACCTTTAATCCCAGCACTTGGGAGACAGAGGCAAGTGGATCTGTGAGTTAAAGGCTGACAGAGTTCCAGGACAGCCAGAGCTACTTGTGAGACCCTGTCTCAAAAAAAAAAAATTGCTCCTTTCAAGTGAATTCTTAGAAGTAGAAACACTATGTTAAAGACTATAGATTTTGACAAACATTGTTCAAATGCCTTATGGAAAGACTGTGCCTATTGGTACTTACTC
>JAMJFZ010000320.1:16097500-16145000 GCA_026225945.1 Cricetomys ansorgei
TGGTGAGCTTTGTGGTAGATACAGTTGAAGAAACAGTATCTGTCACATCAGTAGAAACCCCCAACTAGGAAGGCAAGAAGAACAGAGACAGAGAAAACATGACCTACACAAGAACTGTGAGACAAGTACAAACATATGACACGTGTGTAAGGGGGTACTGGGTGGAGAAGAGAAGGAGACAGGGATGGAAGTGCTTGAAACACTACTGAGAAATTTCCCCCAAAAGTCAGACACAAAACCACAGATTCAATAAGCTCAATAAACACTATGTAGGATAAATGTTGAAATGCATACATATATATGCACATATACATGCACACAAATACATGTGCACATCTCTGTGCACACATGAGGACACCCATGCACACACACATATAGACAGAAACACACAGAGAGAGCTACTACAACTAAGCTTATCGTGTTCCAGCTTCAGATAAGGAAACGTTTCTGAAATAAAGTACTGGGGGAAAGGATAGTACGCTGGCTGAGAGAAGCAAAAGCAAACCTGTATCTGATGCTCAGGAACCACACAAGTATGAAGATACCTGAAGCTCCAAGAGAAACACAAACGCTAGCCTGCAGTCTAGAACCCGTGGAGCAGCCCTTCAAAGCTGAAGACATTTTCGAGTTAAAAATGTAGAGAATTTCTGGAAACGCACCTTGCAAGGGACGTTGTATGAAGCCCTTTTAAAAAGAAAATAGTATAGTTAAGAAAGTAAAATCTACCAGAAAGCACAGATCAGAAAAAGGAAGAGAAGAGAAAGTAACAATTATTTTTACATTCTTTATTGTTATTATTATATTATTTATTATTTAAAACAATTTTTAAATTTAAATTATTTTGATTGTATTCTTCCCCTCCCCCAAGTCCTTCTAGACCCTTCCTTCCTTCCAACTCACCAAATTTTAAGTTCTTTCTCAAAAACAAAAAACAGAAACAGAAACCTAAAACCCAGTGCAACAACAAAATCCCCCAAAACCAAGAAAACACAATGAAACACCACCCAAAAAGAAAAACAAAAACATCATTACATGTCGGTCAGCTACTTCTGCACGCGGGGCCTGCCCTGGAGTGGTCGGTACATCCAGTGTCAGTCATTAAAGAAAACTGACTTTTCCTCTCCCAGCAGGTGTAAGTGACAGTCCCGTTGTTAACTTTTACCCCAGTGGCTAGGTTTTCATCCCTTCATTTTTGAAAATATAACAAAATAAAATACAATAAGATAAAAACTGTTACAGTAAAGTCAGACAAGACAAACCAATAGAAGGAAAAGAGCCCAACAGACAGCACAAGAATCAGACACCCACTCGTTCACAATTTTTTTTTCTATATTCTTAATTGCTCTAACAAAGTTCTTCTAAATACTGACAAAGGCAGTGCATTTTATACAAAGGTCTATATACTTATATGTGGGGGGGGGGCGGTTATTGAATGCAAAGGGTTCAGTAAAGAAATGGAAATAACCACTCTGTGGGTGGAAAAGGAAAAGTCTATTTCCTGTTTTCAGGGAAAGCAGAGAGAAGTGAGAGGATCTTCAGGGGATATAAGAGATTGGGTATCTGGGAAAAAGGAAGCCCTCTGGGGTTTAAAATTGTTTTAAATAATAAATAATATAATAATAACAATAAAGAATGTAAAAATAATTGTTATTTTCTCTTCTCTTCCTTTTTCTGATGTGCCTTTTTTTCTGATCTATGCTTGTGAATAGGGACTGAGGGAGCCTGGAGACTAGCATGGACCTTGGTGTGCTTGATAGGCACCACATGCATGTGTTAATGGGAGAGCCATTATCTCTCGAGACAAATGACTCCTTTTGGCTAGTGGGAACTAGCTTCCCAAGTTCCTGAGGGAATGCTGGCCTTTGTCTAACCTCCAGAATTTGGGAAAAGGAATTTCTTCTGAACCTGACAGTTATATATGCTTATGTGTGCAGGAAACGAATGACAGCAATGATATGAGGGACAGAAGGAAGGAATCAGGTGCTTGCATTCCCCAGAATCCCAGATAGAGTAAAATCTAAGACAAACATGCAAAAAGGTTTAAAAAAAAAAAGTGTAATAAGTGCTGGAGAAATGGCTCAGCCATTAAAAGCACTGATGTTCTTACGGAAGATCCTCTGGATTCTGCTCCCAGCATCTACATGTTAGCTTGCAATACTCTGTACCTCCTTCTGGGGACTCCAAATCCCACCCCTTCTGGCCTCTGTGTTTACGTATACAGGGAGAAATGCAGGCAAAACACACATAAAATAAAAATTGAGTCTTTGTTAAAGAGTATAATTGAGCCAGATGTGGTGGTGGCGCACGCCTTTAATTCCAGCACTTGGTAGGCAGAGACAGACAGATCTCTGTGTGTTCGAGGCCAGCCTGGTCTACAGAGTGAGTTGCAGACTAAACAAAGGTCACATGGTAATACCTCGTCTAAAAAATGAAAACAGAAACAAATAAAACAAAAACTACAGGCCCTTCATGCACTAAGGCTGAGGCAGGAACACAGCAAGATCCTGTCTAAAAGGATCAAACGACCACAAACGGACAGAGAGGGGTGCTGGAGACATGGCTCTTAGGCACTGGCTGTTCTTGCAGAGGACTTGGATTCAGTTCCCAGAACCCACATGGCTAAAAACCATCTGTAACTCCAGTCCTAAGGGATCCAATGACCTCTTCTGAACTCTATGTGTGCTAGGTATCCAAGTGGTATAGATACACTATACATACATATATACATACACACATGCAGGCAAAACACTTATACATAAATATATATATATATACATCTTTTTAAAGGACAAAAGAGTAATAACTTTTCTTATAAACATGAGGATATAAGTTCTCAATAAGTAGTTACAAATTGAACCCAACAATGTATAAGAAGAATTACAAACTAAACCAAATGCAATTTATCCCAGTATGTGGGATGCCACTTCAAGATAAGAAATTAACTAATATAATCCATTATATTAATAGGCCATATAAGAAAAAAAAATCACAGGATACTCTCACCAGGTACAGTAAAGGCACTTGGCAAAATCCAAAGCCCATCATGAAAAATTTCTCAACAAACTAGGAAGAGAAAGGAGCTTCCTTGACTTGATAAGAAATGTCTAAAAACACCACACTATAAAGGTAGCATTTAGCCAGGAGAGCACTGAAGCTTCCCACTAAGACCAGGAGCTAGTCAGGGATTCCTCTGCCTGCTACTGCTTTTCAACACTGGACTACAAGTCCTAGATGGTATAGAAGGGTGAAGGGATGGACACTAAAAAGACTGGTGAAGAAGACATTGTAGCTCTTCACAGAGGATGTGATCAGCCATGAGGAAAATCAAAAGAAACAAGAAAATCTCCCAGAACTAAGAGGCATTTATATTAATAGTAAATTTCAAGATAAAAGGTTGAAATACAGAAGTTAGTGGCCTCCCAGCAACAAACAAGTGCAATTTGTAATTGAATTATAAATATGTTACCATTTATATTGACATATCTTAAAGTGTAATGCTTAGGTACAGACAAAATGTGTACATGGTATGAAAACTATAAAATTCTGATGGAAAACATCAAAGAATTAAACAGCCAGTGTGGGAGTGCAAGCTTGTAATTCCAGCACCTGAGAATCTGAGGCAGGAGAACTCTATTTCAAGGTCAGCTTGAGCTACACAGGAAGTTCCATGCCAGCCTGGGCTTATAGAAGACTGTCGAGAAGAAAGAAAGGAAGAAAGGAAGAAAGGAAGAAAGGAAGGAAGGAAGGAAGGAAGGAAGGAAGGAAGGAAGGAAGGAAGGAAGGAAGGAAGAAAGAGGAAAGAAGGAAGGAAAGAAGGAAGGAAGGAAGGAAGAAAGAAAGAAAGAAAGAAAGAAAGAAAGAAAGAAAGAAGGAAGGAAGGAAGGAAGGAAGGAAGGAAGGAAGGAAGGAAGGAAGGAAGGAAGGAAGGATGGAAGAGGAAAGAGAGAAGGATGGAGGGAGGGGAGGAGAAGGGAGAGGAGGAGAGGGGAGGGCAGAGAAGGGGGGAGATGGGAGATGGGAGATGGAAAGGGAAGGAAGAGAGCTAGAGAGATGGAGTAGTAGTCCATGTTCATGGACTCAAGACTACTGTCAGCTATTCCCAC
Source organism: Cricetomys ansorgei (assembly GCA_026225945.1). Classification (NCBI taxonomy): domain Eukaryota; kingdom Metazoa; phylum Chordata; class Mammalia; order Rodentia; family Nesomyidae; genus Cricetomys; species Cricetomys ansorgei. The sequence continues at coordinate 16,101,604 of JAMJFZ010000320.1, forward strand.
ATTTATCCACATAGTCAATGTAGTCCCAGTCAAAACCTAACTAGGTATTTGTAGATACCAACAAACTGTCTGACTTGAAAGTTTATTTAGAAGGAAAGATCCAGAAAAGACAATCAGTGCTGAAGGACAAAGTTGGAAGACTGATGCTACTCAACTTTCAGACTTGCTATAAAGTGGTATTCCTCAAGGTAGCATAAAGTTGGTGGGCAACAAATAGAGCAATGGACTGAACACAGAGCCTTGGGGAAGACCCGAGTAAATGCAGTCAACTGGCCTCAAACACAGAACAGAGGTGCCATGTCCCTCTCAACAAATGGTGTGCCATGTCCCTCTCAACAAATGGTGCTGGGACAACTGAACAAACATATTCTAAAAAAACGAGCAGAATCTAGACACAGACATTACAAATCTAAATGTGAAACATAATGCTATAAGATTCTGTCCAGGTGCGGCGGTGCACGCCCATGATCCCAGAGAGACATGAGATCCCAGACATGAGAGACAGAGAAAGGGGGATCTTGAGTTGGAGGTCAGCGTGGGGTACATAGCAAGACTGTCAAAAAAGGGAAAGAGAGGGCATAGAAGAAAGCTGAGGTGTAGCTCATTGGTAGAGCACTTGACTAGCATTCGTGACACCCTGGATTCAGGTCCTACTATTGTGAAAAATAATAAATAAAACAAGAGAAAATGTAGGTGACTGTAGAGATAGTGATGACTTTTGAGTACATCCAATGGGCATCCATAGAAGAAAAGTCTACTCCACAATAAAAACTGTCAATAGAACAGGACACAAGCCACAGATTAAAGGAAATGCTTGTGAAAGACACATCTAACAAAAGACTGTTCATCAAAATATAGAGAACTTTAGCAATAAGAAAAAGACCAAAGACTTGTGCAGATACCTCACTAAAGAGATTACATAGATATCACCTAGGCAGGTGAAAATGTGATGAGCATTTTAAATCATTGGGAACTGCAAGTTAAAATACAATAAGATACAATTGGCTGAAATCCAAAACACTAACAGCAACACAGCAGGAGCCCTGATTCATTGCAGGTGGGAATGCAAATCTGTATAGCCACTTTAGAAGACAGTTTGGCACTTCCTCACAAGACGAAACATATTCTTATCACACGATCCAGCAGCAGTGCTTCTTGGTATTTATCTATTTAGTAAACTGAAATTGTATATCACAAAAGAAAGCATACTCGTGGATACTTATAGAAGAAGTTTATCTGAAACTGCCAAAATCTGAAAACAACCAAGATGTTCTTCAGTAAGTACTTGGATAAATAAACACAGCATATTCAAATAATGGACTGTTATTCAGCACCTAAAAGAAACTAGTCAATCATGAAAAGACATGAGGAATAGTGAATGGCTTGTTACCACGTAAGAGAAGGCATTCTAAAAAGACTATCTAGCATACGATTCCAATTATATTGCATTCTGGAAACATAAAAGTACAGAAACTGTTAAAAAAAAAAAATTCATGTCCATGGCTGAGGACATCGCTCAGCTGGCAGAATACTTGCAGAGCATTCATAAAGCCCTGAGTTTGATCCCCAACACTGCATATAAAACGTAGTGTGGTGTGAGGAACACTTGTGATTCTAACACTCAAGAGGTAGAGGCCAGAGGGACAGAAATTCAAGGTCATTGTCAGCTAGCTCTGCAAGGAGTTCAACATTGGCCTAGGCTGCATGAGAACCTGTCTCACGTCTATTTAAAAGACTCATGGCTACCAAGATTATGGAGGAGGAGGCATGACTAATCAGAACACAGGCTTTCTTTAGGGCACTAAGAATACTCTGTATGACACTACAACACGTGTCATTGTACATTTTTCCAAATCCATATAACTTACAACACAGAGAGTGAGCCCTGTGTAAACTACAGACTTTGGGTAAGTAATAATTAGCTGATGTAGACAGTCCTCTCTCTGTGAAATTACTTCTTCACCACAGACCAAAACAAATGAAGTGAAGGATCTAAGGAATGCCCAGGAGACTGCAAGAGTCCCCTACTGCACAGAGGACCCACATACAAACAAGTTAGAAGGCCAAGCCCCACATGCTTCCATTAAATGCAGCTTGTGCTACTGGTCATCCTTGGTAAAGGTTTTGTAATAGCAAAAATTCCTAACACTAGATTTTGCCCGATTCTTGTCTCTTATATGATAACAGTTTACCCTACTTTTTGCACATCTCCTGTCACATATGGTCTCCTCTGCAACAAACGCCTGTTGAGAACTGCTAACATTTGTGTTTGTTTAGCAACATTCTTGGGAAGTACTCTCATGACAGATAATAACTGTTATATTCGTGACATTTTCAGATAGCAGAGAAAAAAAAAACCAACATGTTCATCTTTGCTGTTAAGAAGGTAAAAGGGTGGGGCAAGGAGTCTGTCTCTACTCAGTGAATAATTTATGTAGGAAAGCATGAACGCCTCTAGCCCGGTTTTCTCATTCCTAAAGTTTAATGAAACTCGACCTAGGCAACGTTCACCAACAGCGGTTAAGACAGACCTCTGTGAGTTCAGGGCCAGCTTGGTCTACACGAAAAGTCCCAGAGTTCCAGGCCTGTCAGGGCTACATAGTGAGCCCCGCCCCTGACCCCATCTCTAACAAACAAACAACCATAAATAAACAAATAAATGGGATGGAGAGTTGGCTCAGTGGTTAAAGCAGTTGTTTGTTGCTTTGCTTTGTAGAAGACTAGGGTTCATCCTGATTCCCCTGCATTATCCAGTGGTGACCTGAAAACTTCTAACTCAGCCCTCCAGACCTTTGTCTCAGGATGTCTGCCCCACTTTCCCCTAAACAACACCTACCTATCACAAGCCACACTTCTTTTTATTGCTTTTTTGTTTCGTTTTGTTCTGTTTTTCTGGGCACTGGAACTCATCCCATAGGCCAGGCACACAGTAATCCTCCTACCTCCTGAAGTGCTGGTATGACAGCACAATACAGCACTGTGTTGTAGCCCCTTGACTGGCTACAACAGTCCTTTAAATAAGACACTCTAAACTGTGTACACACGTAAAGCTCCCAGTGAAGGACTGCTGGTTGGGGTTTTATACTCTTGTGAGCTACAGATCTTCAGTCCTCCTACCTCAGCCACCCAGTTGCTCACTGGGAGTAGCAGTCTAAATTTTAAACTCATATCTTTCACTCTTGAAAAGCCTGATTTTAATTGGTCTGCCTACGTAATCCTGTTCGCTGCATTTCAGAATTCCGTAAGAAAAATTAACAGTAAATTATCCCCAAATTGTTTCAGTCCTGGAACAGAACACTGAATTAAAACCCCAAACACAGCACCTACAAGCAAATGATCTTGTGCAATGCAATCAGCTTTCCCAGCCTCTGATTTCACGGTTCTCCGGCTTATTCGGTATGACCACCGGACCTTTCAGTTCCTGGTTTTACAAGTTGTTCAGGATGTGCTATGACAACCTGCTGGCAACACTAGCGGAGTGAAAAAGGGTTTCAAAGCACAGAACTCCAGTGCAGAGTGAAGGACAATAGACGCAGTTAAGGGACATTTCGGTAGCAAAAAAGTGACATTGTGACAAAGCTAACATGCAGAGCACACCAGGTACAAGAAGTTCATTTCAAGGGCACCTAGTGTATTCACAGGTGACACGTCTATGAACATGCCCTACCACCAATGCCCGACGTAAGAGAAAACTGAGAGCTTTGTGGACGAGAACAAGAGAGGCTAGCGAGATGGCGATCTTGCAGAGGACCCAGGTTGTCCCCAGCATCCACATGGTGGCTCACAACGATCTGTAACTCCACTTCTAGAAGGATCCAATACTCTCTTCTGGTTTTCATGGGTACCAGGGCCACACATGGTACAGTTACATGCATACAGGCAAACAGTCACACAAACAAAATAAAAACAAATAATAAACATTTTTCCTTAAAAAGATCAAGAAATAGCCGGGCAGTGGTGGCCCATATCTTTAATCCCAGCACCTGCGAGGCAGAGGCAGGCGGATCTCTGTGAGTTCGAGGCCAGCCTGGTTTACAGAGTGAGTTCCAGGACAGCCAGAGCTACAACAGAGAATCCTTGTCTCGAACAAAACCAAAAAAAAAAAAAAAAAAAGCAAGAAATAGAAAGGTAGAGAGAGGAGTGAAGGGGGAGACAGTTATACGGCTGTAGTCTGGGGTGTGGAAAGATCTGGCTGCAGTCAGCTGGGCGAAGGCCTGAATGAAGAAGCAGCCACACAAAGATCCAGGTCCAGAGTGTTCCAGAGAGCAGGAACTGCAAGTACAAGGGCCTCACGATGGAATGACCCGGGCAAGATGAACCTAGCGAGCTCCAAGAACAGAAAGGAGTAAAATTCGGCTCAATCACAGAGAGGCGGGGAAGAAGTAAGAGGAGACACTGGAGGCAGGATAGAAGCTCTCCTAACAGCCAGCCTTATAACAGATACAGTAAAAACCCATTGGGGTATTTTGAACAGCAGAATAACACAACCTGACCCACATTTAAAGGTCCGCTGGTTGTTATGTGAGAAACGGAGGAATGTAGGAGACAAAAATGGAATCAAAGAGGCCAGTCAGGACACAGATGATGTAAGATGATGCAAGTCCCTCTGCCATCTGTTAACATTGCATCACCACTGCAAAGCAACAGGCTTGCTGTCTCTGCTTCTTTGCCTTCTGTGTGTACTGTTTTAAAGATTTGTATTCTTTGTGGTGTGTGCATGTACGTGTGTGCCTGCGTGTGTGTGTGTGTTTACGTGCTAACATGTACATGCATGCAAGCGTATCCACAGACCAGAAGAAGGCATGAGATCCCCTGGAGCTGAATTACAGGAGTCTGTAAGTAGCCTTACATGGGTGCTGGGAACAGAACTTGGGCCCTCTGTAAGAGCAGCAAGCACGTTCTTAACTACTGAGCTGTTTTCCAGACGCTGCTTGGCTTCTCTTCCATGTTAACTTATCCTGCTGACAGAGTCAACTACTCTAACTCTCCCATAGTGAGAATCAGAAAAAACTCCAAGATCATCTCTCAGATTCCTTTGAGTTCCGATCACATCATCTACACAACCCAGAGGACCCAGCACAATGGTAAAGCAGAAAGCAAGGCTTACGTGGTTGGTGTCATTTCTGCTCCCTTAATCATTAATGTTTCATAGTGGTTTTCTCACCAGGCAATTCAGAATTCAAAACCAAAGGGGTTACAGGATCCTCAAAGCCCAGAGGCATGACTGAGGAAACCCATCTTGTTGATGGTGTAACACAAGGAGTGTCTCTGCATGCTGAAGTGCATGGTCTGCAAGTACCAGTAATGCCCCTGCTCTCCATGCACATGCATGCCAACCAGCGCCATCCAGAGGTGGAATTGCTTTCCCTTCCCTGTGAATTTAAGCTAACTTGTTACTCCACGTCTGGGCTCCAAGACAAGTGGCTGCTATTCCATTTTACTTTAGAACTCAGTCACCATTATAGGAAGTCAGTCTCAAGCCCGGAAGATCAGGCACTGTGGCAGAAAATCAAAGTGCTCCCATCTACAGCAAACAGGAGACACGGAAGGATACTTCTCTCTCACTCTCGCTTGCAGGCAGTCAGGAAGAGCAACTGTTCTTTCTCCACTCTGCTGAACCCAGCCCTACATTATACTCTTCAGTGTTTATGTTCCTCCAAAGTTCATACACTGAAATCTAATCATCAATACGAAGGTATCAGGGTGGGTAAGCCGTGGGGACGGAGCACTCATGAATGGACTCAGTACCTGTATAAAAGAAGCTTCAGAGAGCCACTCGGCCCTTCGGTTATATAAGTACACAGCAGGAGGGGCCGCCTATGAGCCAGGACATGGCCTGCACCAGATGTCAGATCTGCTAGTGAATGGACTTCTTGGCTTCTAGAACTGTGATAAATAAGCTGCTGTTTGCGAACTATCCAGTTTATGGTTTTCTGTTATGAAAGTCCAGACACATACCGTTTTAAGGTTCTGCCACACACTTAACCAATACTTTTTACGTATTTAAATGTCTGTTGTTTGTTTGCTTGTTTGTTGTTTGTCTGAGGAGGGCATGGGATGCCAGAGCATGCATGCATACGGAGGGCGAAGTACAACTGTGGAGTCTGTTCTTTATTTCTACCACCTGGGTCCCAAGGCCGCCAGGCTTGAAATCAAATGTCTTCACCTGCTGAACCGCATCACTGGCACCATTTAACTATATTTTATTGGTTGCCGGCCATATCTGAGACACTATTCTGAGTGCTAAGGATACAATGATGTCCTTGGAGATGAACACTGATAAAGAATACGGAGCAGACGGGGAAGCAAGAGACGGCAGGAGAAGGGCTTGAGTCAGTGGGGAGCTGACGGAGATGGGGAAACAGCTCCACTCTGTAGGTAGAGGAACAGCATGTGTGTGGACCCTGTCATGTCCACATATCTCAGAGGAGGGGGTAAGAAACAGAGGCAATGGCTATGGTTTGGTCATGACCCCTGCCCCCCTCACACACACACGGTGTTAGTGTATTAGGAACTTGGTCTCCAGCAAGAAGTTATTGAGGTGTGGAATCATTAAAATTGGAGGCTACAGGAAGATAGCAAGGTCACGGGAGCACTGCTCTGGAAGAGAATGATACAAGTCTCACAGGACTGGATTAGTTCTCATGAGAGTGAGCTGTTACAAGAAGTCCCGGCACCTCCCAAGTCCCTCAGTAACTCTTTTTAGGAGATGACCCTCACTCTCTCACATACACTCCTGCCACGTGATGCCGTCTGCCATGGAGCCGTCACCAAAGCTGACTAGATGCCAGTGTTGTGCTCTTACGCCTCTAGAACCATAAGCTAAATAGACCTTTCTGGCTTTATAAAGAACCTAATCTCAAGTATTTTATTATAGCAATACCAAGCAGATTAAGTCAGGAAGCAATGAGATTAGGGAGGAGGCAGGGGATCATATTTCAGAGGAATCTGTAGGTAATGACTAACACTTTGGATTTTGTTTTCAGTGTGAAAGATAGCCTATCTCCTAACCGCCTCTCCCAGCTGTAATTCGTGATTATGTAACAGCCTCTCATCTCTCACTCTTGTGCTTTGACTTGCCAGTCTGTTTCCAGTCCCTGGCCTTTTATTCGTCTCTTACGAATTTCCTCTGGTTCCTCATCTGTATCTCAAGGGCGAGAATCGAACGTGTTCTTCCCTGTGTACCCAGCCGGGGCCTGCCACCTAAAAGATGCTCAATAAATCTTTCTGGAAGGTGATGATGATGGTGTGACCTCTTGGCACCCTTTCCATCTAGAGGGTAAGTGGTGTGAACTCTCCTACAAACTAGTTTGTCCAAGAACGCGGAGAAGACTGACAACTTTCTGGATACTTTGGGTTCCATTTATCAAGTGATTAGGTGCTGCATCTTTTGTTTAAATGAGCACCGCGCTGCTTGGAGGAGGGATACAAATTGTTACTCAATAAACACTATTCCGATGCGATTAATGACGGCCTTAAATCCTTTGTGTCTCCTCTTGTGAAAGGCGGAGATAACTCCATCTCTGCCCTTACCTGGCCCCGGTGCCTGGTGACATCCTTGACCATAATATACAAAAGAGCTAGTGTTCAGAGGGTTATCAGAAGGCAATGCTTGAATAGTATACTTGGTAGTATTTTCACAAGAATCCCCGAGCCTTGAAATTCTGTCCTCGCCTTTTGAGAAACTCAGCTTCCATGCTTTGAGAGACCGTACACATTTATAGAGATCATGTGTCAGTACTTAGATCATGAACCCAGTTAGCATCCATCCAAGAGCTGGCACCAATTGTCAGCTGTTCCGGGCATTGATTAAGAAGCCATCTTTAAAGTACATCTTTCAGGCCCCAGTGCTTCAGCTGATGCTAAGTGAATCAAAGGGAAACGCAATCTAATCCCTTTCTGAGTTCATAGTCCGTGAAATAATGAGCAATATTTAATAGTGGCTTTAATATACCGACTTGGAGGACAGTTTACTGTACAATAGATCACAAAACAAAAGACAAGGAAGCAAAAGAACCAGCAGACCACATTGCTACTGGCCCATAACTCACTGGACTGCCCCCTCTTGATCACTCATAAAAACGACAGGTTCACAGTCAGGGTCTAAAGTGACTGCTCCACAGAGATTTGATCCACAGGGCATGAAACAGACAGGTTAGGCGACTCGGTACTTTCTGAGTCCATGATACTGACAGGATTGCAAGTCAATAAAATTCATCTTGTATTTACCCAAGGCAAAGCCACAACATTGATGTGAATTGTGCAGATCATAAAAAGGGGCAAACCATATGTACATTATGACTCAGACAACCCACAGACAAGAAAATAATTTATTACACTACTTAAAAAACGTGGGTAAAGCCTAAAACAGAAATTAAATGTGCAATCATATCACAGATATAAATATTCTAACCACTAAATAATGATTGCATTTGACAGTGGGAAGTTCTAAAATTATCCTCAGATGCTATGAACAGGAAACACTTGATTGCAAATGAACCTTTCCTTTACAGCATCCTTTTGTGTGTAGAAAGAAGCTCTATTGTGCCATCAAAAGACCCTTGATATGTGAGCCTCTTCCACCTGTGTTGGTTCGACCTTCTCCCCACAGCAACCATTTCCAGCCTTCCAATGAGAGGCTTCTAGAAAGGCAGCACATTTGTCCTGTGTTCCCCTCCCTCCCCCAACCACCTTCTTCAAGTCAGGTGTATCTATCTACAAAAACATGGAGCCGTTAAGGCAGACCCGAGGAATGGAATGATGATAATGCAACAGAACAGAAACACTGATTTTAGTCTAGGCGAGGTGCACACCTACAATCCCAGCACTTGGGAAGTAGAAGGAAGGATCCGAAGCCTAAGGTCATCCATCCTATATAGGGAGTTTGAGTTTGGGCTACATGAGAGCCTGTCTTAAAACAAAAAATATTTTTCACAGGAATTACTATCTAAGCAGGGGGGTGGTGGCACATGCCTTTAATCCCAGCACTTGGGAGGCAGAACCAGGCAAATCTTTGTGAGTTTGAGGCCAGCCTGGTCCATAGAGTGAGTTCCAGGACAGCCAGAGTTACAACAGAGAAACCCTATCTCGAAAAAAAAAAAAAAAAAGAAAGAAAAGGAAAGAAATTACTCTCTTGAGCTGGGAGTGGTAGCATATGCCTGCAATCCAAGTACTTGGGAAATGAAGGCAAGCGGATAGCTCACAGCACAGCCGTGGAGAGAGAGCACAAACAGGAGAGCAAGCTCGAGAGATCCAGACAGGTATCTTGAAGTGTCTCATATTTCCTGTCACTCCCATTTTCATAAATAATATGAATTCACGTGCATATTGACACAGTATTTTTAAAACATCAACAAAAAGAAAGAACTCAAGAAAACAACCTAGAAGCTAATAGCATAACAATGAAAAAAAAGGGTAAAATGATTTTAAGAGAAAAACGCCATCTTGTAACTTTATAAAGTATATGCTTGATTGAAAATTAACTCATTAGCGGTGATAACGAAGAAAACCATAACAAAAGAAGCCAAAATGTCAACACTTGCATCACTAGAGGCTCCTTTCTGTTACATAAAAAAAATAGATAAGACAGATAGATAGATAGATAGATGATAGCTAGATGATACATAGATGATACATAGATAGATGATAGATAGATAGATGATAGATAGATGATAGATGATAGATAGATGATAGATAGATAGATAGATAGATAGATGATAGATAGATAGATTATAGATAGATGATAGATGATAGATAGATAGATGATAGATAGATAGATAGATAGATGATGATAGATAGATGATAGATAGATAGATGATAGATAGATGATAGATAGATAGATAGATAGATAGATAGATAGATAGATAGATAGATGATAGATAGATGATAGATAGATGATAGATAGATAGATAGATAGATGATAGATAGATAGATGATAGATAGATGATAGATGATAGATAGATAGATGATAGATAGATAGATGATAGATAGATAGATGATAGATAGATGATAGATGATAGATAGATGATAGATAGATGATAGATAGATGATAGATAGATGATAGATAGATAGATAGATAGATAGATGATAGATAGATGATAGATAGCTTTTCCTTCCCATAGAACCACCCTGAAAGTAGCAGTAAATCATCAACTGAGAATGACCCAGGGATGCATACTCTATCTGTGCATCACATTCCCACAGGTAGCAAACAAGAATTGTCGTGGGGTATCCACCAAAGAAGACTACTCGGACACAAGCTTAAGTCAATAGAAAGTCTTTATTAGCCAGCTGGTGACTACACAGGGTGTTCAGGATCCCAGTGTAGTCCAGAGCCTTTCTCAGGATAAGCTTTTAAGCACAAAAACCATATCCTGGGTTGACATATTTCAGGTAACAAGAACAGCTAACCAGAATCAGAACTATAGAAGCCAAAAAGCAAGGTTGGTACATTTAGAGACTTTCCCAGAAATACGGACTTTGATGGGTTAGGTCTTTGTTTCATTTGGGATGATGATGCTGTCTATGTGCTGAGTTTGATGGCCTGAATGGTACTTTCATCATGGAGTCAATTATGCTAACGTCTGGGGGCCTATTACAGTAACACTTTCATTGTGTGGCTCTGACCATCAATGAATGAGAGTTAAACAAGACTCTAAGAAGAGAAGAAAGGACATAAACCCCATCCTTTGATTTAAACAAGAGCAGTAGCAGCTTCCAGATCAAGTCTTTCGTGACCTCTTGAATACAAAAGGAAAGGAAGGCGCTTAGGCTGGCAGCAAAAGCAAGTTTGGCTAAATGTCAAACCACATGATCCTAAGTTTCCTGCACTTTCTATAAGGCCAAGAAAGCCAAACCCTGATCTTTCTAAAGCAAAACCACAGCCAAGGCTGGGATGTGGCTTGGTGATGGTGTGTTTTCCTAGCACGCACAAGACCTCTGGTTCTTGTCAGGGCACAGAAAACTTACCCTCCCCATGTCAAATGCTCCTGCCTCCGAAAAGACCTCTTATCAGTACACATACATAAATAAATCTATACAGGAATCTGTCAAGAATGTTTCCAGGAGAATCAAAATCTACCCAAAAAATTAATTTTTAATTTTTAATTTACCATTAAATTATTTCATTTAATTTTTTTTTCCATTTCAAGAACTTTTGTGATTATCTGGTCCATTAATGAACCAGACAGCTGGGACAGACCTTTCTGAGGAGCTTGCAGTCCGGGGAGGGTTAGCTCACCGGTGTAGTCGCAGCCAAGTCCCACCAAGTGTAAAGATGATTTCAAATAGTGTTTACATGCTGTAGAGGAAGGGACGGCACAGTGGGAAGTGGCCTGGGAGGGGCTGGTGTGGGCTGATACAGTAGCCTCGCTGGAGAGGCTCCAGAGCAAGGTACCAGATGGGGCTAATTAGCAGAGCAAAACATGAGACTGTGTGAGCAAGCAGCGAGGCGGACACAAGGAGGCACTGACATCAGCAACCGGAGCAGCAAGAAGCCTACGTGGCTGGAGCCCAGGCTGTGTAAGGGAAAAACGACAGGTGACACGAAGATTAGCAGCAGTTTCAAATCACACTGGCGGAGCTGTGGCGAACAGCTCCACTTTTACCTTCAGTGTCATGTGAGGCCGCTGGAGGGGAGTTTTAAGCAAAGAACAACAGGATCTGCTTCTTACATTCCGGTCGCTGTCGGTGAGGATTGGTAGGGAAGCGCGTATGCAAGCTATCCCAGGAACCGGACAAGTGATGAGAGGCAGCAGGTGTGGGGGACTTCAGAAGGCTCCCTGGGTGCAGCAATGGAGGAAGACAGGACAAGCCCCAGGTTTAGGGCTACAAGGACTCAGAGAACTGCAGTGCCCTTTGCAAAGCAGTAGCTGTGAGGGGGGTTAGGGAAGAAAAGGGGGAGATAAAGAGTCTTGCTTGACTTAGGTGCTTCACTTCAGAAATGAAGGAGGGATGCTCTGAGCATGTTCGTGACCTCATCAAGGCAGCATAGCTGGCTAGCTGCAGAACTGGAATTAGAACATGACTCCCTACTTCCTGAACCGGAGGCCTTCAACTAAGAGCGTCAAACCAAGACTTCCCCATGAAGTAATTTCAGTGTTGTTTCTGTATTCACGTAAACACGCCAAATAATTTCATGACAGATAAGCCTGTTACAAATCGAAAGCACAGGTGAATCTAAACATGAAATTGCACAGAATTACACAGAGCGGTACACACACACACACACACACACACACACACACACGAGATCCTGGTGAGGTCTGTTCTTGAGTTACCAGTACTACACTAAGGTCAATTTCCAGCTTTTCAAATGTAACATGGTCACTCACAGTGTTACCTTGGGGGAAGATGAGCAAAGAGTAACAGGAACCCTGTGCTGCTGCTTCTTGTCTTAAATGACTCAAAAATTAACAGGGGGTGCTGGAGAGATGGCTCAATAGCTGGGAAAGCACTGTTGCTCTTGCACAGGTTCTGGGTTCTGTTCCCAGCACCCACATGGTGCCTCACTACCATCCATAACTCAAGTTCTAGGAGATCTGATGTCCTCTTCTGAACTCCTCGGGCACTGGGCAGATACATAGTGCACATGAATACAGGCAGGGAAAACACTCATACACATAAAATAAAAAGATGTAATTCTAAAAGTAACAAAGTAACAACAACTGCAACAATGAAACACCTCGCCATATATAGTTACTCATGCCTAAAACCCAGTGCAAGGTGCTCACAGTCCCAGAACCAACAGAAATCAGCCAAAGTTTGATCAAATGATTCCTACTTATTATACCACAAGTTTTATTCAAATGATCTCCAAAAGAAACATTTTTTTAAAGGAGACACCTACTTGGCACCTGTTTTCTTTAATGAACAAAAAGATAAATTGCCTTTTGCCCGTTTTGAAGGAAGTCCCAGTCTTTGGCTAGACCTGTCTCTCCCACACTCAAGAACACAGCACACTTTCAGCAATCTGAAAGCCAAGATCTTCATTTGGCCGGTTCTGGAAGTCTGTATGAGGTGTGAAATCCTGTTCAAAATAATTAAAATGTCTGCCCTCTCATTTCCTGAGTGGGTTGAAGCAAGCAACATAAATGACTTAAGCCATTTGTGAAATGAATCAGAATGCGACTTATCACAAAAGGTGATTTGCATGATGGAATGAGAGGCCACAGCTCTCAAGAGTCCTGCAGAGCACTACCAATGTTGCTAAAAAGCAAGCAGATGCACCACCTTGGAAGGCCACCACAGCACCTGTAAGTTGACTTGACTTGAAGACGGCTGTTTCCTTGGGCAAGGCAGGCAGCAGAAAGCATAGTGGGACAGCTGGGGTGGTGGGACCTGGTGAGCTGTGTTCTATGAGGCCTGGTATCAAGAAGACTGATAAGAGGAGTCAAAGAACAGGGTGAACTGTCGCCTCTCTCTCTGGAAAGCACCACATCGCATGAGCCAAGCACACACTACCTGGGATTCAGGACCTGCAGTTCTCAGAGCCTATCTATACTCTCAGGCGGAGAACCAGCAGCAGCCTCGAACCCAGTTGGGGTGGCCTTTCTCCGTTAAGGTGAGAGACAGAATGGAAGTTTCCATGTCACCCAAGACCCGGAGAATTCTGGTAGGCATGGGGCAGCTGGCGGAATTGGTGCCTTAGAAGATGGGAATTGGGAGTGTTGCCTTCTTCACAGCCTAAGCTGGAATCCCTACCCTTCAGCCCCACCCCTGTGGATTCGATGTGAAAGGTCTCCCCACTGATTCATGTGTTTGATCACTTGGTTCCCAGTTAGTGTTGGTATTTGGGGAAATTTTAAGACCTTAGTTAGGTAGAGTTTCACTAGAGGACGTGAATTGCTGGGAGTTGTACCTTGAACCTTTTCTGGATGAGTCTGTCTGGACCAGTCTCCTCTACTTATTGACTGCCTGTGGCCAATGTAAGCCCCATAAGACTCTTTGATAACACTGGTAGGAGCCACTTCCATTGCCATCCTCACCATCATTGACTGTGTGCCCTCAAACTGTGAGACAAAATAAGTCCTCCCTTAAGTTGCTTCTCGTCAGGAACTCAGTCACAGTAATGAGAAAGTAACTGGTAAGTCCCCGCCTCCTCAAGCACAACGTCTAGAGATCAAGTTCATCCATCCACTCATCCCTGCATGACTCCCTTTTCCCCCCCTGCCTTTTGTTTAAGACATACAAGTTCTTCAAGTTCTTCCTTCATTATTAATAAATAATGTTTGCTGTTTTTCTCTCATAGGATTTAGTCATTCAAGAACCTACTTTGGAGAAGGTTATGTGATGGCTATGGCTTACCCAGAGGGCCTGGCAACCAACGGTGACGAAGGGTTAGGGTTAGTTAGTCGGCATCATACAGACGATGACAAGTAACTACAACCAAACGTGGACAAAAAAATTACCACAGAAATTTAGATAGAGTCAAGGGGGGGGAAAGCACTCCAAATTCAATATAATGTTAAAAGGCTTTGAGAAATAATTATATTAGGCCCTGAAAATGGACATTTTTGTTTTGCTTTGTTTTTGAGAGAGATTAGAAAGAAAATAGTAAAGGAAAAAAAAAGGAAGACAGGAAAAAAGGAAGGAAGGGAGGAAGGAAGACAGGAAAAAGAAAGGAAGGGAGGAAGGAAGACAGGAAAAAAGGAAGAAGGAAGGAAGGAAGACAGGAAAGAAGGAAGGAAGGAAGGAAGGAAAAAAGGAAGAAGGAAGGAAGACAGGAAAAAAGGAAGGAAGGGAGGAAGGAAGACAGGAAAAAGGAAGGAAGGGAGGAAGGAAGACAGGAAAAAAGGAAGAAGGAAGGAAGGAAGACAGGAAAAAAGGAAGGAAGGAAAGAAGGAAGGAAGACAGGAAAAAGGAAGGAAGGAAGGAAGGAAAGAAGGAAGGAAGGAAGGAAGGAAGGAAGGAAGGAAGGAAGGAAGGAAGGAAGGGAGGAAGGAGCCCAAGGAAGACATGTTGTTAGTTATATCAGGAGGAAAAGGCTGATAAACGTCTCTCTTCCAAAACAGGCCCAGGAATGCTAGACTTAGTAATTGGATCATCACCGCAGGCAGTTGGGATTTTCAAAGTGGTTAGAATGTGTGGAGGTATTCTTCCCAGAAGACCAAAGAACTGGGGTTGGATCAAAGACCTGCTCTACCTGGGGGCACAATGGTCAGTTTCCTTTGCCCTTTCTGTAGTCTCTTTACTCTCCCCTCTCTGGTGGGAAAGCTCCAAGACCATGAGAATGCAAGTCATGAGCTAAAGATGGCAAAACACATGAGCAGGAGCCCTGGCTTCTCACTTTGGACTCTGCAGACAGTAGACTCTGTGTGTGTGTGTATGTATGTGTGTGTGTGTGTGTGTGTGTGTGCTTGCGTGCATGTAAGTGCTCACGCACGCTCTGATGGCACTCACTGGTACTTTTTCCTTTTTTTTTTCTTTTCTTTTTTTTCCAGACAAAGTCTCGCTATGTTACTCTGCCTGATCTAGAATTTGCTCTGTAGACCAGGCTGGCCTTGGACTCACAGAGATCCATCTGCCTCTGCCTCCCAAGTGATGGGACTGAAGTAGAGGCCACAACACCTGTCTCACTGTTATTTCTTTGTAGGTCTCTGTTAAATGTTTGGAAATTCACATTCGGGGGCTGGAGATGTGGCTCAGGGCTATGCCATCTGTGAGGCTCTGTGTTCAATCCCCAGTACCATGTAAAACAAAAGAGAGAAGTTAATTCCCATGTTCTCAGCTCTCTCTCTCCACATAGACTATGAACCCCCTGAAGGAGAAGGGCTCTCACTTCAGCTCCTGATACCGTGTTCTTTATGCCTTTCAGAGTCCACAGCACTGTCTGTGTTAACAAGTCCTTGGGGGGTGGAGAAACCTAACTCAGCTGCACTTCAGAATAAAAGACAGAAATAGAACAATGACCACCTCAGGGAATAGAAGAAATTCTTCCCCTGCTTAGTATCACTTGTCAGGAGTTGTGAGACAAATAATTCCCTTCAAAAGAGGTGAGAACAAAGACAAGATGGGTGGTTGGGAGGGAATGCATCAAGTAAGCAATGCAGAGAACAAAAGGTGCAGCTCATAGCTGCAAACCTTGCCTAACTTTGTTTGTGGTTGGCACCTATTATCTCACAGCACAGTACTTAGAAATCTCGAGACTGAGCGAGCACCCAGGATCCACTGAAATCAAATCTCCGTGTGAGTGAGCACAGCACAAAGGTCTACTTCATGCTCTTTCCTCTTTGCTTTAGTTATAGAAATGCAAGGTCCAATGGGTCTGATGTGACAAATCTCTCTCTGGCAGAACTCAATTCAAAAGAAATGGCAGAGATAATGACAAACTTTCACAGGGAACATTTACCCTGAAGAAAAGTCTCTCTAGTCTGTATTCCCAAACAATCAACACTAAGCATTAGCTTTAATCCAGCACTGTGTTAGGGACCAAGAGAAGAACCGTGAACAGCACTGACTCTCGTCATCAGAGGAACCACAGCTTTCCTGACCTTTCTTGCTGTAGCATTTTTAATGGTGTGGCCCTGGAGTGCTATTACAGCTACTCCACTGGTGTGGTGTGAAGGTAACCAGAGGCAGCCTGTTAACAAACAAGCATCCCCGAGTTCCAATAAAACTTTATTTCTCCACACCGGGTTTGAGTTGTCATGTGGCTTTCAGCCGTCATGGAATATTCTCTCTCTTTTTCAGCCATTTAAAATCGGACTTAGAGGTCAAGCTCAGGAGGCGAGACTTTGCAAAGCACGTGCAAGGCTTGGGATTGATCCAGGCCTGTTGGTACACACCTGTAACCCCAGCGCTTGAGAGGCTGAACAGGAGACTCATGAATGGGAAGCCAGCCTGTGCCATAGAGTGAGAATATCTCAATATACATACATACATATATATATATATATATATATATATATATATATATATAGAGAGAGAGAGAGAGAGAGAGAGACTGTTATTAGCTTATAGGTCATACAATAGTTGACCTATAGTTGAGGCCACGGGTTCTCAACTCCTATGCTCCATGCCCCACAGCAAGGTAGCAATGAAACAAATAGAAATTGGGCTGCAGGCAATATTAATTTTTGTTATCACCCAGTCCACTGCCCCTTACAGTATACTAAATAAGCTTCTCTCCCTGATGAAGACTTGGATTAGTTTAAAACTGTTCAGCTTCTAAAAGAAGCAGAGATAGGAACTTACAGACCTTCTAAATGGGCGAGGAAGAGAACGCAGAGCTGGATGGCAGCGAAAGGCCCATCGCCACCGTCTCTACCTCACCCAAAAGAAACGAAGTGGCAAGACGGGAATCAGCCTGGAGCTAACAACCAGCCCAGCAGATGTGCTATGGATTAACCTGGAAGAGAGACGTGAACCAGGACAGGGACAGAGAGTTTAGTAAGTAAATTAGTTTCTTCTGCATAGCTGGACCAAGACCAGAGAGAACCACTTAAGGGAGGGAAGATTTCTTTTAGCTCATGGTTCTGAGGGTCCAGTTGGCTCTGTAACCAAATGAGACAAGAGCATAAGATAGAAATGGCTGCTCATATCATAGTGAACAGAAAACGGAGCAGAAGTGACTGGACACCAGGTAAAGCCTTGAAGGCATGCCCCACAGAAACCTGCTCCTTCCAGTAAAACCCTACCTACCCCTAAAGTTCCCAGAACCTCCCAAAATAGTGCTGCAAGCCTGGGAGCAAGTGTCCAACATGCGACTGTGTGGGGAGCTTTCCATATTCCTAGTTTGTTTTCTGTTGCTGTTATAAACACCAGGACCAAAAGCCGCTGGGAGGAGAAAGGATTTGTTTGGTTTACATTTCCACATCAGGGTTCATGGAGGGAAGCCAAGGCAGGAACTTAAGCAGGGCGGTAACATGGAGGCAGGAACTGAAGCTGAGACCATGAGGACTGCTGTTTACTGGCTTGCTCCCCCTGGCTTGCTCAGCCTGCTTTCTTATACAACCCAGGACCACCAGCCCAGGAGCGGCACCACCCCCAGTGGACTGGGCCCTCCCACATCAATCACTAGTCTAGAAATGTCCCACAGGCATGCCCACAGGCCAATCTGAGGGAGGCAATCCCTCAATTGGGGTCGCCCCTACTCCAGGTAACTCTAGTCTGTGTTGAACTGACAAAAGCTAACCTGCACGAACCCTTACCAAAGCCAAAGCTATTATGTACAGAAAAATATTTTGTTCAGCCAGAAAAGGCTGCTCTGATGTTAGAATTCTGCTGGCTACGGAGATGTGGGAAGGATGGCTTTCATTTTGTTTGCACGTGCAGCGATCCTGGGAAAATCAGTTCAGAGGGGACTGGTCCTGAAAGCTTCAAACTTTCATTCTTAGAATTTCCCCATTTTAAAAAAGATTTGGCCCTGCACAGAGCTGGGTCCCAAGGGTTCTAATCACAGGCCCATTTCTGCATTTAACAAGGACACGCAAGACTGGAATTTCCAGTCATTAAAATAAAAAAAGATAAGGAGCATGTTCCTAAGTGAAGTTCGTTATTGTAATAGTAACTAGTGACAACAGTGAAAGGCGTTTGTAAACAGACAGGTTAGAAATTACCTGGCTAGTGACCAGAACAAACTGCCTTAAGTCTGGTGGAATGAATAGCTAATGACTGGTATTCAGCAAGCATTACATAGCAAGCACTAAAAACTGCCAGAGTCACTGTCACTGAAGGTCAAACAGAGATGAATCAGCTGTCCAGAGGAAGCCCAAAGAGAGTGAGTATAAGCAGTAAGAGGTTTCTTAGCCTGCTTTCCGCTGCTATAACAAACAGCTGAGACCCGGTGTATTCCCTACTGTTCTTCCTGTGATAGAATACCTCACCAGAAAGCCACTTCAGGGAACAAAGAGTTTATTCGGCTTGTACTTCCAGGTCACAGCCCATCGGTGAGAAAAGTCAGAGCAGGAACTCAACCAGGAATTTAAAGCAAAAGCCATGGAAGAAGGTTGCTGGCTGGCTCCACACAGGCCAGGACCACCTTCCCGGGGAACAGGGCTGAACGGTATGCCAGGTCCTTCTACATCAATTATCTACCGAGACAATCCCACAGACTGCGCCATAGGCCAATTTGACCTGTGCAACCCCTCAATTGAGACTGTGTCTCAGGCGCTGCAAGGCTGTATCAGGTACACAGTAAAGCTAACCATGAGACCAGATAGTTTATAGGGCCTAGAGGTTTGCTTGGCTGCGGTTCTGAGGTCTGGGAAGCATAAGAGCATAGTCCCAGCATCTTTTAGGTGTCTGGTGAGGGCCTCATACTGTTTTTTGACGTGACAGAAGGTATTAAAGTGTGAGACACAGCAGACTAGGACACCATGTCGAGGCTCATCTGAATCAGACATGGTGGGACTCAAGACAGGATTCATCCCTAGAGCAAATTCACTTATTTGAAATTACAATGGTGGGACAGCACAGGACAGACATCCCTATGAAAAGGGAGAAGCAGGCACAGAGAAAGAGGTAAGTAGTCTAAAATGAGAACAAGATCCAACAAGGAGGACATTAACTGGAAAAGCCTCAGACTGCCCTTCCCACCTGTGGCCTTCTGGACACACTGGGGGACTGGGACTCCCGAAGCCTCAAGCATGTCTCTGTATCGCCATCAAAGGGTATAGTAGGCATAGTTCTCACCCAGGGTGGCACCCGGGAGAACTAGCCCTATAGTTTGGGATTCTTAATGATTCCACTAAAAGGTTATCTAGCACAATAGTGTAAATGCAATAGATTGTGTCTCCCCAAAATTCCTACATGGAAACCCTAATTCTCGGTATGTAAGTATGTGACCCATGAGATACTAATCAACAACAAACCAAACCACCCACGTGACAGTGGCTCCATAAGATCATGGATCTGGGAGGAAGCAACAGCAATAATGAAGGACAGTGGCAGTCTGTCAAACACAAGACAGCAACAACACCAAGGTCACTTCTATGCAATGACTCCCTGTGTTTAGATGGAATAAAACATGTATGAAAACTAAAGAAAACAGAACTTATCTTCAGGGCTTGAAAAGAGGGAAGAGTCTGCCAACATCCAGATAATTGCTGGGGGGGACGGGGAGGGGGGCGGGGAGCATGGTGAAGAGGTGTCTACTGTGCTGGGAAGGCTGCTTGCTCTACTGTTTCTTTGTTTGAAAAAGTGACCTACTCTGTGGCTCAGGCTGCCTTGAACTTATAATCCTCCTGCCTCAGCTTTCCAAGGCTAGAACTATAGGCAATGTATCACTATGTCTAGCTTCTCTAGGTGCTTCTGAAACAGAAAGGATAAAGGGCAGAGACAAGGAAAGAGGAAAATATGGTTTTTATTGATTATGAACTGGGTATGAGACCACATTAAAAATATCACCTCTAGGGGCTGGAGAGATGGCTCAGTGGCCAAAAGCACTGGCTACTCTTCCAGGGGAAGAGTTCAGTTGTGCTGTGATTTTTTTTTCTTCTTACTAATAACATCTTCTGTTTCCTACAATCATGTATAGTGTTGAACAAGCTAAAAAGGAGTGGGGGGGGATAAGATTGTTGTTCTGTCAAAGCTTTTAATAGTCTCTTTGAAGTACACTCTACAATTAAATGAAAAAGTCATCAGGAATGTCATGCCAAGCACGAGGAGAAAGAAGCCAACTCTCCAGAATGCCACACACTCACAAATTCAACCTATCTGAACAATACTTTTAATATTGGCAAAAATAGAATCATCTGTTAGAATATAATCTAGTGGTTTGTAGAAAACAAAAGATTTTTGAACTTAATATCAAAAAACATGTGAATAGGAGACACTAAAAATAATCAGGTTATATAATAATCTAGTCAAAAACTTTGAAGTAAAATACTCACCGAAAGATAAACAAACAAGAAAATATTTAAATGGCAAAGTGAAAATACTCTCCCCAGTTCCTTAAGAGGCACTCAGGGAAGGTCATTTAGGTCTGTCGTCCCACCCCCACCAGCCTCTACTAACTGAAGCAGCAACAGGCCTCAATAATAATTTGAAAAGACTCTCTTGAGTTGACTCAGGACTCTTTAAAAAGTGTAATGTATTCACACATACACAATTGAGCTTTCCTATTTTGTTCGGCAACTTGTGAGAAATTCCATATTTAAGCATTAGTGTCAAGTAAACAATGACTTTCTGGAAATGACTGGAGGTTGCAAGCGCTTGCCCACTGGAGATTTCCTATGATAAAGATAGGCTCTAGGGTGTTCTATTCCAAATCATGGAATCCAAGGACTCAGCAGAAGCAGGCTGCTCACTGTACCTCTCACTGCCCCTTCCCTGAAGCAGACTGGAAGACCTTCCTGTGAGACGACCCTGCCTATATCCAAGAAAAAAAGAGGCTTCTATCTCTGAAGACATGCTCACAGAAGAGAACATTAACATGCGGGCCTTGTAAGCTCCCCGTTCACCACCGTTAGATTACACTATTTCTCAACAGCTGTCCACGATTCATCGAACCTAAATAAACATGCAGAGGCTTAACTGCTTCCTTGGGTCTGACTTTCCTTACAAAGACATCATGGCATAAACCTTATATTAAGTTCAGAGGCTGGAGAGATGGCTCAGCAGTTAAAAGCACTGGTTGTTCTTTCAGAGGACCCAGGTTCAATTCCCAGCACCCACAGGAAGCTCACAACTGTCTCTAACTCCAGTTCCAGGGGATCTGACGCCCTCTGCTGGCCTCTGTGGCCACTAGGCATGCACATGGGGCACAGCTATACACACAAGCAAAATACTCACACACATAAAAATAAATTACATCTAAAAGAATACTAAAGAAGGTAAAGAGTGATAGATGAAGCCTCTGTATCTCCTTCTACATATGGGTATGCATGGGCACCGGACATCACACAACACAACATAACATATACACCAACAATAGATAGATATCTAGATAGATAGATAGATAGATAGATGATAGATGATAGATGATAGATAGATAGATAGATGATAGATGATAGATGATAGATAGATAGATGATAGATAGATAGATGATAGATAGATAGATAGATGATAGATAGATGATAGATAGATAGATAGATAGATGATAGATAGATGATAGATAGATGATAGATAGATAGATAGATGATAGATAGATAGATAGATAGATGATAGATAGATAGATAGATGATAGATAGATGATAGATAGATGATAGATGATAGATAGATAGATGATAGATAGATGACAGATAGATGATACATAGATGATAGATAGATAGATAGAGAGATAGATGATAGATGATAGATAGATAGATGATAGATAGATAGATGATAGATAGATAGATAGATGATAGATAGATAGATGATAGATAGATGATAGATGATAGATAGATAGATGATAGATAGATGATAGATAGATATATAGATGATAGATAGATAGATAGATAGATGATAGATAGATAGATGATAGATAGATAGATAGATGATAGATAGATAGATAGATGATAGATAGATGATAGATGATAGATAGATGATAGATAGATAGATAGATGATAGATAGATAGATAGATGATAGATAGATGATAGATAGATAGATAGATGATAGATAGATGACAGATAGATGATAGATAGATGATAGATGATAGATAGATAGATGATAGATAGACAGATAGATGATAGATAGATAGATGATAGATAGATGATAGATAGATAGATGATAGATAGATGACAGATAGATGATAGATAGATAGATAGATAGATGATAGATAGATAGATGATAGATAGATGATAGATAGATAGATAGATGATAGATAGATGACAGATAGATGATAGATAGATGATAGATGATAGATAGATAGATGATAGATAGACAGATAGATGATAGATAGATAGATAGATAGATAGATGATAGATAGATGACAGATAGATGATAGATAGATAGATAGATAGATAGATGATAGATAGATAGATGATAGATAGATGACAGACAGATGATAGATAGATAGAGATAGATAACTTATTTTAAGTTGTATACTCTCTTCATTTGTCTTTTAATCTGAGTCTCAGCCATGAACCTAGGATGTCTGAGGGAAAACTATTTTTCTTTCCCTACATACAAAAGCTAAAATTTTGAAATTAAAAAAAAAAGACAGTGCAAATTTTTCGTATTACACTTTATTACTAGTTTGTTACGAGCCACAATTATCTCTTTAAATGTAATGAAACTCAGAAAGAGAAGGTGCGTATGCTTACTACACACAACATGATGTTTTTGCATTCGTGCTGCTATAACAAAATACCACAGACCGAGTGGCTTATACACAAGTAGAAACGCTCTCAGTTCCGGACACTAGAAATCATAGGTCAAGGTGTTGACATTCAGTGTCTGGTGGGTTCCTTCTTGTCACAAGGCGCTGGGAGGATTATGGGCTCTTTAGGAGGGAGACCCCTGATGGAGGAAGCATGCCGCTGAGGGTAAGCTTTGAGACTTTATGGCCTAGCCCCCACTCCCTGTTCTCTCTTTCTCTCAGCTTCCAGACTGCTGATATAAAGAGACAGGCACCCACGTGTTCCTGCAGCTAAATCTTCCCCACCATGATGGACTGTGTCCCTCTGGAACTGTAAGCCAAATAAATCAATTCTCCCCTAAGTCACTCTTGTCAGAGTATTTCCACAGCAACAGAAAGGAAGGTAATTACCAGACCCTATATTATACGTGTTTGTTCCTGTCTTGTACTGTTCTCTTACTAGTTACAATTTGAATTTTTTCAACGTATGACTCAATTTTTATAGTAATTCTTCTGTTCATCCCATAAACACAGGATGACAAATTTGCATCTAGTTCTATGCTGTGGTTTCCAAGTTTGAATTTTTAAAAATTAGTGTTGATCTCTGCCTTAAAGAACACTGTAGTCTAGTTGTACAGACAAGAAAAAACGGTAATAACAATCATAATTTCAGAGCCTTCGCAGAATAACTAGTAATGGTAAATATTCAAGAACTGCTTACTCAGAACAGGCTTGGGAATTATATATTGCTTCTCAACTCTCTGCCTCCTCTGTGCTGGATACTGAGCTGGATCCTGTAGACATCATGGTTCTCCTGGACCATACAGTGCTAGTTTAGCCTTAGAA
The DNA here is from genome assembly GCA_026225945.1 of Cricetomys ansorgei. Taxonomy (NCBI): domain Eukaryota; kingdom Metazoa; phylum Chordata; class Mammalia; order Rodentia; family Nesomyidae; genus Cricetomys; species Cricetomys ansorgei. Next base: position 16,125,669 of record JAMJFZ010000320.1, read on the forward strand.
GGCACAGGAGGGAGGCCAAGACACTTTGGCAAAGGCAGAGCCCATTTTTCTGAGTTTGGGATGCTTTGACTCAGTAAGATGTCCTGTGGGCAGCTTCTGGGAGCCCAACAGTGTTTGCTTTCCAGGCAGCCCCTTGCTGCTCTATCTCAGACTGCATTCTGATCCATCCACATGCCCTATCAGGAGGCCCACTCTTGCAGACCACTTCCTGTGACATTCACTTCATCTCCAATGAGGCCTGACTGGGGACGGGGGGGGGGGGGGGGGGGAGTGGGGGGAGATAGCTTGTGCTGGCCAGTCATATGCCAGCTTATGTCACACACACAAACTAGAGTTATCTGAGAGAAGAGAACTTTATTTGAGAAAATGCCTCCATAAGATCTGGCTATAGGGCATTTTCTCAATTAGTGGTTGATAGGCCCAGCCCATTGTAGATTGTGCCACCCATGGGCTGGCAGTCGGTGGGGTCAGTAAGAAAGCAGGCTGAGCAAGCCATGGGGAAACAAGCCAATAAGCAGCACCCCCTCCATAGCCTCTGCATCAGCTCCTGCCTCCAGGTTCCTGCCCTGTTTGAGTTCCTGTCCTTTTGATGATGAACAGCAATATGGAAGTATAAGTCAAATAAACTCTTTCCTCCCCAACTTGCTTTTTGGTCGTAGTGTTCTGTTGCAATGATAGAAACTCTAACTAAGACAGTCCTGTATACTCCTTCAGGTCCAAAAACAAAAACAACCTTTTACTACCTGTGATTACTTTATTTCCTGGAGAGCTCCTTCATTCCTTTAACAGCTAATCAGAACTAACTTTCCACTAGTTAAAAATTCTTCACAATTCTGAGGGGTGGCCAGTGGCGGTCAGCCTACCCATGCCCGGTGAATAGACTCAACACATTACACTTTTAAAAACTAAAAGAGGACATGAATTTGGAGGAAGATTTGGAAGGAAGGACTGGGGGGTGGATATGTATGATTAAGATGTGCACAGAGAAATAGAGATAAATATACACACATATGTGTATATGTATGCACAATATATATGTGTATGAAACTTTAAGACAATAAACTTTTAAAAAGAAGTCTTCACGATACATTTCCCAAGTTCCCCAGATATCTTGAGAACACTATGCAACTCCAGGTCCTGAAGGCAGAAGCCTCCTCCAGGGAAGTATGAAACTTTGTATTAGACTTTGCTACGGCAAGCCTCCATGAACTCTGCAACGCTAGAACAATTTCTACCACGTTTAAAAAGGCAGCACTTCCCCCGGAGGTCTGGCAGAGGGGCTGCTGTGGTTTGTTCCCCAAGACAAGGCCATGACTGGCACAGAACACAACGTCAGTGATGCTAACTGGTGCTAAGAGGCAAGGCTATGATTGGTCCCAACAATGGTCATGACTGGTCCCAACACAACCCTCAATGTCTGTGCTGGGTGCTGAGGGGAAAAACTGTGACTGGTCCCAACACCCCTTCGCTGGCTGTGTGAGCAGGCTGCTGAGGCTCACTCGGTGGGTGGACTGAGACACTCTTGTGCTGGCCACACCCCACACCCTGTGTTGCCTAATTAAAGGGTTCTTTCACATGCTCTTTTCTCCGCTGAGCTGTTCACACAAAGAGACAGCAGAAACAGCCCAGCAGTCAACAAGTCAAGCTGTGACAGCAGCCAGACAGCAGGGTGCTTGACAGCTCAGGCAATGGCTAAGAGGCTTGAGAGCTGCCAGAGCTGAAGAGAAGAAACGCAGTGGAAAACAGGATGGGGAGAAGGGAGAGCTGAGACCATGGAAGGACAAAGGGGTATGAGGAGACAGAGAAAAGAAACTGAAGACCCTACAAGAGTCCAGAGAGCCACCAAGTTTTCAGAGACCTCAGGCTGAGAGGTGTAACAATGACCACTTCACAGGGCCAGTACTCAAACCCTCCCGAGAACAGGGTACAGCTGCTGATGCTGACACCACCGCTGCCACCACCTGCCCATGGTGGCTGCTCCCTGATGCCACACAATGAACAAGGGCAAAAGCTTCTGCTTTTGACTTATGACTTATGCATTTTTTTTTGACTTATGACTTCTATCTGGTCACATCAAAAGGAATCCTCAGCCAGATGGTGACAAAGCAAATATGAAAGAATTGTATCTGCCGATAGCACCAACATGTGACCAAATCATAATATACAGAGATGAGAAAGGAAGAGACAAGCTTAAAAAGTAAGGTAATACTAAGGTAATAGAACCAGCCTAGATGGCTCGGTGGGTAAGAGCAGTTGCCATGCAAGCCAGATGATGTGAGCTTGATCCCAAAAACCAAGTCTACTGAAAGCTGTCCTGTGACCTCTTCATGCTGTTCCAATGTGCCCACGTGTACGCATGGGCACATACGCACACTAATAAAATACTTTTTAAACTAAACAAAAATGCCATGTCTTATCACATTCAAAATCTTTCTTCCATTTAATTGCATTACTTTAAAATCCTTCATCTTTTTTTAAAACCTCTTATTTGGGTGCAAGGTGGGTCTGAAGAGAGGGCTCTGCAGTTAAGAACACTACTGCTCTTGCAGAGGACCCATGTCAGGTTCTCAGCATCCCTGTCAGGTGGCTCACAACCACCTATAACTCCAACTCCAAGGGATCTGCTGCCCTCTCCTGGCCTCTGCCAGAACTGCACAAACCATGTGCACAAACCCTACACAGATACACACATATTTTCATATAATTAAAAAATAACAATAAAATCTTTTTTAAAAATTCTCATTCTATAAACTTAAAATAAAACAAACAAGCAAAACCACTGGTATGTAGACAATGAAAATGCTACATGGGAGAACTGAGGCAAGAAAGAGTCAAAATAAATCATCTTAGCCCAGGTCAGGAAATCTAAGCGACATTATCAATAAAGATAAGATCGCCTAGTGACTAAAAAGAATGACTTGTTCAGAATTCAGCAGTCACACTGCCATTTAATGTGAGCTTGAACAATTTATCTAACTCCAGTCTCTGTAAAATGGGAGTGATCACCATAATACCTAACTTAAAAGGCCTCTATGAGCAGAAAGTAATCCAACTGACGGAGAACTTGTGGGTGTGGGTGTGGGTGTGTGCCCTTAGACCAGTACCAAAACCAAGCTCTCTTTCTAACATGTAGTATTTCCAATCCCTTCCCCGCCCCCCTCACAATGTATTCTGATTTTTAAAAGGTTTGGGGAGATTTCTCTTACTCCAAACACGACTCTCCTGTGTTTTCTCTACCACATTTGTCCCTCAACCTTACCCTTGTTATAAAATATGGAACATCCTCCTTCCTTCAAAGGCCATCCAGAAGGAGTTGGAGAGGACCACAAACCTGCTCTTTGTGCTCATCATCATTCCCCCTCCCCTTCGGATGATGTTCCCCACTCCAGGTGATTCCAGTGCCTAGCAGACTCACTTGTGACCAGGATTGGCCTGTAGTCTGCGTCCCAAAGCAGACACAATAGAGGACCTCATGGAGATGACCATCCAGTGCCTGAGACCTCACTCACTGACTTATCTAGGCCCTTACTGAGCCCTTCATTTTTAGTCATTATTTTCAAAGTTGCTAATTTATGCAATATGCTTCAGAGAAATTTTCGTTTTTCTTTATGTTAGCACTAAGTCCTACTACTTGAACCAAAGAAAACATTGAATGTATAAGGTTGGGTTTGGTGATAGTCCTGTCCTTCTGTTGTGGTTTGGATGTGAAATGTCTACCATGGGCTCATGTGTTTGAACATACGATCCCCGGCTGGTGGCGCTGTCTGGGAAGGCTAGAGAACTTTTAAAAGGTAGAGCCTTGGTGGAGAGTGCCTCACTGGGGATGGCTTTGAGGTTTTATAACCTGTCCCTTTCTCCTGTTCTCTATCTCTTCTTGACTACTGGTACAATGTGACCGGCCAGCCTCATGGTCCTGTCACCATGCATTCCCTGCCATGGTGGACAGTAACCCCTTTGGAACACAAAGTCAAAATCCTTTCTCCCTTAAGTTGCTCTTGTCAAGGTATTTTGGCATTGCAACAAGAAACAAAATCAATATGCTTTCCTCTCCTGGGCTATGAACTGAAGGCTTAGAAGATGCACTCCAGCCCCAAGCCTCTACGGCTATGGCAACCAGGCAAGTCTCACCAGATGTGCCACACTTGCTTCTGACAACAGTCTCATGTGCACATGGTAGAACTGAGACATGCTATTAAGGACTTACACTCAGGCTTCAAAACCACAAGCCTCATATCTGCCACTATGATATCACAAAATATGTAATATCTGGTTGTTGTCCTACTGCCTGTCAAACCATTTCCAAATGATGGTGATCTTCAAAGTGGTTAATGTCTTTTTTCCATGCTACTAAGTTGACTGATGACCAACAGCCTCTTGATAGCTTCCGGATGGGGACAGTCACTCAAAATCCAAGACAGGAGTAGGAAGTTGAGACTTAGAGTCCCAAACTCTGACCCTCCTGCCTCTATCTCCCAAGTGCTAGGACAATAAGTGTTCAAATCCTGTTCCTCAAGAGAGAAGAGAGTACCTACAGTTTAAGTTGTCCAGTGAATAATCAAGTCATGTCAATGTAGGGAAGCCCATTAAAAACTCCAAGGGGCAGGGTTTAGAGAGCTTCCAGACAGCTAAAGGTAAGCCAGTTAGCTAGAGGTTAGTTGGAGGTCCCAGGATGTGGAGCATGTGGAAAGACCCAGAATCTCTAGGTCTTTCCTTCTATCCTTGCCCTGTGCATCTCTTCATCTGTATCCTTCATAACATGCTTTATAATAAACTGGTAAATGTGCTTCTCTCAGTTCTGTGAGTAGCTTAAGAAAATTAATTGAACAAGAGGAAAAAGTCATGGGGATTCCATCTTTAAGCTAAAGGATTGAACATGTCTGTGATTGGCCTTGGAAATGAGAGGCAGTCTCTGAGTTCTCAACTGTGGGACCACATGCTAGCTTCAGACTGATGGTATCAGAACTGAGTTGACTTAGCAGACCCCCAGGTGGTGTCTCCTGCTTGCTTACTGGGGGGAAAACATCCCACAGGTGTATGTGGCCACAGCCACAGTCTGTGCTGATGACTGAATGAGAGAATGTGAGGGCCTGAGTCTGTTTATTCCTGTGTTCTCTCAACCACTTCAGTCATCTCAGCGGTGTTATTTTGGTAACCATGCTGCCACCCTCTCCGCCATGGTGCTGAGTATAAATAGAACCAGAACATTTCCAGGAACTGTCAGCCTGGCACTTCCTACAAAGAGGGTAAATCTTGTTTCATATCGTTAGCAAAATAAAGCCTAGGACTGAAACCTGCTCCCCAAACATCTAGAAGTCACACTTCCTTTTTTAATTCAAGTTTACTATTTGGAAAATCATATTAACACACACACACACACACACACATGGTGGTGTGTGGAGTGGGGGAGAATGCCCTCACAGAATCATATACACCTATGCTCCTTACTGGCCAAACTGAAGAACAAGTATAAACACAGCTGCCTATTAAATGTAGGGTAAAGCAAACATTCCTGCAGCTGGCTGTAATGACAGCCTACAAGTCTGAACCACACTCACAGAGACAGAATGCTTCCTTGCTAGGCACTTGCAGAAGCACTGGAGCCACACCAGCAGAAAAGCTTGTTCCTGGGACCCACTGGCTGTAGATAGCACAATTTAAGAGCTGCAAAGTGGGACTTGATTCCAGCATCAGCAGAGCCACCACACTGACCATTAACCACAGCCAAGCTTTGGTCTTTTTTTGACTCTCAAGACTGTAGAGGAAACTGTGAGACTCTGTCCTTGGTCCCCATATGGCCTGGCTTCAGACCTTGACCTCTCTTCAAAGGACTAATGAGGTGGGGGAAGGGCTGATATCAGGAGTGAATGAATCCCAAGGCAATAGGAAAGAAAAAGACTTTCTAAAAGTCCCTTGGCCTATGTCTGACAAAAGCAAAGAAGAACCAGGAGTGGGAACTCAAACCGCCGGAATATACTCAGGCTATCCGTATTAGGGGAGGGGGAAAACCAATTTGATGAGGTGTTTTTATAGGCTATAAGTTACCGGGCTTTGAAGTCAAAGCACCTAGGTTTATAATTTGGATCCACACCCCCGTGTGATCTCAAGCAAGTTATTAAACATCCCTGCATTTACATTGTCTCATCTACATAATAAAGATCTCCACTTAGCTCAGGCTTAGAACTCGATATGCAGCTGTAGATGACTTTTAACTCTGATCCTTCTGCCTCTATCTCTCCAGTAGTGGAACTAGACATTTTCTGCTTTACCCAGTTTATACAGTGCTAGGAATCGAACTCGGGACTTCCGCATGCTACACAGGCCCTCTACCAAATGAGCTACAGCCCCAGCTCCCTGAAACTCACTATTTTTTAGATTTTCACCTTATTTTTAACTGTGTATTTATGTGCGTGTGTGTGTGTGCACGTGTGCGCACGTGCATGCACGCCTGTCCAGAAAGGCCTGAAGAGGGTCAGGTCCCTTGAAGCTAAAGTTACTAGCGGTTGTGAGTCACTAGACACTGGGAACAAATTCAGGCCTTCTAGAAAGGCAGCAAATACTCTTAGCCCCTGCACCATCTCTCCAGCCCCAAAACTCATTTTAATAACAAAGATAATCAGGAGCACACAACCTGCTACCCAAGAGGCAGTGAGGATGGACCAGGTCTACTCTTCCCAGTGACTACCTGCCTCTGTTCTATCTTCCACCCTCAAGCTGCTTTCATCTCTCTCAGAATCTGAGAGCAGTACCCAACTCATCCCTCACTAGCAGGTCAGAGGCTGACCTACAGAGCATGAAGAACAGGGGGCGGGGTGCCGCAAGTACCACACGGTGTCAGTAAACAATAAAAAGTATGCCCCAAATTCAACGTCTACAGCTAATGCAAAAATCCCTCGAATTTTTTCTTCCTAGGCACATGTAACCTGCATTTTAAAGTCTGTAGTGGAGTCACATTTGCCTGGGGTCTGATATCCTGGTAAATCCCTCAGCAAGTGCTCGAGAGATTCAAGGAATAAAAGCATCTGTGAACTAAGGTCCTGTTGTGTATCCACTTCTACCACCTTGCCATGTCTCTCCACTGAAAACAAACAAACAAAAAAAAACAGAAAAGCAGTTCATAGTTCTGGGGTGCCCACATTTGAGGACCAAGGGTAAGAAAGGAGCCATGGGCCTAACCAGCAGGCCAGATCTCAAGGCTTTCTCTCTGCTATGCTTCAGAGTGACCTGGTAAGCCATCTGTGCCTGGGCTTCTCTTTCTGCACATGAGCAGGCACTTGTCAAATATCACTGCCTCGGTTCTACTCCCAGAAACTTAATGGACTGGTGGGGAGCAGGAGCAGGGCCTGGCTGTCTCTTAAAAGTCCCCCAGGTGATTCCAAAACAGCTCGGGTTAACAGGGTTAACCAACCGAAGATGAGCAGGTGACTGATACAGCCAAAAGGTCCATATAGCCATGGGAGGGAGGAAAAAAAGACACAGTCAGACTTTCTCATCAAAAAGAGCATTAGATGCATTTTAAAGTGAAATGGAGACATGCCTGCTGGGCCAGGACCTGTCACATGATTTGCCGTTCCTAGAAAGAGTGGCAAAGAGCTGCCAGCAGGTACATTATTTCATCAATCCATAAATACTCATAAAAGTCATCCGCCTTTCCTACGTCAGCTTGCAGAACCTGGGGAAGCCTCCAATAAGACACAGTCCTGAACTATTATGACTTCCTTCTAGATGGTTAAAATCAGCATTCATAAAAATAAAATATTCTAAGACAATCTGGGCCCACTATACTTAAGAACCTTGAAGGTTTTGCTCTTAACATTAAAAAAAAAATACATTAGTATAAACATTTAAAAGCCTCTTTCAATTATTAACACCACAGCATAATACAATTCCATTTCAAGCCCAGTGGGGAGCCAAAACTGTGAGGCAGGAAAACTCCTGAATCAAAAGCTGGTAGGCTAGGATTCCAATCTCAGCAATAAATTACATCAACTAGCTGTGTGACGATGAGCAAGCTGATTTAATCTCCCAAGAAAAGAATATGATATCTGGGGCCCTCCCAGCTTCCAAAGACCAGGATCTTGCTGAGTATCAAAACAGCCAATACAGTATTTAAAGGAAAAGTTATAAAGCTTACAATGCTACCAATAAACTTAACTAGTTCCTGTCATCTCACCACGGCATGCAATAGTCAGCACACTTAAATGCCTGGAGAGAACACGGGCAGGAAAGCAACAAACACTTGAGCGTAGCGCTTTCAGCTGGGCGACATAATTGGAGGATCCTACGAGAAGAATCTTGAGATAAAATCTAACAAGCCGATGACAATGTCTACTTGTGCAACAGTATCTGCCATCTGAGCTGCCCAGGCCCTTCCTTTTCTAAACCACACAGCCCTGATAGTGAATCTTCCCACGCTTCTGTCTCTCTCTGTAAGCAGGGAAACACATGGGGTCAGGGAGAGCAACACACCTAGACACTGTTAGAATCCTATTGCCCGCAAGGGTTTTATCATGGAGCCTCTACCCTTATCTGGACTTCTACAGAAGTAAAAGGGAAGTGCCTTCTCATCATGGGCTTCATTAATATTTAATCTCATGTCCCAAATGATCTAAATTCACCTTAAGAACCATACAAGGTCTCAGAGGTACAACGGGAAACACGACAGGTAGTAACTGAGCCTGCACTAGTATAGCACGTTATTTATTCCTATGAGGGAAGTCTCTTACCTAGCTGCACTCCGCCTACTCTGTTCCAGAAGTGGGGTCAGCCCACCAGAGAGGCTTTCTGAGGCTTTCCCTGATGACCCTCACCACCACACACGTGCAATGGTAATTTATTCATTAGCTAATTATCTGCCCACACCCTTGATCCTCCTCCAGGAGAACACAGTGGGCTCCGAGTTCACTGTTTTGTTTATTGTTAGAACCCCCAGTACCTAATGTCTAACACATGGTCAGCACTCACTACTCATTTGAAAGAATAACGGAAGTAATGCCGTCTGTTATCTGGAGGCCCTCATGTTAGAACCTCAGGAAGTATCTGATAATCATGCTAGGGACACCAGGGGAACAATCTCGCTGACAGAATAGAGCCCAGGCTGGATAAACTGAGATCGGTACACTTATCACATGGGGGCAGACTTTGATGCACGGCATGATTGGGAGAGCCTATGAGAAGAATCCCAAGTTAGAAATCAAATAAACCAACGGCAATGTGTAATATATCTGTCTTGAGAGCTTAGTAACTCTTCCCGTACATCCAAGCATATACCTCAGAGCCAAATGCACCTCTCAGGAGAGCGGCTGATAGGTCAGCTCAGCAGGGTCACTCAAGGCCAGCTCCCAAGGGACAGGCTGGGCCTGGAGCCTCGGGGTAGAGTGGAAACGGGCAAGGCAGCCCTGTGTGCTGCACCAGTGAGGACAGCCAGGCAATCCAGAACACAGTGTCCATTGGGATGACCCACTGAAGGTCAGGCAAGGCTGAAATAAGGGCTAGCCTCAGAGCAGCCACTGACCAGGCTGAGGACTGAAGCGTCTGAGGCTAGGCAGGAAGTAGAGCTGTGATTCACTCTTGCTAGTGGTTAAGCACACACACCTGAGGAATCTGGTTGATGAAGAAGAGAAAAACAAAGCCCAACCCAAGGGAAGAGAGAATCACAGCAGAGCTGCAGCTCCACAGCCAGGCCAGGCAAACAAGGCAGAACAGTGAGTCCCGTGCCTGGCAGCCACTCCACCTGCCTCCCACTCATTCCCATCAGATAGTGGGGCCAGGGCATAGAAGAAGCTCCTTCCCCAAGCCAGATCAGCTCAGGCACTAGAGAGAGCGGCAGTGCAGACAGGCCCACTAGCCGGGGAAGCCAGGCTACCAGCCACAGGCTGCCTTCACCACACCCAGCAATGTCCTGTCTCCTAAAGTGACCCAGCCGGAGCCCCGAGAGGACTCCCAGCTGATCTAATGTCTAGTGTGTGACCTTGGCCACAGGGACGCACTGCGAAGTGTTCCTTCCACTGCGCCAAGGTGGATTAAGTCATTTTATCAGCAGAATTCTTCTTCTAAAAGGTAAGAGTCCTTGTGGGGTGAGGAAAACGCAAACCAATTATCCACTTATATCTCAGACTTTTCTTATGCTTTGTTTTTAAAAATAGAGATTGTGAGACCTAAGTAAATTTTGAGATATAATCAGAAGATTTCAGAAAGTTTTTGTTCTTTTATATTTGAGAATTCGCTGATGAGTGGGAGTTAGAAGTGCAGAGAATGAGATATGACTTCATTTTGCTCTAGAAAGTTACATTCAGCATATATACAAAAAGCAAATAACTAAGATAATACAAAAATAATGTCTGAGGCAGCTCAAAATGTAGAAACGAAACACAGAAATTAAACACACACAAAAAGGGGACACCAAGAATCTGCCAGAGGGACAAAGCAGAAAACTGGAGTAAAAATAAAGTCAGTTCATTCGAGAGGAAGGCTCAAGAACTTGGCTAAAGCAAAGGCCACTCCTTCCCATTTTTTTCTCAAAGCTTCCTAAGGGCAGGGCACCAAACCCATGCTACGAATAATCACAACCAACATGAGCAAAGGTAAGGAAAGGTTACTGTGTGTGGACCTCACAAACACCCTATTTTCCTTGAGTCTAGTTCTCAAAATCCTTTATAAAAGTAAAACTGTGCTCCAGTGAGGCCCATTCACGTTGTTCTGACTCCACGTTAGAGAAACAGCCAAGGGCCCAGAGAACAGGCCGCTGGGTTTGGCAATTCAGCTCTGATGCTGTCCGTCGCTTTAAGCACCCCTCATCCCCAACAACAACAAAAAAACCAACACCCACACAAGCTTCCAATCCACTAAATCTCGATTCAATTTTGAAATCATATTTTCATGAAATTAAACACTTAAAAGTACTTAAGGTCCTAAAGAACAGAAAGCAATTAAGCATCAACTCCTTTAGAATACATTTCTTCCATCCTAGCCCCTAAACACATTTTATGTAGACCATTTGTAGGGATACACATTTACCACTAGGCCCTATGGAATAATAGATTTTCAATTATCAATATGGATTTTTTATTTGTTTTTTTCAAGACAAGGTCTCTCTGTTGTAACTCTGGCTGTCCTGGAACTCACTCTGTAGACCAGGCTGGCCTTGAACTCACAGAGATCCTCCTGCCTCTGCCTCCCGAGAGCCGGGATTAAAGGCGTGTGCCACCACTGCCCAGAATGGATTTTTAAAGTGATTCTTGTGAGCTAGAAAATGACAAGTGACAGAAGGAATGACACACCTCAAATTCAGGATTTATTTGTAAGAGTTAGGAATGGCAGGGTTCTCAAAGGCAATTGCAATGTCACTTTTTTTTTTCTTACAAATAGCTTACTGGGGCTTGCTTATGGTTCTAGAGGGCTAGAGTCCATGACCACCATGGCAAGGAGTCTGGCAGCAGACAGACAGGCATGGCACTGCAATAGCTGAGAGCACACACATCTGCAAGCACCAAAGACAGAGCCAACCCTGGATGGAGATTCACTTTTCTCAAGGCAAGTGTGAGGCAAGTGCCAACTGTACCATTACTTACTCTCAGTATTGTTTAGTAGTCAATATTTAACCACGATAATATTCTTTAAACGAGCTTACATAATTGTCACTGGGAAACTGATAGATCAAACCTCCGCGTCGGAATCTTTTTTAAGATTTAATGAACTCTAGTGGTGTTCATTTAAAACAACAACCACAACAAAATTCACAGCATTCCTTGTTCCGGAGCCAGTCTGGCTTTCCCTTTAACCCTTCCACAGAGTTAACAGATCTTGGGGAAAGCCTTATTTTTCTAAGCTTCTACACGGATATGTTCAATTTGTTCCTTGCCATATGCAACTTCATTTTACTTCCTTTTCACAAGTTACTTTTCAGAGCTGGAAAGAGGGCTCAGCAGTTAAGAGCACTGGTTGCTCTTGCAGAGGACATGGTTTCCTTTCTTTTCACTGACATGGCAGCTCACAACCGTCTCTAACTCCAGTTCCACGGGAGTTAGCACACTCATGGGCACCAGGCACACACAGGGCCCATATACACACACGCAGGCCAAACACTCAAACACATAAAATAAATTAATATATTTAAATGCTAATTTCACCTCAGCTTCTCTTTTATAATTTGGTTTTGTTTCGTTTTGCTTTTTGGTTGTTTGTTTGTTTTTCAAGATAGGGTTTGTCTGTTGTAACTCTGGCTGTCCAGGAAATCACTCTGTAGACAAGGCTGGCCTCGAACTCACAGAGATCCACCTGCCTCTGCCTCCCGAGTGCTGGGACTAAAGGTGTGCACCACCACTGCTGGACAACTTTTATAATTTGTGGAAGGTGCCTTAACTCTCTTTTGCTCTCTGAATAAATCTGAAGAAATGAAAATTAGGGTCACGTTTCTATGACAATTCATGACAAAACTATTTACATAATCTAAAATAATTACATAATTAAACTAAATATTTTGATAGTGAAAGGCTTTTGGTTATTTTGTCATTTTCATGTACATGTAGCCAGGAAGACCTTCTACGTGAATACCAGAAAAGCACAAATCATGTTTGACACCTCCCAACTCTACGCTCTGTATTCTGCTCTTAATAAAGTGGTAGAAACGTCTGAGATATTTTCCCCGGGTTTTGTTCAGACACATAGAACATGAAATTTGCTAAGAACAACCCAAACTGAAAATTCTAGAGGTCCTCAAAGGCCAGCCATTTTCACTGTTTCAATTTGGACAAGATAAGAATAAGGTTATCACAGAATGTTTACCATGTCTTTCAAATTAACTGACTGGCTATCCCATACTGGTCAGATATTCAGATATGTGACATTACTGAAAAAAAGAATTAATTATGATTACTTAGTACATGTGGTCTCAAAACCATTCAAAGTATAAGACCCATGTGCAAACATAATAAAAGCACTTCACTGGTAGCATTTGATTTTGTAACCAGTTACAATCATTTGGGGAGGGGGTTGAGACAGGGCCTCATATGTGCCTCTGGATGGCTTAGGACTCACTATGTAGACCAAGCTGGGTTCTAACTCTCAAACCTGTTTCTGCCTCCCAAGGGCTAGGACTAAAGGCAGGCACCACTATGTCCCACTCTGTTACAATCATTTAAAAAAAAAAAAAACTAACAATATATTCTGGAGACCACTGACTTGGCTCTGTATCTTCATCCAAAACACAGAGAATGTTGAATTCTTCACTCTGGAAATCTGTTAATTTAATGTGGATCCGTTGACTTGGTCAATTTTCCATTATCTTCTTTAAAAAAAATTTTTTTAACCTTTCCAGGTCAGCCCTCTGTTCCCTGATCTTTGTATTTATGATAGTATTTATGTAGTATTTATGAGAGGAATTTAAGGAACAGTGCTTTATATGACAGCTCCTTCTTCTCACAAGCCAGGTGACAGCGCCAAACTATTTCCCTTAAAATCACAGCTTCCAATTCTCCTTGAAAATGAGATTCTCCCCCCAAATTACAGTCCTTGAAAAATAAAATACCCCAGGTGTCTGAACAAAGTTGAACTTTAAAATGCCACTTTAAACCAACAGACTGTGGAAAACAAACTAAGGCAGGCTTCAAAATAACCCCCTTGGCGTCGTGGGCTGTCTGTGGGGACAGGTGCAGGGCATACCTTCCTAGAGGCTGCCTCCATGAGCTGACTTTCTCCAGCCGGCAGCCTGGCACCCCACAAACCAGTTATCAGTGGGCCAAAGCCTGCCTTCCATCTGCACTTTCCAAATGGCTCCTGTTGCCAAAGGGCTCAGATTGACCTGGCTCTCCAATGAGAACATGCCTCCTAGGTGACTCGCCAAGTTTCCCTGGAAACATATCTAAATTGTACTCTGAGCTGCTTCCTTAACCTCTCAGGCTCGTGGTTCATCTTCCCTTCCTCCCTTGAGTTTCCCAACACCACCTCTTCATCTTGCCCCTCCAATGCCATGCCCTCTAGGTCCAAATTCCTTGCTCTTGTTCATGAACCACTGATCCCTGCCCCTCCTAAAACACCAACTTCCAATCCAAAGGGCATGGTTGCGACAATTCCAGGGTCCTTTTAAAGTGATCTCTTTGAGGCCTACCTACAGGCAGCTCGTTCGCGGCTTCTTCTCTTGCCTTCTCCAGCTTCTCCCTTACCCAGGGAAACTCCTGGAGGGAATCTAGGAAGGTATCGAACGCCTTAGGGCCCCTGGAAGGCAGGATATCCAGCAGCAGCATTGTTTTCCGGAGGCCTGTGGTTTGAGCTTTGATTTCTTGAACGTGGTGTTCCATCAGAATTCCTTCCTGGTACAGGTACTGAAGAACCAGTCCCTCCACTAATACCTCGGCACCCAGCTCCAGACGCAGGGAGCGGAGCACTTGCTTGTCACTGGCCTCCATTTCTCCCTGAAAAAAAAAAAAAAAGACAAAATCAGCACTCAGATTTCAGGAGTGCTGGGGGGGGGGGGGGGCTAAAGATAGAGTTGCTGCAACATCATTAACAGGAGCCTCAAGGGCAGTCGGATCTTTACACCTCACAGTGCAAAGCCACGGTTTTCCTAGGTGGCTGTTAAGACGAACCAAGGGAATGTCAAACACTAATTGTGAGTCTTCTCCTCTCTCTGCTTTTCACATAACGGGGCCCTCCTATTCCAAGTCCTTGTTCGGTGAGGGACCCGACAGGGAGCAGACAGGTCTCAGACCTCCCTGTAAACGCAGTCCCTGCGGGTTGGAGCAGTGTTTCACTGGAGCTGGCTGGGGATAGTGGAGTCCGCGTCTAAAGAATTCAGAACCCAGGGCACACACACGTGCACGGGGCACTTAGTTAATTCAGTCGCTGGTGGGGCTCGACACCCACAGACCACAGACCCGGGGGGGGGGGTCCTCCGGAAGGTCCCGAGGTGACAGGTGATGCGGGAGGGGTGCGGGGCGGGGCGAGTCCGCGTCTGGCGGCGCGTCTCCGTTTAGAACTGTGAAAGCCCCTGCTGTGGTCTCGGCGCTGCACACCGCGGCTGTGTCTCGGACTGGAAGGACTACTAGCAGTTTTCGGGGTCAACGGAGCCGCCCCCAGGCACCGCCGCCCAAACCCGCGCCCACCGCGGAAGCCGAGGAGCCGCGCAGGGCGGGCGTCGCCGCAGCGCGGGGGTTCCGGGAGAAGATGGAGTCCCGTTACTTACGTCTGCGACCACGTATCTTTGGGAGGAAAAAAAAAACCACACACACACACACAACCGGAATCCAGCCCGTCAGGGAGCCTGTGTCCTATACACCATCTTTGTTGCAGGCGAAAAGCCCAGACAGGAAGTATCGCGGCCATCTTTGTCAAGGGCCCAAGAGGTCAGGTTGAAGCCTTCTCCGCCATGTTTGTCGTGGGTAACCGAGACACCGGCTCTAAGATAAAAAAAAAAAAAAAGTGGTTTAAATGATCTAAGGGGTTTTCTAAGTGAAAGAGTAAACGAAGCATTTGAATCTTAACACAAAAGCTCTGTGATGAGCCTTGCTCAGGATAGGCAGGTCAGAAGTTACCCTAGAGGCTAAGCCCTGTGTTCAACTCCCGGTAAAACACACACACTTGGCACAAATTACTTTATAAAATGAGGCAATCGATAAATTCATTCGTTCGTTTTTAAATTAGTTGGATGACACATATCAAAAAGGATGTACTACTAAAAATTGTTTTGACAACAGGAATAAGAACACTTCTACCAACACCTCGGGTCCAAGATGAATATCTATAAACAGATCAGTGAACAGTTCTAAATCTCCCTCCTCAGAGCCTTCCTGATGTTTACAGTTTACAGTGCGGATGTGCTCCAGTGCTTCCTCTCCTAACTACTTTAGTGGCAGCGTTTTTTCATAAGTAGCAAGAATTCTTTTAGTATTTCCAGTACTTGCAGTCTGTAGAATCAGGAAAGTAACCGAGTCCCTCTGAGTTCATACTCTTTCCAGTGCACCACCCAACCATGTATAGCAACCTCTGTTTTTTATGGCAGCCAAAATATTACAAGTGAATTGCCCAGTTGACACATTCTACTCCTATTATTCTTGAGAATATGAGGGAATGAGACTCTCCCTCATTATCCTTTGCTCTAGAATTATTGTCCCTTTAAAAAAAAATATGTGGGTCAGTGTTAACAACAATTGCTGTCTTCATCCAATAAGTAACAGAAATTTTGCATGATTACCAATAGCTGAAGATTATTACCTTCTTGGAGAAGAGAGGAGATAAGAATTTTTCCAACAATAAGTTTTGACAATTCTCATATGCATAGGAAAAACAAATACTTACTTTTTTTTTAAGTTTAAGGCACTTTTTGGTGACTTGTAGTGTCTGGACAAACTTGAAATTTCCTTGAGACTACAAGGTTAAGTGTTGATGACCATCTCCAGGAAGGGACAACGGTAAGATGTGTGAGGGTTCACAGAAGAGAAGAAAAGAGGGCAAAGGCAGCAGCAGAATTAGGGCCGATGTTGAAGGGCACAGAATCCTTATGGTAAACAATCTGAAGGACTGTCGGTTAAGGATCTGACTTAGATCGCTACGATGAGGCCTATGATCATCAAATCCCTCGTCCAGTGGCAAATGTGGAATTACTATCTGTGCTGCCTCCTAAACCAGATTGGCTCTGACTGACAACCACCAATCTAGTGGAGAACCACTATCCAGATGCAGCACACAGTGGCTCTGCTCAGTAGCACAATAGAGCTTCACTTATATCAATGTCCGAGGTCAGTGACCTCTAAGGAAACAAATATCAGAATTGTCACCACAGGTGCCTCCTCCTGGCCAGTCCCTCTAGGTCAGCTGGAATTGCGCCCCCTTAGAAGATTAAGCCCCTGTTACCCAGTGGTAATAAGCTGATTTTAAGGACTTTTCCTCCCTTCCTCTCCTTTTATGCTTACTTGTGTCAAGATATCCTCCTAAAGGATTTGAAGAGAGAGAGAGAGAGAGAGGAGAGAGAAAGCTATTTTATGTCATTCGATTTGATCTTTACTTTTGCAATATTCAAAAACAATAAGTCAAAGAAGTTTGGATATTTGGGTTCTTCATGTTTCATAGATAGTAAACTGAGTAAGCCATGGGGCGCAAACCAATGAAAGTAGCACTCCTCCGTGGTCCCCGCTTCAGTTCCTGACTTTGTTTCTGCCTTCTCTTCCCCCAGTGATGGACGAGTCGCTTGGAAGAATAAGATGAAATAAACTGTGCCCTCCCTAAGTTATTTTTATTCCGTTTCATCACAGTAACAGAGAGGCTAACTCTAAAATTAGATAGCAGGCATAAAGGGCACGGAGTTATTTTATGACAAGCAAGGTAGCAGTCGACCTTAGATTCTTGTTCAAGTAAAGTGAAAGAGATACAGACTACGCTGGTGCCAGAGGAATGAGCCAAGATTTTCTGATGTTTCCCACGCACCCTCAACTCAATGGCTGCAGGATATTATTCGTTTATATTTGCTGCTCCCAGGGGTTGAACCTAGGACCTTCTACATGCTGGTGAAGCACCACTGAGCTATATCTCCCAGTGGTAAGATGTTTTTCAATGAACAATAAAAACAAAATGTATAAACCTGTTTGGAATATGGTCACGTGTTTCAAATTCATAGTATTTGACATCATAAATATACAGAAAAAAATTTACATGGCCCCCAAAGTCCCTGAACATTACTGTTATCATAGTGACCACAAAAGAACTTCACCATGAATCTCGTTGAGAATTTCTCTCTGAGCAAAATTACATCATCATGGATCTGCCGGGATGAGTTATCAGTAAATGTACCAACTAGTTGAATGAACTAAGCTTTTATTTTTGGGTTATTTAATAAAGTCCATTTAAAACCTAGGCAATGACTGCTAAATATAATGATTTTTGTTTTAGCATAATTGATGCTAAGCTGTTCTTTCTGATAACAATCTGCCAAAAGGCTCAGCTACATCTTAATAAAAAGCAAATACAGCCATTAGCCCAGAAAAGGAAGGCTCTCTTCCTGTCATTTGTACTGATAAGTGGGCATGCATCCAACCAGTGTGAAAGCTATACAGGAAGTATACAATTCTGAACAAAGAGTGAATACTAATGTTAAAACAAAAATGGCGTTGGATTTAATAAGGAAAAGTGGCAAGCCATTAAAAGTGCTGAAGGCTTCCCTGTGTCTCCTTCCTCCTAGACAATGGGAATATAAATGCTTGGATGCTTGGGGTACCGACTGAGCAGAAGAGTGATATGGATTGAAATATTGTCTCTACCCAAACAAGCCCTCACCTTACCCACCCACACAACTAGAAGTAGAAATGACTCAGCACCTTTGAAAAAATGAAGGGCAGGAGGAGTCATGGGGTATGAACCTCATTGATTTTTTTTTCTTAATGACACAGAACACAAAATGAACAAATATAAAAAGAAACGTACTATCCTTGCAACTCTTTGGAGGTTTGCTCTCTCTTCCTAGTTTAATAATTTGTGGAGGCAGAGAATTAGTTCTGCATTTGTTGTCAGAGCTACTTGATAGCATACATCTGGTGGCTTGTCTGGTTTTGTTTCTATGCTTGCTTCTTGGCAGGGTCAGCTAACAGGCTAGATTCAGCTGGACTTTCTTTTTCTCTGTGTCTTCTCAGTCATTCCACCTGCTCCCCACAACAGGTTACTCAAATGTCTACCAGAAAAGCTTAAGGCTTCAGGGACTAAGGTTGAAGCTGCCTATTTCCTTCCTAGATCAGTCTCTTCAACTACATTCCCTTGGTTAAAGTTGTCACAGCTCAGATCCAAGGAGAAGAGAAGCAGATCCCACTTCTCAACGAGAAGGATGCTATCATTAATCTACCACAGTCACAGAACATCATCAGCCTTACATCCAGTTTCCAGTAGTCATGTTCCTATTGATTATTTCTCTCCAACTTCAAGGATGTCTCAGGCAGACATAGTGCTTTCAATCCAAGCATTAGGAGGATGAAGTGGGAGGATCATGACTTCTAGGGCAAGCTGGGCTGCATAATGAGTGCCATAGCAGTCTGGGTTACCCAGAGGAAGAAAAGGAAGAAGGTAGATGATGATGATAGTGGTGATAATGGTGATGATGGTGATGATGGTGATGATGATAATGGTGGTGATGATGACGATGATGATGATGGTGATGATGATGATGATGGTGATGATGATGATAGTGGTGATGATGGTGATGATGGTGATGATGATGATGATGATAGTGGTGATGATGGTGATGATGGTGATGATGGTGATGATGATGATGATGATAGTGGTGATGATGGTGATGATGGTGATGATGGTGATGATGATGGTGATGATGGTGATGGTGATGGTGGTGATGGTGATGGTGAT
>JAMJFZ010003208.1:0-139796 GCA_026225945.1 Cricetomys ansorgei
CCCACCAGTGATATATGACAATCTTGCTTTCTATTTTTTGGGAGTGACTCATATTTTGATTTACTAATAAACAATTTCCAAGTAAGAAAGAGATTAAAAATAAAACTATTACCTGCTATACCTGGAAAGGGTTAACATTGCTGACATAGAGTCCTACGTCTACATTTTTTAAGATGAGCTAACTGCCAAGGATCACCTAGAAAGCTTAAATCACACACAACAAAAACAGAACTAAAAACCATGGCATCAAGGTCCACCCAGAGAAGTATTCTGTCAAAGCTCCCTGGATGGTGTATGAGTCTAACAATTTTGGATCCATTGCCTCACGTTTGCAGTGGGGAACATGAAAGCATAGGAAGAAATGACTTGTTAAAGTCTCTTCAAAGATAAGGGAGAGAAATGAGGAAAAGAAGGAGCAGTGAACATGGAATTGTGTTCAGTATTCTACATATTCTGTTTCATCAACTGTCCATTATTTATTTCATTTAAAAATTTTTACATTATTTTACTCATTTATAGTGTTTGGAGTCAAGTACAGAGCCTTGTACATGGTACGTACTCTGTACTCTACCATGGAGCTACATCCTGCATCTTGATTTTCTTTAATTTTTTTTTTTTTACTTCTTTGGGTTTTTAGATTATAGTATGATCAAAACATTTCTCCCTTTCCTTTCTCCAAACCATTCCATAAATCATCCTTACTTTCTTTAAAATTCATAGCATCTTTTTAGATTGTTGTTATACATACACACACATACAGACACACACACACACACACACACACACACACACACACACACATTCCTGAATATAACCTGTTCAGTTGTAATATTGTTTCTCATATGTATGTTTTCAGAATTGCCCACATATTCTTTTTAAAGGCTTTTGAGTTCACACAGTGCTTCTAGTATGTGCCTGAATGTAAGACCATCTGCTGGAGTATTGGTAGTCTCTCAGGGACTGCAACACTGAAGAAAACTAACTTTCCCTTCACTAGCAGCTATCAGGCCACAGATTCTTGCCCCAAATATTAGTGGCTGTCATGGTTTATGTCTTGCAGAGCAGTCTTGACTCCAAGCCATTACTCTCAGAACATCTGTGCCATAATTTCACCAGTGAACATATTCTGCCAAGCTAGCCATTGTTATAGTTTTCAGGACTCACAGAGGAGTAGTATTGGTGATTACACTTCCCTGTCCTAAAACATCCATAGGACCTTCTATCACTGTGAGAGCTAGCCAACAGGGACAAATCTTCCAGGCCAGTACTTGCTAGGTTTTTCTGTATTCCATGATTCAAGTATGTAGTGTTTTCAGTAAATTTCCAGGGTCTTACAATCAAGTTCTGAAGGGTAACTAAGAGCAGTGGCAATGGACTGTCAATCTTAGGGTGTCTAGAGTATCCCAGTAACCAACAACTTCAAAAGATGTAAACTTTTCCTAGCACTGAGCTTTTTACTTGATAGCTCATGGTGTCTAGAAGTGATATTTCCCATCCATTATATGGTAACTACACTAAAATTACTTTTACATATGTGTGTATGCATTTTAGGGGGCTTCTGTGATAGTAGGTTTCCATATGGATTTTTCAAAAGTCTTTACTGTTAGTCATTCCTCCTCACACTCCATCTTCTACTCTTCCCACCCATTCCCACTCTAATTAATCTTTCTTGCTCTGTTATTCTCCGGTTCCTCTTTATATCACCTGTGTTGTTGCTGTTGTTGCTGTTGTTGTTGTTGGTGTTTTACTGGCTATTGAGAATAGAACAGCAATGAACAGAGATGAGCAAATGTATCTGTAGTAGAATATGCAGTCATGTGAGAATATATCACAAAGTTACACATACTTGGATCATGCAGGAGGTCTAGTTTTAGTCTTTTTTACTTTACTATATGAAAACTTGGAAATAAAAATATAAAAAACACCAAAAATTAACAGACTACACAATTTGATGAACTTACATGCTGTTAGAACTGACATTCAAAACGAAGCTGTGAAGCTTCACATTCAACTTTGGCATTTATCCACCACTTAAAACAAAAGATCCATGACAGATTTCAAAAAACAACATTTGGATTTATAAATATATGAACCTAGGTAATGTCTAACATTTTAAGATATCTCTATTGTTATTTCCATAGTGGCTACACTCCAAGCATCAGGGGAATAAGTGTTTCCCTTTTCCCATACAACTACCAGCATTTGTTTGACTTTTTTGTTTATAGATTGCTTTGTTTGTTTTGATCTTAGTCATTGTAATTGGGGTAAAATGAAATCTCAAAGTAGTTTTAATGTGTACTTACTGGATGGTGAAGGAGAATTTAAAAACTTAAATATTTTTCAGCCATTTGTATTTCTTTTTGAGAATTCTGTTTAGTTCCACTCCCTAATCTTTAATTGGGTTGTTTGTTAAAATAATCCAAGAGACAGAAGCAAGTGGATCTCTTAAATTGGCATGCCAGATTGTTCTACATCGTGAGTTCCAGGCCAGCAAGGGCTGCATAATAATATCTGTCTCAAAAGAAAATCCTTCTATTTTATTCATCTTGCTCAAGTTTTCTTCTCATTATTCCATGTCTCTTCTATGTTTGTAGGTATTTTACGACCATTGCATGCCATAAAATGTCTGGGAATTTTTTATAAGGATTAAGCTGACTTGTACATTGATTCAGGAAAGATTGCTCTTTCCACAATATTGAATCTTCTCATCCATGAACACAGAATGTCCTTGCATGTTCTTACATTTATGTAAAGCTTTCTTTGTTTGACCATGCTTATACTTGCAAGTGAATTCTTTATTTCTTTCATTTAATTTATTCCATTGCTTTATTATTTTTCATGATATTGCAGATTTTTTTTATGGTTGGCTAGTTTTCTTGTTGATCCTGGTTCCCACTTTCTTTATAATCTTGAATTAATGTCAGTAATTCTTTCTTAGAGATTTCTTAGAAGTTTGCATTTAAGAAGATAAACTCATTTACATGTAAAGGTGATTTTATTCATCACTGTCCAATTAAGACGATTTTTTTATTTCATTTTCTTGCCTGGTTGCCCATAAATTGAACCTCTATTACAATGTAAAGTAAGTATGCATAGTGTAAAAGTCATTTGTTTACTACTTTGAGAAGTCTTTTAGCCACTGACAGATATATATATATATATATATATATATATATATATATATATATATACACACACACACATACACACACATATATATGTGTGTATATATATATACATATATATATTTATAATTACAGTTATATACATGTGTGTGTATATATATATATATATATTTATAGTGTGTGTGTGTGTGTGTGTGTGTGTGTGTGTGTTACCATGATTGTATCATAGAAAAGCATTTTCTCTTTACATACAATTGGAGAGTTACAAATGAGGCTTGAAAAGTTCTTAGAAAACTCCGTTAAAACCATCATATCTCTCATTGGTTGTTCATTGAATTGGTACTAGTGTATTCTCATAGCACAGATTATGAATAGAGATAGATATATGATATATTTATCTACTTCCAAATATTTTATTTTTGAACCTCTAATGCCCACACTGATAAGACATAGGAGTAGCCATTAAATTTGGAGATACATGGCTTAAACTGTTCGAATTTGGTTTCACACATAAGTATGTGATAGAGCAGAAGATATCTATCTTAACTTTTTTTTCCTTTTCTACAGAGAATTCCCAGAGGAAATGTTATCAGAAAACTACTCCATAGTCACTGAGTTTATTCTTGCAGGATTAACAGACACACCAGAATTGCAGCTGCCTCTCTTCTTCCTCTTCCTCGGTATCTATGCAGTAACCATGGTGGGAAACCTGGGTATGATCACTCTGATTCTGCTCAGCTCCCACCTGCACACACCCATGTACTTTTTCCTCAGCAGTCTGTCCTTCATTGACCTCTGCCATTCTACTGTCATTACCCCCAAAATGCTGGTGAACTTTGTGACAGTGAAGAACATCATTTCCTACCCTGAATGCATGACTCAGCTCTACTTCTTTCTGGTATTTGTCATATCAGAGTGTCACATGTTGGCAGCAATGGCATATGACCGCTATGTTGCCATTTGTAATCCCTTGCTTTATAATGCTATCATGTCCTATCAAGTCTGTTCCTGGATGATATTTGGGGTGTATAGTATGGGTTTGGTTGGTGCCACAGCTCACACAGTCTGCATGCTAAGAGTCCATTTCTGTAAGGCTAATGTAATAAACCATTATTTCTGTGATCTTTTTCCACTACTGGAGCTCTCCTGCTCCAACACTTTTATCAATGAAGTAGTAGTTCTATGTTTTAGTGCTTTCAATATCCTCTTCCCAACATTGAGCATCTTGAGCTCTTATATATTCATCATTGCCAGCATCCTTCGGATTAAGTCCTCTGAGGGCAGGTCCAAGGCCTTCAGCACTTGCAGCTCACACATATCAGCTGTTGCTGTCTTCTTTGGGTCTGCTGCATTTATGTACCTGCAGCCATCATCAGTCAGCTCCATGGACCAAGGGAAAGTGTCATCTGTGTTTTATACTATTGTCGTTCCCATGCTGAACCCACTGATCTACAGCCTGAGAAATAAGGATGTCAAAATTGCTCTAATGAAGTTGTATGAGAAAGGTTCCTGATTAAATTTTTTTTTCTTTCTCAAAATTTCATGAGTTTTCTACCTCCTAGTGTAACTTCTTGGATTGTTGTAAGACAAGTAATCATTTTTATTTTAGTTTGTGCCCTATTGTAGATGATAGGTCATTATTACTTTCTCTCTGATTCCTCTGGAATTTAAAGCCTGGAAGCAAGCTGTGTCAAAAAATAAACAAGCATAATTGTAAATGTTTATATCTTAGGAATCAACTGTAGTAGTATTTTTTTCAGGTGATTTGTTTTTTTTCAGAAAGTCTTTGGTGTTATCTCTCCTTATATTTCTTCATTTATCCAGCCTTCCTATACCCCAACTCACGTAAGCTGTTCCGTTCCATTATTTCCCTTCCTTCCTTTATATCACCAAGTTCTGTCTTCCCTCCCTTGAAGGGTTCCTCTTCCTATCACACCAACCTCTTTGCTCTCTGTTTAAGGTTGAATCCTAGAAGGATTTTCAATGACTTTTAATGTGTCTCTCCCTCACTGTGTCAATCTTCCCGTGGTTACCAAATGTTTGGATTTCGGGAAAGCACTCTAGCATAGATCTAAATTGTATTCACGTTCCGTTGCATTTTGCAACTATGAGAACTGGTAAGCCAAGGTCTCCATCTTATCCTTGCTTTTCTTATTCTCCAAAGTTGAAGCTAATGAGGAGCCAGCTACAACGTGTTCATTCTCATTCTGATTACTCTCTTACAGTTCTTTCTGGAGAGTCTTGAACCTCAGTTGCATATGTTGTCACCTGTAGGAAGAGAGTGAAGTCCTGAGTGAATGACCTATGGAGTGAATGTGTATTGTTTGACATGAGCCAGTCATATCAAGGGCCCTAGGACCTAAGACCTATGGGAATGGCAACACCGCCCCTCCCCTTGAGGCTCAAAGGGATGGCAAAGCCCTCCTCTCATCAAGTGAGAATGTTGACAGTGTATGCTAGTATGGATGCTTATGAACAATAGATCAGTATGTGCAAGAGTCAGGCAAACTGCTGTTCTTCCTTTTGGGTATTTACATCTGGAGGCTGTGCTCCTAATAGACTCTTCTTCCCACAGACACCCTCTACAAAGACAAGACAACACCTCCCTCTAATCTGCATTTAATAAAGACACTGAGGTCCTGAGTTGTTGTGTAGGTGGTATCACTCCGTCAGATTGTTGAGGGTCCACTTGACTTGACTTTTCTGTAAGTATGCCTGTGTGTCTGTCATTTCTTCATTCTTCTCTTAGTGAGAGTTTCTATTGCTGTGATAAAGTAAGATGATCAAAAGCAACTTGAGGAGAAAAGAGTTTATTCTGTTTATAATCTATATCACAGCTCACCATTTAAAGCAGTCAGGAACTCAAACAGGGATGGAACCAGAAGAAAGAGCTGAGTAAGAAATCATGCAGGAGTGCTGCTTCCTGGCTTGTTCCCGTGATTTGATCAGTCTGCTTTCTTATAGAGCCTGGGACCACCAGACCATGAGTGGCCCCACCTACAATGAACTGGACCTTTCCACATCAATCAGTTATTAAGAAAATGACATAAGGATTACCTACAACCTGATTTTATAGAGGCACTTTCTCAATTGAGGTTCCCTCCTCTCAGATTACTCTAGTTTATGCCAGATTGACATAAAACCAGCTTGGACAAATTCTTTATTTCTTCTAGTCAGGCCAAGTACCAGCTACACAGGACACCACAATCACTTACCACAAAAGCCAACAGATATTACAGCCTGCTTATGATCCCTTCCCAAGCATGTTACCTTTAGAGATACCAATATGTTCTCTAATCCATCACCTGGCTAGGGGAGAGCACTCCACTCACAGAGTGGATCCTATTTGTCATCAAGGAGGAATGTTACCCTGTGCTAAGTAGAAGAAAATGGCTGTCAATGGATTCCACTTTAATGTGTTATCACCCATCTCAGGGGCCATATAAACACTATCAGAGTTAATATACAATCGTATCTTACATAAAAAGAGGTGACCATATCATGATGGGCCTCTCAGACATTCCTGTTTCCCACAGATAAGCCTCAGTTGCATATCTCAGTAACTGTTGGTTTCTCCCTGGTCCCACGTGCGAACCACCAATCTGCCACAGCAGCGGCTGAGTCTCCAGCACATGCTGGCTCAAGCCTTCCTCTTTGGCCAGGAGTGCAGAGGCCTGGATTTGAGCAGCAGCAGAAAGCGCTCTGAGACCAGGGCGGTGGTCTCACTTGATCTCTCCCGGATGCTGACTACCCGCAGCCTGAGAATAGAGGACTAGAAAAGACGCAAAGGAAGTCTCAGGAGCTCAGTCTGGTGGATCATAAACTCAATTTATTGGTGGACTTTTCCCTGTATAAATACTTTTGCCCAGAGTAGGTAGGGTCCTGGTACTCCGAGCATGGGGGCAAGGCGGGCACCTGGTCTTATCGTCTTTGCAAAGGCAGAGGAAGGTGCCTAATTTGCCACAGGGCAGACAAACACCTGCCAGGTTTATTTTCCTTTTGCTTCTCTAAATAGCTACAGTCCCTCCAGGGCTAGAAGAGAAGGAGCTTGCAAGGTGTCCTGCTAGCCCACCTGAAAAGGACGAAGCACCCTTTAGCAACTTCAACTTGCTCTCCAGCCCCAGAGCTCCACAAGTAACTAGTTATTGAGAGGGCCTGCAACCATTCCCTCGAAATCACATTTGGTTTCCTTGGTCCCTGTTTGGACGCCAACTGTGCTATGTGTGTGAATTTTTCTGGAGAAATGAGAGCAAACTCTCCAAGTAGAGACCAAAGAATGAGTTCTTCCCACACACAGCTTAGGAAACCATGACTCTACTGTGTTTGCTTACAGGAATATGGGTGAGATGTTACTTATAAAAACATGAATGACTCAAAGGCAGTTGCA
This sequence comes from Cricetomys ansorgei, assembly GCA_026225945.1. Lineage (NCBI taxonomy): Eukaryota > Metazoa > Chordata > Mammalia > Rodentia > Nesomyidae > Cricetomys > Cricetomys ansorgei. The sequence continues at coordinate 7,513 of JAMJFZ010003208.1, forward strand.
TCACTAAAAGTCCAACTGCACATTGGTAAGGACTTGTGAAAGTCACATTCTTGGAGCTCCATGGAGAACCTGCAAATAGTCTGAGAAGGCTGAGAGTCTCCTCTCCACATCAGTCTTTACTGTTTATATTACATAACCTTGGGAAGGAAGGGGCAATTTTAAATATTGTAAATTTTGGTAACTTCCTGTGACTTTTGAAATTACTTATTTACTGAAACTTAATGAGCCTCCCTCTGAAATGGAATGTTTAAGTGTGGAGCACAATGTTATAAAACACTTAGCGGGACTATTTACTTAGGCATATCTCTTCCCTTATATTTAATCCTAACCTTCATGACAGAACCTCAAAAATGGACTCCCTGAATCTCTTTATTTTTCTTCCCAGTGTGTTCACATTGACTAGATGTTCTTTTTGCTTTCTCACCAATTCTTCTTTGTTTAATGGGCTTTTTAAGGATAAACATATGAACTTGACTTATTGAGGCTGTCATGGCCTAGACACTGACTGATTCTAACAAAGAAAGGTTTGCTTAAATGTCTGACAGCCATTCTATGAACAACAAACTCCTCTCAGCTTCAGCCTCTGAGCTGCGATTGTTACTTAGTGTTTGATTCTATCTGATACCCTGGAAATACTGGAGATTTTTAGGTACTATTCAGAAGAATTAAAGAGGTAATAGCCCTGAAAAAAAAGTTTAATTATGAAGCACCAGAGTCTTAAAAACAAAAATAGTGTGCTTTTTCCTTTTTTTGCTTTGTTTCCTCTTTTTCACTGTTTTTATGGATTTTTTTTAATCCAAGTAGGGTTTTCTGATATTGAGTTTTGATTTCAGAGTACTTTTACAAATACAGAAGACTTTGCAAGATTTTTACAAACATGCCTATGTTCTTGGTGCCCTGTCTTTTCTCCAGTTGTCACCATAATGTCACCACAATTCATAATGAAAGATCTTGGATTTCCACATCACTGTTATCTGCAGTCCATTCTTTATTTAGATGTTCTTAGCTTTTACCTAATGTCCTTTCTCTTCTCAGGAACTCCAGTTAGGATCTCAAATTGGAGAAAGTTTTTACTACATCTCAGTCACCTCTAGAACTCATAATTCTAGAACAGTCTTTACTATTTGTGGAGATGTGGACAATTGAGGATAGTAATTGAGTATTTTGTAGAATGTCACACTGTAACTCAGGCAGATGTAATTAACCATGCATTTTGAGTGAAGGTGAATATTTGTTTCCTTTCTTTCTTCTGTTAAGGGAAGGTCACTGAAGCAAGGTATAGCTTTCATCATATGAAAAGGCATCGTGAACAACCCACTTTTAAGGAATGAGAGATTGTGTTCCACTTAATTGAAAGGGGAACTCCATTCATCTTCTTGGAATTTTTGTGTATTATAAATTTGTCTCTTAACTCTGTTTATTTGTTTAATCACTTATTTAGAATACTGTGGTCTCACAGATACTAATTTCTATTTTCATTTATAATCTACTGACTGTTAACTGCTGCATTTATGTTGTTGCTTAACTCTTTTCAGATGTGGGGATTAGAAAACCTTTTCTGACATGCCCGCATCCTTTTTATGTACACCAAGAAATTTAACACTTTGGTGCTTCTTGGCACTGAAAATATTCTAAATATTTTCTAATTTTCTTACTCAGAATTTCCCATCTGTAGCCCTTCGGGAAATCACTCCATCAACCTATTCATCACGAAGTTCATTACCAAATTACTAAGGATAATATGTTTTTCTCCAACCTCTCCCTTGAAACTGTGTATTACCCTTGAAATAATAACAGAACATATAAGAAACAACGTTTGATAATGATTACAAATAAATACTTATTTCCCCAAACGTAAATTAAACAGGAAAAGAAACTGAAAATGGACTCATATATTTCAGAGATTACTTTCAGATTGGAAGTTGTCATGGTGGCATCCTGCAACCACGTCATTGGACCTCAGCTTCTAACCTAAATTCAATGATTGATGTTATTTTGAAAAACAAAGAATTATACTCAGGGGATACAAAAAGAAAGTATACCCAAAGCATCCTGCAGAAAATCTTAATTGCTTTTTCACTGATTATCTCATTCCCAGTGGAAGGAAATCCTCAGTGAGTTTCCTTTGATATGCTTTCATGACACCTCGTATTTCAAAAGTCTATGTGAAAATCATATCATTTTGATAAATGCCTTAGGAAGAAATGAGGGGACTCATGACACTGGATTTATATTAGAAATGTAAAGACTAACAACATAAGATCTTTGTTCAGATACCACAAATATAAATGAGCCAGGAGATTTTATTTTGGATTATTTGCACCAACAGAGGAAGAGGTGCTTCATTTAAGGAGCACTTGATCTAGAATTCATACGCAACCTGGATGGAAGTATCCAAGTAGAGTAAAGGTGAGCAACGAACTTGCACTTGTCTTGAAACTTCTAAACTTCAGAATAATAGACAACAATCATGAACACTACTCTTCAGATACTACAGGATTTTCCATACTTGTTGAAAATATCACTATGTTTTGGAGCCATGTTTTTCCCAAGCATTTTTCATGCTTGGATGGAACTGTGTTGTTACACAATATATCCCCATGGCTATAATGCTGTCCTTTAAAGTGGCATACAGAAAAAGGAATTGTAATTTTTATTATGAGTTATATAATTTCTCAGTGTAAGTTACTTTCAGATAACTCTCCAATTTTTACAAAGAATTTCAATGTATAAACCCTGACATAAACAATACCACTTAAAGCAAACACAACTTACCAGTTTCTATTCTCTGGGGTTCTGTTACTTTCCTCATGTTTCATTATTGCTTTTAATAACTCATTTGAAAATTTTCGTTTGTTTTGATGTTGTGTTAATCCATATCTTTGGACATGAGACCTTGTTATACTCACGCTTTTGATCATTTAATGTTGTGCAAGCTTAGCTAATTTCTTATCCTTCCGCGTTCACATTTCTCCTGAAAATCCTTCATTAACCACAATCTGGGCTAAGCACCATAACAGCTGTGGTCCTGTAAACCTGATCAGTCATAATGCACATCCTATGAACTACCATTCTCTCTCTTTAAAGATTATATATTAATATTTTTTTACCTCTCTATGCTTTAAGTCTGCAGAAAATTCTCTGCTTACTGATATCAAATTATTATCAATCCATATTCACCACCAAACAATAGTGTCTGAGTCATTATCATCACGGAATACAATACTTTGCAAATTTCATAATTTCTGTGTAGTACACAAGTGTGTGGTTGATATTTTAATGACAGTTGAAATATAATGGCATAGGAAATAAATAGTCAAGACTTCCCAAACTCTGAGTAGCCTTACATATTCCATGAGTTTATAAACTATAGATTATTTTTCACTATTTTTATACAAACCATAAATATCATTTGTACAGGTTTCATTCAACAGATTTAGTGAAAGCTTTATTAATATAACCTAGAGACCACTCAATCTGGAAGAAGAACAAATAAGAATGAAGAATAATGAAGTGCATATTTTTAGATACAGTACTTAAACACATTTCTGTATGCTAACATGAAAAATAATTTTATAATCTATCACATAGTAATAATAATGACACAATATTCTAGATGAAATTTATCATGTTCACAATAGTACAGGGTCATCAATAACCACATTCTTTTTAGGTTTAAAAACTTTGAGTGAACCTGGAGAATACTGTTTAGTGAAATGAGTCAGTAATAAAATAAAATATTATTAAGTGGTTCTGTTTATATAAGGTAAGTGTAATGGTGAAGCCCATGAACATAGATAATATGATAATGATTGCCAGAGAACAGAAGAAGAGAGAAAAAGGGAGATTTGTCCAGAAGATATAAATCATTAGTAATATCAAATGAATTAAGATATAAAATATTGTACATATTTTCATATCTACATTAAAGGAAGCTAATATATATTTACACACACACATGCATATATATGTGTGTATATACATATATATATATATATATATATATAGGAACAATTAATAGGAAAGGAGGTCAATGTGTCATGAATTTGAAAGAGAGCAAGGAGAATTATATTGGGGGATTTGAAGAACAAGGAAAAGGAAAATGATGTAATTATAGTATAATTTTTAAATGAAAACATAATAATTTTAAAATAAATATAGACTGATTTTTAAAAGAGAAAGAGGCTGGGACACCTGATTCAGGAGGTCTGCCTTGGTTCCTTCTTGAGTTCCTGGACTGATTTCCCTCAAAGCTGTGTGTTGTGTTATGTAAAGATGAAGAACGAAAATGGCCAAATCCCTCTTTGCTCTGAAAAGCACAAGTAAGTTCCAGATGCTAAACAGGGAGCCAAAACATTTATTTTCACATTGTTGTAGTGTGGATTTGCTTAAGTATAATTTTTCCTATACCCGGGATCTTCACTTTTAGAAAAAAGTACCTATTTATTTTAAAATTTTCAGAGGCCAATAGTTAGGAAATTTTGAGTTTTCAAAATGACCTTGGACTTTTAAAGTGTTGAAACGTTTTAAAGACAGGGACTGGCAAATTTAGATGTTATTTTGCATTAAGATAATAATCTGAGACTTTGAGGACAGACAAAGAAAGCAAAGATGATCTTGTAACAGTGATGAGTTTGTGTGTTCAGTTTCCAAGGAGGTAGAAGGTTTAGTTAACTTTTATTATCAACTTGACACAGTCTAAATTCACCCGAGAAGAAGGAAGCTCAATTTCAGAAATGCCATGGAAAAATTGACCTGTGACAAAGTCTATGAGAGATTGTTTGATATATGCTTTATGTGTGAAGACACAGCCCACTTTGGGGCGCACCATCCCTGGGCAGTAGCCCTTGGATATATAAGAACCTTAGTTAAACATTAATCAGTAAACAAACCAATAAACAGCATTCTTCCATAGTTTCTGCTTCAGTTCCTGATTGAGATTCTGCCATAATTCCCGTCAATGAAGGACTATGACCTAGAAATGTAAGTTGGAATAAACCCTTTCCTCTCCAAAGTTGCTATTGGTCAGAGTATTTTAATCACAGCAACAGAAAAATGAACTAGAACAGACAGGGAACTCACTTTCATGACAACTTAATCAACTGACCTATTACTATAGTCCTTTAAAGTTCTCACATCTCACCAAGGTTTCATTGATGAATAAGCTTCCAACACATGAATTTAGGGAGGCACTCAACAACTGTATCAGCATGAAAGCTCATTTTCTTTTCTTTCACTTCATTTATTTTTTGAGATTATAACATAATATCATTTCCCCTTTCCCTTCCTCCCTCCAAGCACCCCAACACATGCCTCCCTCCTCTCTCTAAAATTTGTGGCTTCATTTTTCATTAATTGTTGTTACATGCATATGTGTATATCTATACATATATATTCCTAAACAGAACCTTCTCTGTCTGACTAAAATTACTTGTATACAAATTTTATGGCTGATCATTTGGTGTTGGATGTGCTCTTCTCTAGAGAATATATTTCCAACACATGAACTCTGGGAGACACTGACAACTATATCAGCATGGAAGTGCATCATCTTTTTTGTACTTCTTTTATTTTTTGATTATACTATCATTATGTTTTTTGTAATTGTATTATGTTTATAATTATATTTTTATGTTATAATTACATGATTTTATATTATATAATGATATAATTTTTATATATGGTATAATAATTGTGTGTGTGTGTGTGTGTGTGTGTGTGTGCATGTGTGTGTTATAATCATATCATTACACTAATTGGTATACTCTTCCCTGAGGAAAACTCTTTGTTTCTCCCACTCTCAACATTCCTTAGGTTCCCGTAGTAGTTCTTTGTGTAATGTTGAAGCTTCATGGACTGTCTTCATCTACTTTAGCATGTCTATTGTCGGTTTTCTTATTCGGGCTCATGTCAGGTAGTAATCTTTATCTTACTAGGGATAAAACAAGGAGATGAGCTAAAGTAAATAAAACAGATTTCATAGAAACTAATTATGCTATTACTTCTGAATTTGATTTTAAGTTTACAATGCTAGTCTCTAGACATCCTTAAATTTTTCTAGAAAGGACAGCATTGGTCTGTAATAAGGATGGTTTTTCTCTATAGGAGATAGCCAGCTAGAGAGTCAGAAGAAAACAAGTACCAGGCAGTAATTCCCTTCCAACGTTGCCTGTTGTAAGTAGTGCTATTGCAGACACTTCTGTATGACTTTTTCATCAGTGACTTTTCAGTTCTTATAGGTGTGTCTTAAGTACTGAAATTCCTGAGACCTGAGAGAACTATGTGTTATATTTTGAAGAGTTTTCCAACTGTTCTGATAATTCTGTACCATTTTATAACCCCACCAGTATTATCAGGTAGAAAATTCCTCACTATCCTTGCAAGCTTTAAGATAATTTCCTCCAATCAATATGAAATTTTGTTTCACTGTATTTTTACTTAAATGTCCTTAATAATTAATGATGATACATTTGTTTTCAGGTGTTTATTGGTGACTTTTTTCTATATCCAATAGAAGGATCATAATCAAATCCTCTGGCTATATGTAACTGGATTTTGTTCTCTTAGCCATTAGATGTTAAAGCTCTTTGTATCTATTAATAGTTATTTGAGATGTATTTCCCATTGACTGTGTTATTTTCAAATAACTATGGTGCCCTTTAATGTACAAATTAACTTTTATTTTAATGCTTTAATTCCCTTCATTAACTTTTGTCATAGTCTCTGATTATGACATCTTATCCAAGAAACTATCACCAATTTCGTGGGCATGAAGGTCTAGTGTATTTTTTCATGTTGTTATATTTTAGCTATCTTTAGTTACACGGTCCATTTTTCATTAAATTTTCGTTAGTATGAAGAGTTACATATTAAATATTTAACATGCAACTTCATCTAATTGCCCATTTGTTGGAAAAACTTTCTTTCCATAGGAATTATTGAAAACATAACCTTAATAATTTATAGATGTAAATTTTTTACAGATTGTAAATTTATTTGAATCTCATGACATTTCTGTATTATGAGAATATTGTAATGTTGCAACAATAAAAATATTTTGGATATTTTTTCATTATGATTATACTTAACTTTTAGACCAGTTTGGGAAATATTGCCATTTTATAATGTTAAGTCTTATAATTCACGAAGATGAAGACGGGATGTCTTTCTATGTATGTAATGACTTATCCTTTCGATAATGTTGATAATTTCAAGAGCAATGTTTTATATGTCTCTAATTTATTCCTAAATATTTTAACACTTTTCATGATATTCCAAATGGATTTTCAAATATTGCTGAGTTTTATTTTTGTTTGTTTGTTTGTTTTTGGTGTGTTTTGTTTTGTTTTGCTTTGGTTTGGTTTTTGTTGATCTTGTTTTCTGCTTCCATGATGGCCTTTTAAATGAATAGCAAACTTCCTTTTTAAATATCTCTTGGAATTTTATGTATACAAAATTAATTCATATACATGTAAAGGAAGTTTTATTCTTTACTTTCCATATTAGATGCCTTTTTTTCATGTTCTTACCTAATTGTACTAATTGAACTTTTATCATAATTTTGATTAAAGAGAGAATACAACTTACACTGTTCGTTACCCTATGGAGAAAGTCTTCAGGTTTTGTGTTAAATGTGTTGTGAATATGAACGGTGATCTTTTGTCTTTGTGTGATTGCTGCTTTTATCATAACATAGAAAAATGTTTTTCTCTGTAGATTAATTGGAATAACTACAAATAAGTCGTGAAAAGTCCATAGCACACTCCAGTAAATGTATCACATCTCTCCCTGGTTGTCCATGGACTGGATACTTACATACTTATAAAATAAAACACAAACAGGAAGAAATGTGTCTTATATCTGATTGTAAGTGCCATCTGTTGGGAAGTCTAATGTCTTAGATGGCTAACATGTAAGCATAGCTGTCACAAAATTGAAAATGCCTGCGAAAATGAAAACTTGAATTCTGTTCACACCTCACTATGTGGTAAGATAATAAATGCCTATCTCATTTCTTCCATTTCTTTCTACATAGACCTCCCAGAAGAAAATGTCACGAGGAAATCTTTCCAGAGTGACTGAGTTCATTCTTGCTGGGTTAACAGACAAACCAGAGTTCCAGCTGCCTCTCTTCCTCCTTTTTCTAGGAATCTATATGGTCACAATGATGGGGAACCTGGGCATGATCATTCTGATACAATTCAGTTCTCACTTGCACACCCCAATGTATTTTTTTCTCAGCAGTCTGTCCTTCATTGACCTCTGCCATTCCACTGCCATTACTCCCAAGATGCTAGTGAACTTTGTAAAAGTGAAGAACATCATCTCCTATCCTGAATGCATGACTCAGCTCTACTTCTTCCTTGTTTTTGGTATTGCAGAGTGTCACATGTTGGCTGCAATGGCATATGACCGCTATGTTGCCATCTGTAATCCCTTGCTTTACAGTGTTACCATGTCCTATCAAGTCTGTTCCTGTATCATTTTTGGAGTGTATAGTATAGCTTTTATTGGTGCCACAACTCACACAGCCTTCATGCTAACAGTGCATTTCTGTAAGGCTGATGTAATAAACCATTATTTTTGTGATCTTTTTCCACTACTGGAGCTCTCTTGTTCTGATACTTTTATAAATGAACTGGTAGTTCTGTGTTTCAGTGTTTTTAACATCTTTATTCCAACTCTGACTATTCTTAGCTCTTATGTTTTCATCATTGCCAGCATCGTCCGGATTAAATCCACTGAGGGCAGGTCCAAAGCCTTCAGCACTTGCAGCTCACACATATCAGCTGTTGCTGTCTTCTTCGGTTCCCTTGCATTCATGTACCTTCAGCCATCATCAGTCAGCTCCATGGACCAAGGGAAAGTGTCATCTGTGTTTTACACTACTGTTGTGCCCATGATGAACCCACTGATCTACAGCCTGAGGAATAAGGATGTCAAACTTGCTCTAAATAAGTTGTTTGAAAGAAAAATTATCTTACGTAAAGGCTGATTTTCTTTACTAAAATTCATTTTTAGAGGATGGGCAAACAGTTCAGAGGCCTATGTATGGCCACACTGCTAACACTAATTATTTTTAAAGTTGCAAAGGCAAAACCAGTTTTGGCCAGCGGGGCATAGAAAGGACAGCATCTGTCTGGGATGCAGAGAAAATCCATCTGCTCATCAGAGCATATATCACACTAGGCAGTCTGTCAAACTCTCTAAAGCCTCCTTGTTAATGACTATGTTTTATGTATGTAGAGCAATGCTCATTTTATTCAAGATGTACTTATCTTATGGCAGAGAGTAAATATATTTGGCCAGCATCCTTCATCATCTCAATATTCTATGTACTTAGTTATTTTAATGAAGTATATTGGTAAAGATTTTGGAAATTGTGATCACCAAAACAAATGATTTTATCAAAAATAAAATATGCAAAATATTGCCTAATATTTGCCTAGTGTGAGGAACCGTAGTAGAGAACATGGAGTAATATCATGAATGATAATGTAGTAGCTCCCACTCTTCAAAAAGAACTGCAGTGGATGAGACACGCATCACTAAACAGGAATGCACACATTTTGCCCAAAGCCTCTGAAGCAGCGTGTAAGTAAGAACAAGACTGTTATGTGGGTATGTGCTTTCTAATATTTGTAGGTATGCCACAGCATATAATGGACCATGACTAATTCAGAAGTGCATTGTTTTAATATTGTATGCACGTGGAATATTTATTCATCTCTGGGAAGTAAAACTTGTAAAAATTGTCTTCTGACTAATGAGAATTAGCCCTCATACTTAAAAAAAAGACTTCTTCAAAAGAAAAACTAAATTGATGACAGAGGAGACTTCCAAAAAATAAATTTCCTTTATTCCCCTTACCCAATTAACTTCCCATTGCTTCTCTTTAATCTATGATTAGAAAACTGATTGCATACTTCAGGAAGGTAACTGTGACTACCAGGCCATCTCAATAGCTCTAAGTAGTCTCCAAAAATAGATCGGGTCCTTTATCATCCCCTTTTGAAGGGAGCAACATCTGCAGGATTTTTCTTGTCTCCTTGTAAAGCATCTTCAAAAGGTGCTTCTTTATTATGTTCAGTTACTTCCAGGTCATAGGTGATGGTTGTACTTTTTCTGATACGTGTAAGCTTCAAAGTTTTGAAAAAGTTTCATTACATATAGTTGTCACCCAGGGTCATACAGATGGCCCTGGTTTAAACCAGTCGGTCACAAAAATAAAACAAAATGGCACAATCACATAAAGTAGACTTGTAGGAAGTACAGGAAGGTGGGGCTAGTAAGAGCTGAAGAGAGGGAAAGAAAGTGGCAGTAAGAGCAACAAGAATGCATTACATGCATATATAAAATCATCAAATAATATGTAATTTAAAACCTTAAATTCATATAAGATAACATGAAAACTAAAATAGCAAACAATGAGAGTCCAGTGTATACACTAGGCTTTCCTACCCAGGAGTAGATACATCAAATGCCTTCTACTCCTACCTTTCTAAAACTGCCACATTGATTTTCATAGGGGTTGAACCAGTTTACTTACAACCAGCAATGAATAAGTGTTTATCTTTCATCATATACTCAACAGGATTTATTGTCATTTAACTTTAGTTAGATATTTTTATTAGTTCTTTTAAAATTTTATAGATGCATGCAATGTATTTTGATCATATTTGATCATATTTTGATCATTCAACCTCTGCTCCTCCATTTAAATGCCCCAATATCCACCCTTTTCCCCATCACCTCTTCATACCTCCTTTTAAAATTTTCTTATTACCTTTAGAGTTATATTTGTGCTGTATATATATAATTAGGTATGGAGTCATCCACTGGAACATGGATAGACCTACTAGAGGTCTATCCTGGTAGACCTCAAAAGGAAATTAGTTCTATTTCCCCTAGGATGCAGATTGGGCACACACCTAGGAGTGGCATAGCTGGGTCAGCTGGTGGGTCAATTTCCAACTTCTTAAGGATATTCCTAAGTGATTTACATAGTGCTTCAAATGATTTGCACTCCCACCACCAGTAAACAAAAAATTCCTATTCCCCTCCTCCTTGCCAGCTTTTCCTATCACTTGTTTTCCTGAGCTTTGTCATTTTGACTGAGGTGAGATGAAATCTCAAAGTAGTTTTTAATCAGCATTTTCCCCATGACCTGGGATGTTAAACACTTTTTTAAACATTTTTTTCACACTTGAATTTCCTCTTTTGAGATCTCTTGGCTCAACTCCATAGACATTCTTAATTGGGGTGTTTGCTTTCTTGATGATTTCTTTTTTGTTCTTTGTATAATCTAGATCATAGTCCTCTTTCAGAAGTACAGTTCGAAAAAACTTCTTCCGAATATCAGCGGGAGGTAAACACATTACACTTTCTGTTGCTGTAAAGAAAGTTTCTGTTTTCACAGAATCTTATCTGTCAATTGTTAGTCTTATTACACTACAAAAGTTAGAGAGTCACTCCTGTGACTATATGTAGAAAGATACTTCCCTATCTTTTAGCAGTTTCAAAGCATCTAGTCTTAGGAGAAGTTCCTTGATTCATTTAAAGTAAAGTTTTATGCAGGGAGAAAGATAGGGATCTAATTTCCTTTCTCCTCTTGTTAGTATCCAGTTTTACCAGCACCATTGGTTGAAAATGATGTCTTCTCTTCAGTTTGTATCTTTGAAATCGTTGTCAAAATCCAAGTACTTGTAGTTCTGCAAATTCAGACCTGCATCAATCATAGATTGACCTCTTTTCATTTCTATGTGTCTGCATTATTATTATTAGTAGTAGTAGTAGTAGTAGTAGTACTTGAAATAAGTATGCTGACTACTCACGACCTGAGAATAGCGGACAAGACGCAAAGGAAGTCTCAGGAGCTGAATCTGGTGGATCACAAACTCAGTTTATTGGCGAACTTTTAACTGTTTAAAAATCTTTCCCTAAAGAAGGAAGGGTCCCAGTATCCCAGCATGGGGTCAGGGCGGGCACCTGGCATCATGGTCTTTGCAAAGACAGAGGAAAGTGCCTAATTCGCCACAGGACAGACAAGCATCTGCCAGGTTTATCTTCCTTTTGCTTCTGCGAATAGCTACAGTCCCTCCAGGGCTAGAAGAGAAGGAGCTTGCAAGGTTTCCTGCTAGCCCACATGAGGTGGACAAAGCACCCTTTACTGACGTCAACTTCCTCTCCCAGAGGTCCACGAGTAGCTACTTATTGGGAGAGCCTGCAACCATTCCCTCCAAATCACATTTGGTTTCCTTCGTCCCTGTTTGGACGCCAACTGTGCTACGTGTGTGAATTTTTCTGGAGAAATGAGAGCAAACTCTCCAAGTAGAGACCAAAGAATGTGTTCTTCCCAAGTACAGCTTAGGAAACCATGACTCTACTGTGTTTGCTTACAGGAATATGGGTGAGATGTTACTTATAAAAACATGAATGACTCAAAGGCAGTTGCATCACTAAAAGTCCAACTGCACATTGGTAAGGACTTGTGAAAGTCACATTCTTGGAGCTCCATGGAGAACCTGCAAATAGTCTGAGAAGGCTGAGAGTCTCCTCTCCACATCAGTCTTTACTGTTTATATTACATAACCTTGGGAAGGAAGGGGCAATTTTAAATATTGTAAATTTTGGTAACTTCCTGTGACTTTTGAAATTACTTATTTACTGAAACTTAATGAGCCTCCCTCTGAAATGGAATGTTTAAGTGTGGAGCACAATGTTATAAAACACTTAGCGGGACTATTTACTTAGGCATATCTCTTCCCTTATATTTAATCCTAACCTTCATGACAGAACCTCAAAAATGGACTCCCTGAATCTCTTTATTTTTCTTCCCAGTGTGTTCACATTGACTAGATGTTCTTTTTGCTTTCTCACCAATTCTTCTTTGTTTAATGGGCTTTTTAAGGATAAACATATGAACTTGACTTATTGAGGCTGTCATGGCCTAGACACTGACTGATTCTAACAAAGAAAGGTTTGCTTAAATGTCTGACAGCCATTCTATGAACAACAAACTCCTCTCAGCTTCAGCCTCTGAGCTGCGATTGTTACTTAGTGTTTGATTCTATCTGATACCCTGGAAATACTGGAGATTTTTAGGTACTATTCAGAAGAATTAAAGAGGTAATAGCCCTGAAAAAAAAAGTTTAATTATGAAGCACCAGAGTCTTAAAAACAAAAATAGTGTGCTTTTTCCTTTTTTTGCTTTGTTTCCTCTTTTTCACTGTTTTTATGGATTTTTTTTAATCCAAGTAGGGTTTTCTGATATTGAGTTTTGATTTCAGAGTACTTTTACAAATACAGAAGACTTTGCAAGATTTTTACAAACATGCCTATGTTCTTGGTGCCCTGTCTTCTCTCCAGTTGTCACCATAATGTCACCACAATTCATAATGAAAGATCTTGGATTTCCACATCACTGTTATCTGCAGTCCATTCTTTATTTAGATGTTCTTAGCTTTTACCTAATGTCCTTTCTCTTCTCAGGAACTCCAGTTAGGATCTCAAATTGGAGAAAGTTTTTACTACATCTCAGTCACCTCTAGAACTCATAATTCTAGAACAGTCTTTCCTATTTTGGGAGATGTGGACAATTGAGTATAGTAATTGAGTATTTTGTAGAATGTCACACTGTAACTCGGGCAGATGTAATTAACCATGCATTTTGAGTGAAGGTGAGTATTTGTTTCCTTTCTTTCTTCTGTTAAGGGAAGGTCACTGAAGCAAGGTATAGCTTTCATCATATGAAAAGGCGTCGTGAACAACCCACTTTTAAGGAATGAGAGATTGTGTTCCACTTAATTGAAAGGGGAACTCCATTCATCTTCTTGGAATTTTTGTGTATTATAAATTTGTCTCTTAACTCTGTTTATTTGTTTAATCACTTATTTAGAATACTGTGGTCTCACAGATACTAATTTCTATTTTCATTTATAATCTACTGACTGTTAACTGCTGCATTTATGTTGTTGCTTAACTCTTTTCAGATGTGGGGATTAGAAAACCTTTTCTGACATGCCCGCATCCTTTTTATGTACACCAAGAAATTTAACACTTTGGTGCTTCTTGGCACTGAAAATATTCTAAATATTTTCTAATTTTCTTACTCAGAATTTCCCATCTGTAGCCCTTCGGGAAATCACTCCATCAACCTATTCATCATGAAGTTCATTACCAAATTACTAAGGATAATATGTTTTTCTCCAACCTCTCCCTTGAAACTGTGTATTACCCTTGAAATAATAACAGAACATATAAGAAACAACGTTTGATTACAAATAAATACTTATTTCCGCAAACGTAAATTAAACAGGAAAAGAAACTGAAAATGGACTCATATATTTCAGAGATTACTTTCAGATTGGAAGTTGTCATGGTGGCATCCTGCAACCACGTCATTGGACCTCAGCTTCTAACCTAAATTCAATGATTGATGTTATTTTGAAAAACAAAGAATTATACTCAGGGGATACAAAAAGAAAGTATACCCAAAGCATCCTGCAGAAAATCTTAATTGCTTTTTCACTGATTATCTCATTCCCAGTGGAAGGAAATCCTCAGTGAGTTTCCTTTGATATGCTTTCATGACACCTCGTATTTCAAAAGTCTATGTGAAAATCATATCATTTTGATAAATGCCTTAGGAAGAAATGAGGGGACTCATGACACTGGATTTATATTAGAAATGTAAAGACTAACAACGTAAGATCTTTGTTCAGATACCACAAATATAAATGAGCCAGGAGATTTTATTTTGGATTATTTGCACCAACAGAGGAAGAGGTGCTTCATTTAAGGAGCACTTGATCTAGAATTCATACGCAACCTGGATGGAAGTCTCCAAGTAGAGTAAAGGTGAGCAATGAACTTGCACTTGTCTTGAAACTTCTAAACTTCAGAATAATAGACAACAATCATGAACACTACTCTTCAGATACTACAGGATTTTCCATACTTGTTGAAAATATCACTATGTTTTGGAGCCATGTTTTTCCCAAGCATTTTTCATGCTTGGATGGAACTGTGTTGTTACACAATATATCCCCGTGGCTATAATGCTGTCCTTTAAAGTGGCATACAGAAAAAGGAATTGTAATTTTTATTATGAGTTATATAATTTCTCAGTGTAAGTTACTTTCAGATAACTCTCCAATTTTTACAAAGAATTTCAATGTATAAACCCTGACATAAACAATACCACTTAAAGCAAACACAACTTACCAGTTTCTATTCTCTGGGGTTCTGTTACTTTCCTCATGTTTCATTATTGCTTTTAATAACTCATTTGAAAATTTTCGTTTGTTTTGATGTTGTGTTAATCCATATCTTTGGACATGAGACCTTGTTATACTCACGCTTTTGATCATTTAATGTTGTGCAAGCTTAGCTAATTTCTTATCCTTCCGCGTTCACATTTCTCCTGAAAATCCTTCATTAACCACAATCTGGGCTAAGCACCATAACAGCTGTGGTTCTGTAAACCTGATCAGTCATAATGCACATCCTATGAACTACCATTCTCTCTCTTTAAAGATTATATATTATTATTTTTTTACCTCTCTATGCTTTAAGTCTGCAGAAAATTCTCTGCTTACTGATATCAAATTATTATCAATCCATATTCACCACCAAACAATAGTGTCTGAGTCATTATCATCATGGAATACAATACTTTGCAAATTTCATAATTTCTGTGTAGTACACAAGTGTGTGGTTGATATTTTAATGACAGTTGAAATATAATGGCACAGGAAATAAATAGTCAAGACTTCCCAAACTCTGAGTAGTCTTACATATTCCATGAGTTTATAAACTATAGATTATTTTTCACTATTTTTATACAAACCATAAATATCATTTGTACAGGTTTCATTCAAAAGATTTAGTGAAAGCTTTATTAATATAACCTAGAGACCACTCAATGTGGAAGAAGAACAAATAAGAATGAAGAATAATGAAGTGCATATTTTTAGATACAGTACTTAAACACATTTCTGTATGCTAACATGAAAAATAATTTTATAATCTATCACATAGTAATAATAATGACACAATATTCTAGATGAAATTTATCATGTTCACAATAGTACAGGGTCATCAATAACCACATTCTTTTTAGGTTTAAAAACTTTGAGTGAACCTGGAGAATACTGTTTAGTGAAATGAGTCAGTCATAAAATAAAATATTATTAAGTGGTTCTGTTTATATAAGGTAAGTGTAATGGTGAAGCCCATGAACATAGATAATATGATAATGATTGCCAGAGAACAGAAGAAGAGAGAAAAAGGGAGATTTGTCCAGAAGATATAAATCGTTAGTAATATCAAATGAATTAAGATATAAAATATTGTACATATTTTCATATCTACATTAAAGGAAGCTAATATATATTTACACACACACATGCATATATATGTGTGTATATACATATATATATATATATATATATATAGGAACAATTAATAGGAAAGGAGGTCAATGTGTCATGAATTTGAAAGAGAGCAAGGAGAATTATATTGGGGGATTTGAAGAACAAGGAAAAGGAAAATGATGTAATTATAGTATAATTTTTAAATGAAAACATAATAATTTTAAAATAAATATAGACTGATTTTTAAAAGAGAAAGAGGCTGGGACACCTGATTCAGGAGGTCTGCCTTGGTTCCTTCTTGAGTTCCTGGACTGATTTCCCTCAAAGCTGTGTGTTGTGTTATGTAAAGATGAAGAACGAGAATGGCCAAATCCCTCTTTGCTCTGAAAAGCACAAGTAAGTTCCAGATGCTAAACAGGGAGCCAAAACATTTATTTTCACATTGTTGTAGTGTGGATTTGCTTAAGTATAATTTTTCCTATACCCGGGATCTTCACTTTTAGAAAAAAGTACCTATTTATTTTAAAATTTTCAGAGGCCAATAGTTAGGAAATTTTGAGTTTTCAAAATGACCTTGGACTTTTAAAGTGTTGAAACTTTTTAAAGACAGGGACTGGCAAATTTAGATGTTATTTTGCATTAAGATAATAATCTGAGACTTTGAGGACAGACAAAGAAAGCAAAGGTGATCTTGTAACAGTGATGAGTTTGTGTGTTCAGTTTCCAAGGAGGTAGAAGGTTTAGTTAACTTTTATTATCAACTTGACACAGTCTAAATTCACCCGAGAAGAAGGAAGCTCAATTTCATAAATGCCATGGAAAAATTGACCTGTGACAAAGTCTATGAGAGTTGTTTGATAGATGATTTATGTGTGAAGACACAGCCCACTTTGGGGCGCACCATCCCTGGGCAGTAGCCCTTGGATATATAAGAACCTTAGTTAAACATTAATCAGTAAACAAACCAATAAACAGCATTCTTCCATAGTTTCTGCTTCAGTTCCTGATTGAGATTCTGCCATAATTCCCGTCAATGAAGGACTATGACCTAGAAATGTAAGTTGGAATAAACCCTTTCCTCTCCAAAGTTGCTATTGGTCAGAGTATTTTAATCACAGCAACAGAAAAATGAACTAGAACAGACAGGGAACTCACTTTCATGACAACTTAATCAACTGACCTATTACTATAGTCCTTTAAAGTTCTCACATCTCACCAAGGTTTCATTGATGAATAAGCTTCCAACACATGAATTTAGGGAGGCACTCAACAACTGTATCAGCATGGAAGCTCATTTTCTTTTCTTTCACTTCATTTATTTTTTGAGATTATAACATAATATCATTTCCCCTTTCCCTTCCTCCCTCCAAGCACCCCAACACATGCCTCCCTCCTCTCTCTAAAATTTGTGGCTTCATTTTTCATTAATTGTTGTTACATGCATATGTGTATATCTATACATATATATTCCTAAACAGAACCTTCTCTGTCTGACTAAAATTACTTGTATACAAATTTTATGGCTGATCATTTGGTGTTGGATGTGCTCTTCTCTAGAGAATATATTTCCAACACATGAACTCTGGGAGACACTGACAACTATATCAGCATGGAAGTGCATCATCTTTTTTGTACTTCTTTTATTTTTTGATTATACTATCATTATGTTTTTTGTAATTGTATTATGTTTATAATTATATTTTTATGTTATAATTACATGATTTTATATTATATAATGATATAATTTTTATATATGGTATAATAATTGTGTGTGTGTGTGTGTGTGTGTGTGCATGTGTGTGTTATAATCATATCATTACACTAATTGGTATACTCTTCCCTGAGGAAAACTCTTTGTTTCTCCCACTCTCAACATTCCTTAGGTTCCCGTAGTAGTTCTTTGTGTAATGTTGAAGCTTCATGGACTGTCTTCATCTACTTTAGCATGTCTATTGTCGGTTTTCTTATTCGGGCTCATGTCAGGTAGTAATCTTTATCTTACTAGGGATAAAACAAGGAGATGAGCTAAAGTAAATAAAACAGATTTCATAGAAACTAATATGCTATTACTTCTGAATTTGATTTTAAGTTTACAATGCTAGTCTCTAGACATCCTTAAATTTTTCTAGAAAGGACAGCATTGGTCTGTAATAAGGATGGTTTTTCTCTATAGGAGATAGCCAGCTAGAGAGTCAGAAGAAAACAAGTACCAGGCAGTAATTCCCTTCCAACGTTGCCTGTTGTAAGTAGTGCTACTGCAGACACTTCTGTATGACTTTTTCATCAGTGACTTTTCAGTTCTTATAGATGTGTCTTAAGTACTGAAATTCCTGAGACCTGAGAGAACTATGTGTTATATTTTGAAGAGTTTTCCAACTGCTTTCTGATAATTCTGTACCATTTTATAACCCCACCAGTATTATCAGGTAGAAAATTCCTCACTATCCTTGCAAGCTTTAAGATAATTTCCTCCAATCAATATGAAATTTTGTTTCACTGTATTTTTACTTAAATGTCCTTAATAATTAATGATGATACATTTATTTTCAGGTGTTTATTGGTGATTTTTTTCTATATCCAATAGAAGGATCATAATCAAATCCTCTGGCTATATGTAACTGGATTTTGTTCTCTTAGCCATTAGATGTTAAAGCTCTTTGTATCTATTAATAGTTATTTGAGATGTATTTCCCATTGACTGTGTTATTTTCAAATAACTATGGTGCCCTTTAATGTACAAATTAACTTTTATTTTAATGCTTTAATTCCCTTCAATTAATTTTTGTCATAGTCTCTGATTATGACATCTTATCCAAGAAACTATCACCAATTTCGTGGGCATGAAAGTCTAGTGTATTTTTTCATGTTGTTATATTTTAGCTATATTTAGTTACACGGTCCATTTTTCATTAAATTTTCGTTAGTATGAAGAGTTACATATTAAATATTTAACATGCAACTTCATCTAATTGCCCATTTGTTGGAAAAACTTTCTTTCCGTGGGAATTGTTATTGAAAACATAACTTTAATAATTTATAGATGTAAATTTTTTACAGATTGTAAATTTATTTGAATCTCATGACATTTCTGTACTATGAGAATATTGTAATGTTGCAACAATAAAAATATTTTGGATATTTTTTTCATTATGATTATACTTACCTTTTACACCAGTTTGGGAAATATTGCCATTTTAAAATGTTAAATCTTATAATTCACGAGACGAAGACGGGATGTCTTTCTATGTATGTAATGACTTATCCTCTCGATAATGTTGATAATTTCAAGAGCAATGTTTTATAAGTCTCTAATTTATTCCTAAATATTTTAACTCTTTTCATGATATTCCAAATGGATTTTCAAATATTGCTGAGTTTTATTTTTGTTTGTTTGTTTGTTTGTTTGTTTTTGTTTTGTTTTGCTTTGATTTGGTTTTTGTTGATCTTGTTTTCTGCTTCCATGATGGCCTTTTAAATGAATAGCAAACTTCCTTTTTAAATATCTCTTGGAATTTTATGTATACAAAATTAATTCATAAACATGTAAAGGAAGTTTTATTCTTTACTTTCCATATTAGACGCCTTTCTTTGTGTCCTTACCTAATTTACTAATTGAACTTTTATCATAATTTTGATTAAAGAGAGAATACAACTCCCACTGTTCATTACCCTATGGAGAAAGTCTTCAGGTTGTGTGTTAAATGTGTTGTGAATATGAACGGTGACCTTTTGTCTTTGTGTGAATGCTGCTCTTATCATAACATAGAAAAATGTTTTTCTCTGTAGATTAATTGGAATAACTACAAATAAGTCGTGAAAAGTCCATAGCACACTCCAGTAAATGTATCCCATCTCTCCCTGGTTGTCCATGGACTGGATACTTACATACTTATAAAATAAAACACAAACAGGAAGAAATGTGTCTTATATTTGATTGTAAGTGCCATCTGTTGGGAAGTCTAATGTCTTAGATGGCTAACATGTAAGCATAAATTACATGAGGAAAATTGAAAA
This sequence comes from Cricetomys ansorgei, assembly GCA_026225945.1. Lineage (NCBI taxonomy): Eukaryota > Metazoa > Chordata > Mammalia > Rodentia > Nesomyidae > Cricetomys > Cricetomys ansorgei. The sequence goes on from JAMJFZ010003208.1 coordinate 27,903, forward strand.
TGCCTGCCAAAATAAAAACTTGAATTCTGTTCATACCTCACTATGTGGTAAGATAATAAATGCCTATCTCATTTCTTCCATTTCTTTCTACATAGACCTCCCAGAAGAGAATGTTACAAGGAAATCTTTCCAGAGTGACTGAGTTCATACTTGCTGGGTTAACAGACAAACCAGAGTTCCAGCTGCCTCTCTTCCTCCTTTTTCTAGGAATCTATATGGTCACAATGATGGGGAACCTGGGCATGATCATTCTGATACAATTCAGTTCTCACTTGCACACCCCAATGTATTTTTTTCTCAGCAGTCTGTCCTTCATTGACCTCTGCCATTCCACTGCCATTACTCCCAAGATGCTAGTGAACTTTGTAAAAGTGAAGAACATCATCTCCTATCCTGAATGCATGACTCAGCTCTACTTCTTCCTTGTTTTTGGTATTGCAGAGTGTCACATGTTGGCTGCAATGGCATATGACCGCTATGTTGCCATCTGTAATCCCTTGCTTTACAGTGTTACCATGTCCTATCAAGTCTGTTCCTGTATCATTTTTGGAGTGTATAGTATAGCTTTTATTGGTGCTACAACTCACACAGCCTTCATGCTGACAGTGCATTTCTGTAAGGCTGATGTAATAAACCATTATTTTTGTGATCTTTTTCCACTACTGGAGCTCTCCTGCTCCAACACTTTTATCAATGAAGTAGTAGTGCTATGTTTCAGTGTTTTTAACGTCTTTATTCCACCTCTGACTATTCTTAGCTCTTATATCTTCATCATTGCCAGCATCGTCCAAATTAAATCCACTGAGGGCAGGTCCAAAGCCTTCAGCACTTGCAGCTCACACATATCAGCTGTTGCTGTCTTCTTCGGTTCCCTTGCATTCATGTACCTTCAGCCATCATCAGTCAGCTCCATGGACCAAGGGAAAGTGTCATCTGTGTTTTACACTACTGTTGTGCCCATGATGAACCCACTGATCTACAGCCTGAGGAATAAGGATGTCAAACTTGCTCTAAATAAGTTGTTTGAAAGAAAAATTATCTTACGTAAAGGCTGATTTTCTTTACTAAAATTCATTTTTAGAGGATGGGCAAACAGTTCAGAGGCCTATGTATGGCCACACTGCTAACACTAATTATTTTTAAAGTTGCAAAGGCAAAACCAGTTTTGGCCAGCGGGGCATAGAAAGGACAGCATCTGTCTGGGATGCAGAGAAAATCCATCTGCTCATCAGAGCATGTATCACACTAGGCAGTCTGTCAAACTCTCTAAAGCCTCCTTGTTAATGACTATGTTTTATGTATGTAGAGCAATGCTCATTTTATTCAAGATGTACTTATCTTATGGCAGAGAGTAAATATATCTGGCCAGCATCCTTCATCATCTCAATATTCTATGTACTTAGTTATTTTAATGAAGTATATTGGTAAAGATTTTGGAAATTGTGATCACCAAAACAAATGATTTTATCAAAAATAAAATATGCAAAATATTGCCTAATATTTGCCTAGTGTGAGGAACCGTAGTAGAGAACATGGAGTAATATCATGAATGATAATGTAGTAGCTCCCACTCTTCAAAAAGAACTGCAGTGGATGAGACACGCATCACTAAACAGGAATGCACACATTTTGCCCAAAGCCTCTGAAGCAGCGTGTAAGTAAGAACAAGACTGTTATGTGGGTATGTGCTTTCTAATATTTGTAGGTATGCCACAGCATATAATGGACCATGACTAATTCAGAAGTGCATTGTTTTAATATTGTATGCACGTGGAATATTTATTCATCTTTGGGAATAAACCTTGTAAAAATTGTCTTCTGACTAATGAGAATTAGCCCTCATACTTAAAAAAAAAGACTTCTTCAAAAGAAAAACTAAATTGATGACAGAGGAGACTTCCAAAAAATAAATTTCCTTTATTCCCCTTACCCAATTAACTTCCCATTGCTTCTCTATGAATCTGCAATCAGAAAACTGATTTCATGCTCTAGAAGGTAACTGTGCTTGTCAGGCTATCTCAGTAGCTCTAAGTGGTCCCCAAAAATGCATGAGGTCCCTTATCTCCTTCTGAAGGCAGTAGCATCTGCAGGATTTTTCTTGTCTCTTCTTAAAGCATCTCCAAAGGTGCTTCCTTATTATCTACAGTTACTTCCAGGTCATAGGTTATGGTTGTGTTTTTTCTGATTCCTGAAAGCTTCAAAGATTTGAAAAAGTTTCATTAAGAATAGTTCCCATCTAGGATCACGCAGATGGCCCTGGTTAAACTCAGTTGATCACAAAATAAAAGAAAATGGCATGATCATGTAAAGGAGACTTGTAGGAAGTGCACGGGGCTAATGGGAGGGGAAGAGAGGGAAAGAATGTGGCAGTAAGAGCAACAAGAATGCATTACATGCATATATAAAATCATCAAAGAATGCATTTAATTTAAAAATGTTAAATTCATGTAGGATAACATGAAAACTAAAATAGAAAACAGTGAAAATCCAGTGTATATGTTAGGCATTCCTACCCAGGAATAGTTGGATGAAACGCCATTTCTATTCCTACCTTTATAAGAACTGCCACATTGATTTCCATAGTGACTGAACTACTTTACATTCCAACCAGCAATGAATAAGTGTTTATCTTTTTCCATATCCTCAACAGTATTTAGTGGTATCATTTAACTCTAGTTAGATATTTTTATTAATTCTTTTAAGATTTTATAGATGCATACAATGTATTTTGATCATATTCAATCCCTGCTCCTCCACTTAAATGCCCCAATTTCCACTTGTTACCCAATCACCTCTTCATTCCTCCTTTTAAAATTTTCTTATTACCTATAGAGTTATATTTGTGCTGTATACATATATGGTTAGGTGTGGAGCTGCCCACTGGAAGATGGATAGACCTACCAAAGGCTTATCCTGATAGACCTCAAAAGGAAATTAGTTCTATTTCCCCTAGGATGCAGATTGGGCACACACCTAGGAGTGGCTGGATCAGCTGGTGGGTCAATTTCTAGCTTCTTAAGTTTCTTCCAGAGTGACTTACACAGTGCTTCAAATCATTTGCACTCCCACTACCAGTAAACAAAAATTCCTGTTCTCCTCCTCCTTGCCAGCTTTGCCTGTCATTTGTTTTCCTGAGCTTTGTCATTTTGACTGAGGTGAGATGAAATCTCAAAGTAGTTTTTAATCAGCATTTTCCCCATGACTTGGGATGTTAAACACTTTATAAAACATTTTTTTTCACACTTGAATTTCCTCTTTTGAGATCTCTTGGCTCAACTCCATAGACATCCTTAATTGGGGTGTTTGCTTTCTTGATGATTTCTTTTTTGTTCTTTGTATAATCTAGATCATAGTCCTCTTTCAGAAGTACAGTTCGAAAAAACTTCTTCCGATTATCAGCAGGAGGTAAACACATTACAGTTTCTGTTGCTGTAAAGAAACTTTCTGTTTTCACAGAATCTTATCTGTCAATTGTTAGTCTTATTACACTACAAAAGTCAGAGAGTCACTCCTGTGACTATATGTTGAAAGATACTTCCCTATCTTTTAGCAGTTTCAAAGTACCTAATCTTAGGAGAAGTTCCTTGATTCATTTAAAGTAAAGTTTTATGCAGGGAGAAAGATAGGGATCTAATTTCCTTTCTCCTCTTGTTAGTATCCAGTTTTACCAGCACCATTGGTTGAAAATGATGTCTTCTCTCCAATTTGTATCTTTGAAATCATTGTCAAAATCCAAGTAAGTTGTAGTTCTGCAAATTCAGACCTGGATCAATCATAGATTGGCCTCTTTTCATTTCTATGTCTCTGTATTATTATTATTATTATTATTATTATTATTATTATTGTTATTGTTGTTATTATTATTATTATTATTATTATTATTATTATTATTATTATTATTACTTGAAATAGGTATGGTAATAGCTTCCACAGTATTATTTTCATTGGGGTTGTTTAATCTGCACCTGACCTTTTATGTTTCCACATGAATATTAAGACATTTTTTTCTAGGTCTGTGAAGAGTGACCCAGAACTTTTTACTGGGAATGCACTGAATTTGTAGATTATTTTTCATAAGAACACCAGGACATGTACCCAGAGGACTCTAAGTTCTACTACAATAGATGTTAAACCATGCTAATTGATGCAATTCACAATAGATAGGAAATAGAATTAACCTGGATGTCCATCAAGTGATTAACTGATAGTGAAAATGTTATACCTATTTATGCAGTGGCATTTTATTCAGCTCTACAGATAAATGAAATTTTCAGATAAATGCATGAAACTTTACAAAAACTTATACTGAGCAAGGTTACCCAGTCTCAGAAAGATAAGTATCATATGTTCTGTTTCATATGGCTTCAAATCATGGGTTCATTTGTTTAACCTGGAATACGCAAATAAATAAACAAATTAGAAAAGGCCCATTGGAGTAAGAGGTGACTTACATGAGGAGGGACATCACAACATAGGTCATATGAAAACAGAGCAGGTGTTTGGGAGTGGAAATTTCAAGCAGATATAGAGGAAGATGAGGAATTAAAGGGTGGGGAAGGTTAAGTCAAACTAAAGATTGTGAAAAATCAAATGGGCTCTGTATTGATTACAATTCTGATGGTGTGATTTTTTTTAAAAAAAAAAATTACCAAAAGCAACTTATGGAAGAAAGTGTTAGCATCAATACAGTTCTGATCTGGAGGCTTCTTAACTGATGGTTATCTTTCAAACTGCCAGAAAGTGATATATAAGCTGTTTGGCATTAGATAGGGTAGGACAACAGCAATATTACCAAGCCTTAAACCCTAGGATTTATAATAACAATGAACCAAGCAAGATGTTCCCACTGGTACAATATTGGCCCAACTGTTAAGGGGTAATTAACTACTTCCTAATTGGATTTGAGACTTATTTCAGAAGAGCAAATTCATGCCTCATGCCATAAACCCATTTAAAGCATATGTCAGAGGAGTTCTTAGACCTGAGAAGCAAACTGACTACTGTTTAGCTAAACTGTCGTGGCTCAAAGATGCTCTTTAAATATTTATGCTTATACTCAAAAGCAAATGCTACTCCTAGTCTTAATCAAAAAAGCATTTCTTTGAAATGGATTACATTGAAAAAAAAAAGAGATACATGACTATTAAAGGCGCTAATACTAAGTAAGGGTTGACCTTCAGCCCAAAAGAAGATATTTATACCACCCATTCTGAGGCTGCAGAAAAGGGAGTAGTAGTGTGAAAGTAAGAGCCAGGAGAAAGGGAGAAGGACTATACAATGTCTTCTGGGCATGGCACAGACAATGATGTCATGGCCACACAATAACTGTGACGGCCTTCAATGGCCCTTTACAAGATTGGACCTATCAACAGTAAATCATGGATCATAGGGCAGGAGGAGGAAATATTACACAGCTGTATCTCTCCATACTGAACTATTGTATATTTATGGATAATAGAGGAGAACTCATCATTAAATTTAGTTTTGTACACTGTGAGGAACCCATCTGTCTACAATAAGTAGCTCCAAACCCAGGGTCACACAGATGAACCTGGTTAGAATCGGTGAGTCTCAAAATACATACATACACAGAAAGAGAGAGGAGTAAGGAGAGAGAGAACCAGCAAAATCCTGAATGTGGAAAATGAATTTGTATGTTGAAAGGAGTAGTAATACAGAGGGAGGGAAATTCGAGCTACAATAATAATCAGATTGTTCTTTATATCTGTATGGAACTGTCAAACAACAGCATCATTAAAATAAAAAAATAAAATAACATAAACCAGGATAGCTAAAACAACCCTGAATAATAAAAGAACTGCTGTAGGTATCACCATCGCTAACTTCAAGTTGCACTCCTAAACTATAGCAATAAAAACAGCATGGTGTTAGCACAGAACAGACAAGTTAATTGATTGAATTCAATTGAAGACCCAGATGCAAGTTCACATACCTATAGACACCTTATTTTTTTAATAAAGAAGCCAGAAATATAAAATGGAAAAAAGACAGCATCTTCAACAAAGAGTGTTGGTCAAACTTGATGGCTGCTTGTAGAATAATCCAAATAGAGCCATACTTATCACCCTGCACAAAACTCAACTCCAAATGATCAAAGACCTCAATAGAAAACCAGACACACTGAACCTGACAGAAGGGAAAGTGGGGAATAACCTTGAACTCATTGACAAAGGAAAAGACTTTCTAAATAGAATATCATTTGCACAGGCACAAAAATCAACAGTTAATAAGTGAAACTAAAACTAAAATAGTTTCTGTAAGGCAAAGGACACAGTCAATCAGACAAAGTGGCAACCTACAGAATGGAAAGATATTTTTACCAACTCCACTTTCAATCGATGAATAATATCCAAAATATATTTTTTAAAAAACTTAAGAAACCAGGTATAAAAAGCCAAAAAATCCTATTTAAAAACTAGATACAGAATTAAACAGAGAATTCTCAATAGAGGAAACTCAAATTGCTGAGAAACACTTTTAAAAATATCCAACATCCTTAGCCATCAGAGAAAGCAACAACAAACTATTCTGAGATTTCAGCTTATACCTATCAGATTGGCTAACCTCAATAAAAACAAGTGACAGTTCATGCTGGTAAGAAAGTGAAGAGGAACACTCGTCAGTTGCTGGTGTGCATGGTTTAGCTTCTACGGAAATCATTGTGATGGTTCCTCAAGGAGATGGGAATCAATTTACCTCAAAATCTAGCTATCCCACTCCTAGGCATATAGCCAAAGGATGATTCATCTTACCACAGAGACTCTTGCTCAATCATGTTAATTGCTGCTCTATTCATAAAAAAAACAGAAATTGAAAACAACCTAGATGTCCCTCAACAGAAAAATGGGTAAAGAAATTGTACATTTACACAATGGAGAGTTACTCAATCATTTTAAAAAATGACATTGCAGACAAAAGGGCAGAACTAAAATCATCCTGTGTAAGGAAACAAATACTGAGAAAGATAAATATAGTGTATGTTCATTCATATGTGGATATTAGCTGTAAGGTCAATGATAACAAACCTACAATCCGTAGAACCACAGAGGGTAGGTATAGAGTTGAGGGAGTAGAAGGAACAGATGGATCTCATTAGGAAAAGAAATAAACACAGGTGTAGATAGAAGCAGGGAAGTGGAATGGGAAGATCAAGTCAGAGAAGAGAGGGTTGTAGGAGGAATACAGGGAGAGAGACATCAAAAAGTAAGGGGATAGTTAAGGGATAGTATGAAAACCTAATACAATAGAAACTTCCCATGTTCAAGAATACTTCACCAACATATAATGGACTTCACAGTTTTGTTTGTTTGGTTGGTTTTTCTATGCTCTAGTACTCTATTACAGTTTTGTAGGGATTTAGGGGGGTGTTTTTTTTTCGTTTCAGGGTTTATGTTTGTATTGGGGTTTGGTTTGTTATCTGATAAAAATCTTAAAGTTGTGTGGGGAGGAGGAGAGGATCTGAAAGGACTTGGGCAAGAGAAAGGATATGATTAAAATATATTTAAATTTTAAAAGTGTTTTAAATTAATAAAAATAATTTCCTTTAACTGTAATTTATTTCTTTCAACTGTAAAAAAAATTCCTACATCCTTGCTATAATTATTATTGAGAAAAAAATATAAATAAATCTGCAAGGTTCATTTGAAAAAAGTTTAATCAAGGAGACAATCATGAACATCTCCAAGAAACATCATGCATTCTCTGCCCCTGTGTTATCCTGTGTCCAGAAAGCATAGCACTAGACTCCTTTTTCTGCATCAAGCACTAATATTCCAATGTGTTTGCCTTGCATCTGTAATACCAGCTATCTCTTTTTCCTTCTTTTTTTGTTTTTGTTTTTTTTTAAGACAGGGTTTCTCTGTTGTAACCCTGGCTGTCCTGGACCTCACTCTGTAGACCAGGCTGGCCTCGAACTCACAGAGATCCACCTTCCTTTGCCTCCTGAGTGCTGAGATTAAAGGCATTCATCACCACTACCTGGCTACCAGCTGTTTCCTTTAATGGGCTTGGAGTTATGCTGCTTTTTTTTTTTCACTTGGCCTTCAAATACGAGACAGAATATCTCAGTGTCATGTGGAAGCAAAATTAAATTTGCTCATTTTTACTCCATAATTTAAAATGTTCAAATAGTCATCCTTCATGAATGTATTATAATATTTAAATACAGTTAAGGTAGTGAAGTCAACAAAGGTAATTAGAGATATAATTTTCTAGTTTTCTTTTTTTTTTCTTTTTGGGGAATCACATGAGGTAATTCTTTAAATATATATTTTACAATTTTCCTGATATTTTGAAATTTTAAATGCCTTGCCTTAAAATATCTGGAACTCTAACAACAAGAGCACTTACATCCTTATTTTTAATTCAGAAGCTATTAAGAAGAACAAATCACCTTAGATAATATTAAACATTTGACAATTAGTGGTAAAATGGGGATTTCTAATTGTTGACTTTTTTCCTCACAGTTAATACATATGGGATAGGACTCTTCTGAGAGGTCATTAATATTTTTTGTTTTTAATGAGACTGTCGTTATCTCTAACAAACTTATGGAACTGCCATATCAAACCAACCTTTGCAGAGGAACAAATGACTGAGAATCGCCTTAATTAGAGATCAAGAATCACAAATATTTGAAGCTATCCCCTTCTTACATTATCAAAGACAATTTTCTATTGAATGAAAAGGAGAATTAAAATACTTAATACTGAACTAACTGTCAAGAAGGGGTAAGTATGGATTCACATCTTTGCGTCTCAAAACCTTACAATCTTCTGCTGCTGTGTCTTTCCACACAGATGTGCATGGCTGTTTATCCATCCATACCCATGCTCATTCTAGAGACCACACTCTAATAAGAAGTCTACTTTTCCCACGTCTTCTGCAGTATATCCTCATGCTAGACATGTCATTATTTATTTGTTTTTATCTCAATCAGTGTGAAGATAGTGGCTCATTCTTATGGATTTTTTTAATGCTAACTTTCTGTGAACAATTCACAGATACTTAGTACCAACACTTGCTACCTATAAAGCAACATCCTTGCACTATTCAGATATACAATGTGGAGCAATATAAAACCTGTTGACTACCTGATGGAGAACATCCCAGAGAGAAACTCAGCCTATTTCAGTGTAAATAATATGACCATCTGTTAAGTTCATACTTAGATCCAGAAACTATATGTCAATTAATTTAATTGTCAGATGTCAGATAATTAAGCTTCTGCTTTCTAGATGGATTGGTTATACAGCAAATAAGATCTTGAGAAAATTTTGAACTTAGACTGTTTAATCATTAACATTATCAAGTCATAAAATACTGGAGTTGAAAGAGGTCTTAAAGATGACCTAATATGCCCAGTGCTATGTCCTTGAGCAATATCTGCAAAATGGTTACAGAGCAAACACTTTGACATGTCTGGCCTTAAGCAAATCAAATCATGTCTAATTCTTGGGATGTCCATTTTGGTTCAGAAGCAACATAATTCTGCCCATGGTTTCAGGACATTTATTTTGCTATAAGCCTTTGGAAACATATACAGTGAGACCAGTAAGTTGAATATTTAGATATACATATCATGTGATGTGTCTATTTTTATTTTATTGACAAATTACTCTCTATAATTTTAAATATTATTTAACTAACAAGAGTTTTTTTTTATGAAATTATCTGGTTTCCACATCCATTCATAATATTCCATGATAGTCTGAAAATATCAGCAAAGATATTTCTTTAATGTTGAGACTATGCTTTATTTTTCTGTGTTCCATAATCTATGAGTTTACATTTCAAATATAAAGTAAACGAATATTGTTCATTTTGAAAGGCTACATCACACCAATAGCTGTAGTGGATTGATAAAAATTTCCAATCGCATTTTGCAAGTGCTCTGATAACCCATGAAGCAATTTAGAGAGTACATATAAACTACATGATTACAGAATCTGACCACCAAAGAGTGCACCTTCAGTTGATCTAAACTCTTTTCCTATGAGTAGTCTTCTGAACTCTACAAAACCAATTATGAAGTTGAGTTAGCAGAGATCAGTCATGGTCCTTTGATATGACCAAATGTATGTCACTGTAGTTCTTCCCTGAAGCTGTTCAAGCTAGAAGCAGAAGTCACAACCCTACTGCTGTTGAGATAGGTACAAATAAAACATCTGTAGGGGGAGATATGCTCTACTTTTCAGGGTGTCAGTCTTACATGAAGTATGCAGGATATACAGTGCAGCAGTTTCAATAGGAAAACTACTGTACTGGCAAGTCAGTAAATTACTTGGTAAACTGATGAGAGTTGGAATGAGAGCAAGAAAAAAATCCTATGAATCCAATTACAGATAGAAATTGTGAGAGTTGAGTCCAGCTCTAGTCCACACGGGGTTCCTCAGTCTCCACAAAGGAGGGTAAACAATGAAATTATGACAGTGAATGCAGTAATTCACTCTTCTATGGGACCTTTAATGAGACACATAGAATACACCTTATGATGATTATGACACGCAAGAGCGTTTTCTTTAATAATAAAAATAAAGGAATTAGAAGTTAGAAAAGTTAAGAGAGCAAAATTAACAATGTGCACATTGGGGAAAAATTACAAGACTCCCCTCAAGACAGAAAGTTGTCCTGACTGAAATAGCAAGACTGCTAACTTCTTATCTAACATAAAATGCAGGTGTTTAGGCATATATCAATGCAAGAGTGCTCATCCCCTCCTAGCTGCAGCCTTCTAATCTTCAAGGTTAATTTTAGTGGGTAGTCTTAACACAACAGTCTATTAATGAATAGCTGATTTTAGGTCTGTATACTTGCTACAATAAAGGGGGCAGGCATTCAGGGGTGAATTATCTATTTGCTTTTTTAAGCTTGCTGACATACTGTCTAGACCTTGTTTCTGATCTTGACCATGGCTTTGTCTCTATGGGAATGTCAGTTTTACCAAGAATAATTTTTTATATATCTACAGAAATCATGAGTAGTATTCACACATGCCAAAAACTTGAAGGCCAGTAAGACTGTTACAATTACTTAGAGTTCAGATGACAGGGTTCCTCTCATCCAGCACAGGAATTGTTTTGAGTTTTCACTAATAGCCAAAATAGACAATATTATTGATGAGAGGCTTTTGTCACCATACAGTAAAGATGAGAAAGGGGCAAGGCAGTTGGTGGGCTTCAGACTCCTAGCTAAGGGAAAAACCAGGATCCTTGTCAAGCTGGTTACGTCCACAGCCTGGGTATCATCGGCCCCCAACAAGAAATGAAAGAAAACATTTGTTATTCTTGTTAAATCTGAGTCTGGTAAAATTTAATTACTAAGCATTATAAACAGTAACATGCATGACAACATATATTACAGAGAATTTGAGAGGGGGAGAAAATCTTCAAAATAAAACAATCATTTGTTTTAAATCGAAGTTAAAAGTACAGACTTGCACTCATCCTACAAGGTTTTGATTAGTATTAATTTCTGTTATTCTTCCTCTGATCCTGCAGTCATTAGTTGTCCCAAGGAAACAGGAGAAGCTTGAGAAACAGTAATATTGCATGTCTGCTTCAATAATGGATAATGGCCTCTACAGAATTCTGTCATACTCTCTCCATCTCTCTCTCTCTCTCTCTCCCAAATACACACACACACACACACACACACACACACACACAGAGGTGGGGGGAGACAGATAGACAGACAATACAAATGATACAGATACAGAAAGGTATACTCATTTCTCTATCTTAAATTCAGAATTTCTGACAAGATGATGAGAGAATAATGAGATCTGGAAACCATTCAGTGGTAATGGAGTTCATCCTCGCTGGGCTCTCAAGCAAGCCAGAGCTGCAGCTGCCCCTCTTCCTCCTCTTCCTTGGAATCTACCTGCTCACGGTGCTGGGGAACCTGGGCATGATCATCCTGATCCTGCTCAGCTCCCAGCTGCACACCCCCATGTACTTCTTCCTCAGCAGTCTGTCCTTCATTGACCTCTGCCATTCCACTGTCATTACTCCCAAAATGCTAGTGAACTTTGTGACCAAGAAAAACATAATCTCCTACCCTGAATGCATGACCCAGCTCTACTGCTTCCTTGTATTTGCTATTGCAGAGTGTCACATGTTGGCTGCAATGGCATATGACCGCTATGTTGCCATCTGTAACCCGTTGCTTTACAATGTTGTCATGTCTCATCATCTCTGTTTCTGGCTCACTTTGGGAGTTTATACTTTGGGTATCATTGGGTCATCAGTTCACACAGGCTTTATGTTAAAATTGTTATTTTGCAAGACCAATGTGATTAACCATTATTTTTGTGATCTTTTTCCACTCTTGGAGCTATCATGCTCCAGTATATACATCAATGAACTATTGGTTCTTTTCTTGAGTGCACTGAATATCTTAACACCCGCCTTGACCATCCTTATATCCTACATCTTCATCATTGCCAGCATCCTTCGCATTCGCTCCACTGAGGGCAGGTCCAAAGCCTTCAGCACCTGCAGCTCCCACATCTCTGCTGTTGCTATCTTCTTTGGTTCTGCTGCATTCATGTACTTACAACCATCATCAGTGAGTTCAATGGACCAAGGGAAAGTATCATCTGTGTTTTACACTACTGTTGTTCCCATGCTGAACCCATTGATCTATAGCCTGAGAAATAAGGATGTCAAATCTGCCATAAAGAAAATTCTTAACAGGTGAACATGGTAGACCATGAATGGAGTTGTTGTCATATTAGAAACAGGTGTTTATTTTGTGTGTCTGTTAGATTCACTAGCTCTAATGTGTGTTTATATAATAATCAATGATGCTTTCCTATGTAACACTTTTTCACAGTTCTCATGTATATAATCTTTGACCCCATATTGCAATGTTCAAAAACTGTATAGAATTTTAAAAAGTTCTTGAGGCTTAAGGAGCCTAGTTCTATTTTTAACAATAATTCCAGTGATGATAGTAATGGTGATGGTGACAAGGTCGATTATGAGGATAAGGATGAGGATGGTAGTCATAACACTCATCTTTACGATTTTGTAAAATACACTCTGTGTTGTTGTTAGCCACTGTGTAGGCTCACCAAGGAGGACAATTAAGCATTCTCACTGGTGCAAACCCAGCCAGACCTCAACCAAGAGAACCACCATAATTGCAAGTGTCCTACTGGACAGTGGAACCCCACGTGTCTCAACTCGGGTGTTTTTATTGATTTAGAACTCCTCAGGTGTTCTACTGACAGCAGGAGTAGATTCTTAGTGATCAAACATCCCCACATTAATCCAACACTGGCAGAAAATACAAAACACGAGACCTAGGCATACCTTCTCCCAACAGCGCACAAAACAACTATTTTATACATAACTAAAAAACAAAAAACTTCCACAACTCTGCACCCAGAACTTCAAATGAACACTTTACATAATAATCCCAGCATCTCTCAGTGCAAATCTTAATGTTATTCACCATTTATGAATGAAAAAAAAAATGTATGGTCAGGATCTTGAAAATAAGAAGTGACTGAGCTTATAGTTTAGATTCTGGACCACAATACTACTCAAAATGGTGTTTGGTTTGGGTAATTGTGAATAGATGTAAAGTCTATTGAAACTCCCTCTGTATGAATCAAGTAACCCCAGGATCCTATCTGACTATATATGTTTAATGGCTCTCATGATATTTATTTTTTTATTTTTTAACATAATAAAAAAACAAACTACTTCATTCTGGACTCAAAAAGAACAAAGTCATGAGTACCATGACGCTACCTATAGTTTTCACTTCATGATGCTTCATTTCCCATAGCCCTGCTTTTTGTTTTTGGAAATGTGTTTTTTGTACATCAGTTCATATACTGCATAGTTAAGACTTATTTATACAAATTTAGCATGACTGGCTACAATCTGTGATTTCATGCCTTCACTCTTTTATTACTTTTATTGTTTTTGCTTCCCTGTTTATTCTCATTATCCAGTACCTATTTCAACGAATTACTGTTTCTATATGCAGGTACAAATGACATGCTTACCTATACTCTGGTAATTCTAAGCTGCTACAATGTAATCATACTTAAAACCATCCACACTCAGTTCACTAAGGAAAAGCAATCCTTTGGCAAATGCAGCACCCACATGATGGCAATTATGAGCTCCCTTTGTTGTAACATTCATGTACCTGTGACCATCATCAGTCAGCTTCTGGAACCAAAACAAAATGTTGTCTGTATTTTATTCTATCTTTGTGTTCAGCAGAATTCCCTGAGCTATGGTATTAAAAAGAACTGCTTCAGTGTTGCCTAAAAATGACAGAAATAATATTAATAAAATTGTTAATGAAAAGAAGATGATCTTGTAAACCTATTACTGACTCTTACATTGTTTGAATAATCTATTGCATATCCAGTGCATATGTCAGCATTTTCTCTCATTTTGGGGTTCTATTTTCATTATTTTGTTCCTATGAACTTTAACATCATTTACTATGTGGACTTTTGAGTTATCTATTTCACTGAGGAATATATTAGAATAAATGCTAAAATTATGTGGGGCAGTTAATCCCTAATCCATTCATCTTGGCTGTCTTTTTCTATCAACTGATATAAACTCAAGTGAATTTTCAACCATAATGATGAATTATTATTGATGATTAATATTTTCATCATCCAAATGGAAATATTAAACTCCCTTATTATATTCTCTCAAAGACATCATAAATCAGATCTGAATAATAGCTTTAATTTCTAGTTTGAAATATACTAGTTTGAAATATACATAAATTCTATATCTTACTTTGGCAACTTAATCAGAACTTTATTTTTAATATTTTATATAGCATATTTATAATATGAGCTACAGATATAATTACATGCTGCGATTGCATGCATTAACATATCCTCTGCTTTGCCCTTTGCTTTCTTTGTTGTTTCTGTCTGTTTATTATCTAGCTGAATTAAAATTTAATTGATGCATTATGGCTGTTGTCCACATGCTTACATCTTGCCTCTAGGACACAGACTACATCCTGCCATTTCTAGACAACAATTATTATACCCACTTCTGGAATTGGAATACTATCTTTAAGTTTAATATCTAAAAACTCAGTAATAATTTGTGTATTATTAAACCCTATAAAGTTTAGCTTTGGAGAATTCTTCAAGGATCTGCAAGATAATGGGGACATTTTTACTTATTATGTACAGAAATATTAAAGGCTCAGTCCTGGGTCCTTTTGTGATAATTCTCAGTAAGAGAGTAACAAGATTTTAATACTCATTTATCAACATCAAGAAGACCATGAGACAATATTTATTTTTCAATACTTTCATTCATGTGTCATCGGGGCTCAGAAATATAATATATACTAAATATATTTTACCTAAGGTTGAATTTAGTAAATATGATTAGGGGATATATTAGGTTAGTTGAATAGTCTAACGAACACCATCTGTGTGCTAGAAGAAGGGGAAAAAAAACAACCAAACACAAAACAGTATTCATTTTAAGAATCAGTATGTCTCAGTAGTCAGAATCCAGCAGAGCACCTGGAAGTTTCCTGGAGAGTCATCAGGTGCTGTGTTGAAAGTTCTAACAAGCTGGATTCTGAAATGCACAGACAATAGTAGCAGCAGTAGACATAATCAGGAAGAAAAGGAGCTAGAAGCTTCATACTACCCTTCCTCTCTTCTAATTATCTTTCGATCTGGAATGGCACCTTTTGGATTGTGCCCCCCATTTTCTGGAGGGATAGCTTCATGTAAATCATCTCTGGAAATGTCCTACACATGTGGGGAGGAACTACACTAAACATACACCCAGAGGTATGGTAACTAGTCCTAGACTGCTTGTAATCCAGTCAAGTTGAAAAAAATTAACCATTGCAAGCTAGAAAATTATTTTGACTATATAACAGATAGTGCAAACTACTTTATCTGTATGTGTTACTCATAGCTTCCTCACCGTACAAATTATAGTTTGATCATGAATTAGTTAGAAGGAAGTTGGGTGAATGGCTCCTAACGCTACAAGGCTGTCCCCAGGGAGCTATTAAATTCATGGACTCTGTCTCTCTCTCTCTCTCTCTCTCTCTCTCTCTATATATATATATATATATATATATATATATATATATATATATATAAATAATTATATAGTGAGGATATATATATATAATATATACATATAAATATATAAATAGAAGCTGTTCAGTCCACAAATATGTGAATGTAATACTTCTCTTAATATAAGAAAGATCACCATTATTTTCACTCTCACCCTGAATCTTACTTAAATGCATCTTGAAATCTCTCTATTGCTTCTTCTCAGCTAACAATTTGGAAATCATCAGCCATCACCATCATCAATCAACTCTCAAATGGTGCTCATTCTTAAAAGATGCTCATTACTTAAAAATAACTAACTTTATTTCGCGTGCATTTATTTATTTTGGGGTGTGGACATATGTGCACCACAATGAGCATGCCTGATACCCATGAAGATCAGAAAAGGGTGTTGGCTCTCATATTACTGAAATTATTGATGGCTGTGAGCTGCCATGTGGATGCTGGGAACTAAACTCAAGTCCTCTGAAAAAAAAAATAGAGAATGCCCTTAAACACCAAGCTATTTCTCTAGCCCTTGAACCAGCTATTTAACACAGTCCTTAATAAGCATTCTTATGCTCTAAGATAATCTTCTTAGAAACTGTTACAAAGGATGACAAAATACTACAAAAGTTTCTATCCCTAGCTATGTTCTCTTCAGATACTTCCCATACATTTTTTAATGAGCCAGAATTTTTAGTTGTTGATTTCTTGAACCTTAAATACTCTTTCATGACCTTGTTGGTCTGGGTTGTTAGTTTGTTTGTTTGTTTATTTTGCTATAGTCTTTAAACACTACCAAACTGTATTGAATCACATTGAAGGGTTTCTCCTCTCAATCAGTTTTGCAGAGGCCTACCCATTCCTTTAGTTTTTTGTGGTTGTCAACCTTAATTTGGCTGAATTGGTGCTCAGTACAAATGGCCTCAACCATCTTGACATTGTACATGTATATACTGTGCAATGTTTGTATAAGTTAAATATATCTACAGCATCAAATATTTATCATGTATTTATTGTAAGACCATTTAGAATAGTTTCCTCTAGATTGCTCATTGTTACCTGCAATCATCCTACTTTACAACTGAACACCCAAATTCTTGCTCCTATCTAACTGTAACTCAGTATCTATTGCTTAATCTCTTCCCACTTTACCCTACACCTTTGCCTTGGTAGGCATCATTCTAAATTCAGTTCCTATGAAGTCAACATTTTGAGATTCCAATTGAATGACATGATGTGATATTCAGTTTTCACAAGAAAAGTTAAAACATCTGCTTACAAACTCATACAAAGATTTTCACAACTTCCTTCTTCACAGCAATATAAAAAGGTAAATAAATAAATAGGTAACAATTGGTAGAAGGATTAAAAAGATGATTTCATCTTTTTTCCACGAGTCAAGATATGGAAGGCTGTTCTCTGACCTCTATGTGCAGGCCATACAAACATACACACACACACACACACACACACACACACACACACACACACACATGTTAAAAAAATAATCAAATATTTTAAATGGGATAGCTACCAGACACGGTATGTTAGAGCTGAAACTCCAGCATCGCTACATACAGCCATGTAAATAAATGTCACAGAAATAGATATCATGGTGAGTATACACAGATGAAAGTAAAAGAATCTTTATATGAAGTACAGCTAACCTAATAAGGCTGCAGATGGACCTAAGAGGTAAAACAGTTTCCTACCATGTGCAAGAACTTGAGCTCATTTCCCAGCATCAAAACATAATCAGACTGATAGATAACAGAAATGGGAAGAAACTTCTATTGAGACAGAAATATTCTTTACTGTGATAATGCTGTAATTCAGACAGTGCATCTATTTATAGACATTTTATTCACCAAAGACTTGTATGTTTTATCATATGTAAAGTTGACTTTGTTCTTAAATTTTCCTATTATGAACTGGAGTCATGTGGAATGTGTGATTGTGTTATCAAACTGAAAACTCTAGAATGTTCAAAGTGGCTTCAATCTTCTCTTACTAGCATTGGTCCCTCATTAAATATTCCCTTTCAGTGGTGGAGAATTGATTTTTTTTAATTCTGTTTCATTTTCTAACCTAATCATTTATAGTTGTTAGGACTCACCGTCTCTCTACAGGACAACGATGAGTCATGCAGACAGAATTATACAGGCTCCTGCAGCACAGTTCTTTATTTAATCAATGCATTGGCGTTCTGGTTAAAGACCTGTCGCCCACAGAGGTCGGTTGAGTCAACTGTTGGATACCATCTTCTAGTGTCTTAATTTTGTTGTTATTTTTAAAAATGTCATTCTGTTCCTGTGAATCAGCATAATCGGTTAGGCTGCTTGTAATGGAACACTTGGAAGAAGTTTTTGTTATTTTGGTTTCTTTAAAAATACAAAATGGCATTTGGACTAGGTCTATGTTCCCATCCCAGGTATGGTGGATGTCTATAGATTTGGCATGCTTGATACAGGTGGATATAATTTGGTTAGGTGCAGTAGTACTGGCACCTGTAGCTTGCTCTTGGGATTGTTTGCTGCATGGGTTTATGGAACCTTTTAACTTAGCGTTTTAAAGCTCTGAAGCCCCAAGAGTCAGGGTGAGTGTTGTTTGGTGTTGGTTGGTTGAATTGCTGTCATTTGTGTGTTGACTCTTAAAAGAACAAAGGTTGGAGAGATTGGGTTTATAGATCATGAGCTGAGAGAGTAGTCTGAATCATTGTCAGCTAGTCCTCTTTAAGCTTAGGACAGCCTAAAAGAGGCTGTGAAGATTTCTACCTTTCTCTCATTCTATATCAAGGCCACTGCAAAAGCAGTGAAAATTTCTTTCTCCTTCTTTCTCCTTCCCTAAATTGAGGGTAAAAGATTGTAATTAACTACTACAGCTTCTGTCAAGTCTATTCCCAAAAGAACAAGTTTCTTGCTTTGTGAAGGAAAGATGGTAATTCTAAGGTTACAGGGTAGGAACAGAACCCTCCCTGTGACTAATAGAGTCTTGGCATCATTCTACAGAGCCTTTTGTAACTTCCAGACTTCTGCTAGTGGCTGGCATATCTATGGTACAGCATCACTACAAAATTACCCTGCTAGAGCTGGGAGAAACAAAGGCTGCACAAAGGCTCCACATTCTGTGATGAAGTGGTTTCCAATGAGACTCTTTTGTTTTGTTTTGTTTTTCGCTTTTTAAGACAGGGTTTCTCAGTTGAACTCTGGCTCTCTGGCTGTCCTGGAACTCATTTCGTAGACCAGGCTGGCCTTGAACTCACAGTGATCTCCCAGTGATCTCTCCAGTGCTGGGATTAAAGGTATGCACCACCATTGCCGAGTCCAATATGACTCTTTTAAAGGTCTTGTTTCCAGTTTTGTACTAAGTTAACTCAACAGTCAGATAAGCCCAGCATGCAAGAGGAGAATACATGTGATTCTTCCTGCAGCTTTGGAAACTCTTATTTTATATTCTGCTTCTTAGTAGGGATATAATTTCAGTATAAAATTGCTGGGTTTTATCATTACAATGTTTTTGTTTGTTTTCCCCTTCTCTTGCTGTCGATTTTTTGCTTTCAGGCAGGATCTCACTGTGTAGCCCACAATGGCTTTGAAGTCAAGTCAATAAGACCTAAGCCTCTGAATATTGTAATTACAGCTCTAACCTACCACAGCTCCTAGCCAACACATTAAAATATCTATCATCTATCTATCTATCTATCTATCTATCTATCTACCTACCTACCTACCTACCTACCTATCTATTTATGTGTGTGCATGCATGTATGCCTCTGTGTGTGTGTGTGTGTGTGTGTGTGTGTGTGTGTGTGTGTGTGTGTGTAAGCACTATGGTTTTCAGGACTCAGTTCTCTCCTTCTAACATATGGAGGTAGTATCTCTCTTCACCACTAGGTTATATAGCCTAGTTAACTGTCCATGGGCTTCCAGGCAATTGTACCCTCTCTTCCTCCCATTTCACTCCCATATGAATGGTGGAACTTCAGATGCATGTTTCCACATCAATCTTTAAAATTGAATTCAGATCAACATTGTAGGGCTAGCACATTTACTCTCTGAGTCATCACATTTTTAAGATAAAGTAGGTCTATAAGAAATCTATTGTCTCAGCACTGTGGAGAGGAGTATGAAAAGATCCACATGGCTGTCACACAGCCATACATTAATAAGAATCCTTTTTCATTGCTGGCCAAAATCTAGTATGGCAGGTAGTTATAACTTGTCTTTTTATGTCAATTGTTGAAAGTGGCCACATGTGGACTTGGGTGGAATAGGATCATAGATCATTTTCCTGGCTTGCGGTTGAGCCTTCAAAAGGAATGTGCATGAGTTGAAAAATTAATACAGTTAGAGAAGCAAAGGAGGCTGCTATTTAATTCTCATCTAATTTTTAGCTTCTGCCTTAGGACGTACTAATCAGTCAAAACACAATCTACTCACATTAACCAAGCAGGGACTTGTTGAGATTCTTCACAGTACATATGATCAGCTGGGTGATTGTGGTGTATGCCTTTAATTCCAGCACTCAAGAGGTAGAAGCAGACAGATATCTGTGAGTTTGAGGCCAGCCTGGTCTACAGAGTGAGTTCCCAGACAGCCAGAGTTACAACAGAGAAACGCTGTCTTATCAAACAAAAACAAAAACAAACAAACAAAAAAACTACATATGATCAAGAGATGCTTTATATATTATAATTTAATATGACATCTGTTTCTTATTGGATTATGGAATGAATTCTTAAAGAAAATTATCTCCACTTATTCTGTTTATTTTCCTTTTAAATATAATTTAATTTTTATTTATTTTTAATATTTTACTTAAAAGAGAATTACATAACTTTTCCCCTCTCTTTCCTCCATCCAGGCCCCCCAGCTCCCCTCCTTTAATCTCCTCCCATGTCTCTCATCACTCTCAAGTTGGTATTCTTTTCCTTTTTTTTAAATTGAAAACAACTTTTCATGCAATGTGTTCTGTATTTACTCATGCAATATATTCTCCCTCATCCCCTCCAAGATTCTCCCACCCACCCACTTAACTCCATGCCTCTTTTTCTCTCTCTTTAGAAAATAATTTTTAATAGCCAGAATAAAACAAAACTCACAAAAAGATAGAAGCACATACACATGCAGACATGCATACATAAACCATAAAAACACAAAATTGAAAACCATAATAGATAAGCAAAGACAAGATTAAAAAAAAAATCCCAAACAATGCGTCATGACAAAAAACATCTACAAAGATATTATAGAGTTGTTTTGTGTTGGCTACCTACTGCTGGGCATGGAGCCTCCCTTCACTGTGGTTTGTAAATCCAGTGAGACTACACTGGAGAGAACTAATATTGTCTTTGAAAGCACTTCCAGGTAAAGGATGGCAGATCACGTCTGGTTCCCCTCCCTCTCTTCTGGTTTAGACCTGCTCAGGCCCTGTGGTTTTTTTGTTTGTTTGTTTTGTCTTGTCTATTTGTGTGTGTGTTCATTTTTAATTAATTTTCATACAACATATTTTGAACATGTATTTCCTCCTTCTCCAACTCCTTCCAGAACCTTCGGAACCTTCCAGAAATGTTCCCCCAAACCCACCTGGATCTGTGTTCTGGCCATCATTTGAGGATTTCTAGAAACTAGATAGTTTCTTTTTCTGACCACACTGAAAGAATATTCATAAAGAAGACTAACAGTTGCCTGTAACTCTGGAGGCAAGCTTTCCTAGCTTACAATTTGCTAACACTCTAAGCGAAAAAGGACATAAGAGATCAAAACTTCCTCAAGCACAGCCCTGTATCTTTGCTTTAGTGTCCTGAGCACCACACCAGGCTGAGGAAGGTAAACTGCTCTGGTTGCCTAATAGCTGCTAGGATTCCTATTGTCTGTATGAGTTGAATGTTCCTAACTTCTGCTTTGTTACCTTTCTTTACTCATTTGTGAGGGTCTTTATAATTCTGAATACTGATTCTTTATATTATGTATATTCCAGTCATTTCCCAGCTAATAGCTTGTCCTTTATGCATGAAGTAGTCTGTTGTATATATTTTGATAGCTATATTTGAGTCATATTCTTTAAAAATGAGCTTACTCAAGATCATTATGATCTTCAGTATTTAATTTTTATATTGTAATCATTTATAATCACTATCAACAGTAAAGGTAACAGGAATAATGGTAATATTCAGTGAGTTTGGGTAACTATATTTATCTAAGAACCTACCCAGCACATTTATCATCAAGTACAGGGGTAGCTTGGTTCATGGGCCATCTAACTCACAGCTAGTATACTACTGTTCATGAGCAAAGATTTATTTATACATTTCAAATGCTTTAAAAAGAAAAGAAAGACAAAATTTTAATACAAATTTCATTGTTAATTAGCATAATTTTATCCAATACAGTTCCATACTTACATTACAATACCATTTAAATCTAAAGGTCAACAATCTAAAGGCCTGCCTCTAAAGGTCAACAATTATCTGGCTACATAGAAATCTTGTGATTCATAGAACCTTGTGATATATATGTATAGATATAGATATATATCATACATATATACATATATATATATATATTTCTTTATTTCTTTACTTATGAAATAAATGTAAGCTAGTTCCTGAAGTAAACCCCAGAAGGTCTTTCTGTGTTTTTCTCTAAATATATGTAGTTTATCCACAGGGACAAACATTATGAATTTTTTTTATAAACAGTCATTTTTAAATAAGTTTTCTCAAATAGAATGTACAGATAGTTCTTCTTGTGAGGCTAAACCCTAATAAGACTTTCAAAGTGGAAAATTCTGTGTGGTGAAAATGCATTTGATATATCTATATTGTAAAATAGCATAGCTTTCCTGGCATAACTTAAACATGCTCCAAAAATTTGCATTAATTTATACTTGGAGAAAAATGATATAATACTATTTCATATTAAAGTGTTAAATATATCAAGGAGGTTATTGTGTTCCATGTCCACATGAAGCAGAGAACATACCATGGATCGAGTGTCAGCTGTTTGCACTTGTGATCCCATGGCTCACTAGGAGCTGTGACTAACTGCTGTTGCCTAGCAACACAAAGACCATTGTAACATTATTAGCCAGGCTGATAACAAAATTCAATATTTGAAGAAAAATTCCAACTAAATGATTATTGCCTTTGAACCAACAAAGAGCCAAAATATTGTAATCATCGGAGGACCTCGCTTATGTGTATGATTCATTTGACTGGCAAGAAGGTCAATGCCATTTATCATCTGTCATGGTTTATTTTCTATATTTTCAATTACAAATGTAATCACAACAGACAAGCTTGTATTTTTATTTGTACAATGCCTGAAGCATCTTATGCTCTGACGCATAACACTTGAGAGATGTCACTAATGTAAGATCTCTCTACTGCTGTGTATTTTTCATATGCTTGGTAGTATCATCTACACAGTACATCTTATTGTGATTAAAAATAACCTTTCCATTGTCACTACTGATCCTTTAATGCTTTGTTAATCTTATATATTCTTATTTAAGACAGTATTTTATTCATTTTAGTTGTCTTTTTATAGTTAGTTGTACTAATTACATGCAATAAAGGGCATGTAGTAAATCAAACACATTTGTATTGAATTTGTGTGTGTACATTCATTATTTCAGCCTGTATCAAATATTGTCTTTTAAAGATGATGTCTTTTGACGATGAGGTGTTACATCTTAATAGAGCATGCTTATCATTTTGCTTTTATTCTGCTTAATAAAAGTTTACCTTCCTCATGGACTCAGTAATATTCTTTCCTAGTTTTTCTGTAATTGACTTTGTGTGTGTGTGTGTGTGTGTGTATATGTGTGTGTGTGTGTGTGTGTGTGTGTGTGTGTGTGTGTGTGTGTGTGTTTTGTAAGAGAATATGGTCAAGTTCAGATTTTGTAGGCACAAATCTATGAATCAGGTCCAAATATTGAAATGTTGCTTCACACTATGAATATGGTATACTTCTCCTTATATATTTCCTTTAATTTTTCCCAACGATGTTCTGGAATTTTTCAGTAAAGAGGTTTAAGTTACATATTTGGTAAAATTCATTTCTAGTTAGTCTATGTTTTTGATGCTATGTTGGTTTCTTTTCACATTGCTCTGATAACATATTTAATCAAAACAATTTGAGGGAGAAAGGAATTTTTGTATCTAGAAGTTCAAGGGACAATCCATCACAATAGGAAAGTCAAGGCAGCAGGAGCCCAAGGGAATTGATCTGTAATCAGAAAGAGAGAGCAACAAGTGAATACACGCTTGTTCTCAGCTCACTTTCTTCATTTTAAACAGCCAAGATCCCTAACCCAGGAAAAGGATGAGGTCACAGATAAGTAGGATTTTCTCACACTGGTTAATATAATCAAAATAATCCTCCTCAGGAATGCCCGAAAGGCCCATTTCTTGAATGTATGTAGATTCTGTCAAGTTGACAAGTGACACAAGCCTTTACAGATACCCATGCATTGTACTTAATTTTGTTTCCTATAAAATTCTGTTGCATATTGAGCTTTAAACTCAACCATTGGTAAACTCATTAATTAATTTAAGTAGCTTTGAGGGAAAATGACTTTCAGTGTTTCATGTGTATAACAATGGCAACTATAAAACAGGAAGTATTTATGCTTATTTTTCATTTTCTCTTCATCAGCTTGATATCCCTGATGCGATATCAAATATGATCAGAAAAGTATGTGTACTTGATTTTTCCTTGGTATCCATAAAATACATTCAATGTCCCCATATTAAGCACAATTCTAGTAGCTAGAATTGCATATCCTTTCTTTATTTGAGGAAATCCATTTTTTATTTAGTTAGTGTTTTGGTCATGAAGAGAAATGGTTTGATAACTAGTTAGACTGGGTCTATTGTTACCTGTTTTTTATCTTTTGCACTCTGTTTATATTAGGACCTTGATTATGTTATATGCAAATATTAAATTGAACTTTCAGTACTAAGATACATCTTATATCATAACAGCAAACAATGACTTTTGAGTATTACTAGATCCAGTTTATTGATATTTTGTTAAAGGTCTTTGCTTTTAAATCCATAAAGCACATCAACCTACAATGGTTATTTGGGCAATAGCTGTGTCTGTTTCTGGCTGTGTTATTCACATAAACTTAACTGCTCCTTGATTTCCTTTTATTAAACTGTTAGCTTGATATTTGACATTGTTGCTTCTTTTAATGATTAAAAAGAACATGTAAAGCCATTTAGGGTAGGATATATTTTAAATGTTATCTACATTTTCAATTTATGTATGAGAATAAAGCTATAAATTCACCATTTATTACTATGTCTATTTAATGTCATTATGAGAAATTACAATGGTCCATCCCAATAAGTACCAAAGATGAAAGAGAGCCAGACTAATGTGAAAAAAAAATCAATTTTTTTACATTTATACTTTAGTTACTGGAAGCTTAATGCTTCTGAAGTCTGTGAAATTTCTCCTTGCTTTAGCTGAGTTACACAGGACAGAGTGTTCATCATCTGGGAGATTCGGGAGAAATATTCTCCAGTCTCCTCTGCTCTGCTGCAAGAGGTCAGATATGTCTCATTTGTAAGTAAGCGTATATGTGTGGAGCACCATAGGGAGGTTGTATATGTGGGGAGGAGGATAAAATGCTGTATTCAAATACATGAGCTTTATAGTGATGAATCTCGTGAAACATAAGGAAGATATTTTGAAGGAACAGTACAACACTCTATATTCCCACATCAACATTATTTAAAAGGGTCAAATTCCTGCCAAACTCATTCATAAATTCATTGTGTTATCAATCATACTTCTAACAGACATTTTAGAGAGTTTAATGTCAAAAACCAAAATCCATTTTTGAAAATGCAATGCCCAGAAGAGGGTAAAGTGCTAAGGAGCTGGGAAAATGGCTCAACAGGAAAGTGTTCACTGCACAAGCATGAGGACCAGAGTTGGAGATGCTCAGAACCAACTCATAAAATCCAAGTAGACCTGGTGACCAACTTATAAAAGCAGCTTGGTGAAAATGGAGATAGGAATCCCCAGAGTAGGTGGGCTATCTGCACTAGCAAGCTCCAAGTTCAACCACAGACTGTCTAAGTATAAACAGTAGATAGCATTGGAGGAGGACACTGAACTTCAACCACAGACCTCCATCGCATGGCAGACATATGTATGTATACTTGTGGACCTACGTATATGCACACATCTACTAAACCACATACACACGTGTATACCATACTACACATACATATGCAAATATGCTGAATGATAGATATTATTACATAATTCAAAACATATAAAGTTACAGGTAACAAGACAATGCTATATCAGAATAAAGATAAATGAAAATATGTCTACATAGTGGTGTCAATTTATATTGACAAAGGTTCTAGTCAAGGCCAACTGATGACACAATACATGCAAAAACAAGATTGAATCTAAAAGTAATTATATTGGACTAAGAAGACAAGAAAAGGTTACAACCTAAAATTACCATAAAATTCTTGAACATTCAAACTAATTGGTCAAGACAAAAGTGGATGCCACATTGCTTGGGATTGCAGGGGAAAGCAGTTGACAGGATTGCAAGATGCTTAATAAACATCTTTAATGGGGAGACATGTCTGTTTCCTTGTTTGGAAAGTGGCATCATGGGCAAATACATAACTCGCAATTATCTAATAAGTACTCAAAACGGACTACTTGTTATGTAACAGTGACATACAGACAAAACTGTTGAAATTTTGATCGAGAAACAAAGACTAGCTCAGAAATTCACATTTAAGTCTGAACTGGAAGCTACATGTACAGATGATTTCCATAGGCATATACTTAGTAAAATGCTTTGAACCACATAATATGTATTTTAATTTTAGAAAGTAGCCCATTTGTTCTTTCTTGCTACATATAATATTCCAAAGTACCAAATAGATTGAAAATAAAAAGGATACTCCCCAAATTTAGAAATTGCAAAGTGAGGCTTGTGTGAAAAAAGCTTAAAATACCAAAGACAGATGCTCAATTTTGGTTTTGATAAGGCGACTTGATCATCCAAATGTTTTTAAAAGTTTATATTTACGTTGGAAGTGGCAAATATGCTCAATATACATATATACTTGAAAGAAATTGTCTACATTTAACTCAATACTATGTACAATGAATATACAACATTAAATATTGACAAAAGCTTGATATTTATTATGAAAGCACTATTAATATCCACAACACTCAAGGGGGAAAGTTTCTCTTTGTTTTACACACATGAGGGATTAAGAATACAGCTGCTTCTGAACAGCTAACAGGTATGAATTTGGCAATTATTATCCCTTTAGGATCCAACTACTGACATGCCAAGCCCCTAAGGAGAATGGTGGTTCAGAGTTATCTCCTTGGGTCCAAATAGATCTGAATGAAATTTTCCTTTAATAATAGAATGTTAGAAGGCCACAGGATTGTTCTTCTTGCTCTGCTTAGTTGAGTCCTCTTTTTCTCAGCCAAATCCATGAAATCTTATGCCAGATTGACTACACTGCATTTTTCAGAATCTGGAAGACACTGGACTCAGTATTTGATGATCACAGTATCTGGTAATTGGGTGTGTTTAATGCATACACTTCATAAACCTAAATTTAAAATCATGTATGACCAGCTACACTTTCCTTACTGATAATATTCAGGTGAGTCTCAAAGTTTTACATGGTTTTGATAAGATATTGTAGTTGAAATTTAATTTGAAAAGTGGCTAAACATTCTTACTATCTATGCTGATGAAACTATTGTTGCACCATATACTTTTAACAGGGAGCTGTAGTGTACACAGAGCACTATTCCCATGGACTCTGTATCTGTCCTAATCCCAAACTCTTTGGTTTCTTCCCCATTACAAGCACATTTCTGTTACTATTTATTATCGGTAGTGAAGTTTACATTCTCAGGTGCATTAGAACACACATTGAAGTGCTTGGCCAAGTCAGAAATCCCTTTAACTAAAAAAACACTGATGTTAATGTACTTTCCTACATCTCCTGAGAAGAATTTAGTCAATCTATGAACTAACACACATACTCCTAACTCTTAGCACACTTAATAAGCTATGATATTCAAGGTCAGAGAGCACCATTCTCTACTTCCAATGAACAATTTTGAGCTCTTAAAGAATCTTAAAAAACATCAAGTCATTCCTGGCATTGTCTAAGACTCCTTTACTCCATATATTTTTTTCTATCTTTGCCTTCCTCCCTTGATTATAATTCTCATATCAAATCATAGATGTTTTAAGAAAAAGTAGTAAAACATTTTGAACCTTGAACATTACTCCCATTCTCATAAATCCTTCTTCAAACATTTTTATATCCCAGAATTACCATGATCAGTGTTCCAAATATATTGAAAAATGCTAATGATCTTTGTATTGTCAGAGAGACAAAGTCTAAATCATGTGTGTCAGTGGCACAGTCCACAAGGAACTATATTTTTAATATTTACAGAAGTGTTAAATTTTGGATGTAGTATTCATTAAATCTTACTGTTCAAATTGGTAAATAAAATGCAAAAAAAATGATAATGAAAGCAAAGACAAAGAACAGACAGAAAAGACTGTTTTGTGTGTTGTTGGCTCTGTCATTTGAATAGTCAGAGAAGAGTTGGGATGTGTTTAGAAGTCAATGCATAGAGAGACTCTAAAGAAGAAAGGGAAGAGAACAAACTAATACCCAATACAGGGTCTCCTACACTGTGCCATGTATTCTATCTAGAAGCCAGTTCTCTACAACAAATGTCCAAACTACTACTCTAGACATACAACAATGGAGAGTGATTCAAGAGAGTAAATATATAAAATGAATAGAAGAAAAGAGAGAAGAGGCTTGAAACATCCTTGCTGTCTAGCAGAATTCCTGATGATAGCAGTGAAAAGCACTGCCAAGAAGCTATTGATAGCTTAGTATCTAACTGTCCCTGCTATAATGTATCCACCCAGTCTCTAAGCATTGAATTTGTTCTGATGTCTTAGAAAACCATATTCCAGGCAGACATTCTCCCTTGAATTGTAAACTCATATGCAGTTTCCTACTAAAACATATCCATTCAGTCCTTTGCATCAATTTGCACCAAACTGAACATGTGAAAAGCAGGAAAATTACCTCCTAACCCTGCCCTCCAAATGCATCTTTAATGTATTTATATCCTGTTTTGCACAGCTGTTGGACTTCTCAAGTATTTACAAGCCACCATATCCATCCATTACAAGATACCATCCATATCAAGTGGATCCCACTTATTTTTCTAGTTTACCATCTCTACATTACCAGTACACCTAAGCCACATCTCTCTACATGACAACACCCCTATGTGAGTTCCTAGATATACTTCCTTGTAACTGCTTAATGAAAACTCTTGGCAGAATTAGCATAGCCTAAGAAATTCTTGTGAAAATGTAACAGGAGTGAAATGCACTACCACTGCAAACTCTCCCACAGTGGCTCATAAAAACCAATAAAATTTAGGACTTTTGTTGTTCGTTTTTGTTCTGCCAAGACCAGCTCTCTCTGTACCAGCTATAGTGGCCTCATGAAGCTCCTTAAATGTGCCATGAATGACCCCTGAAAACATTTTAATTTGATGTGCTCTCTAACCAAACTTTGCTAAGATACTCCCATGTTGTCTCCTTAACTTTACTTAAAACTCAATTCAAATTCAACTTCTTTGCAGAGTCTCTCCTCAGCTAACCTACTTACTATGCCTGCACACTGCATTATTTTACTTACAGTAGTTTTCACTTCTCCGCTCTAAATTCTCTGTTTCTTGGTGTGTTGATTTCCTCTAGTAGAGGGTAGGTTTTTGAGAGCAAGGGCGTGTCTCACCTAATATTACAACTTTTGAATGTGGAAACCTCTCAAAAGTCTTGGATGAACAAATGAAGGGACCACTGCAAAAGTCACAGATGTAGGAACTACTCTTCCTTGAAGATAAGGAAATTGAAATTTATACAAGAGGAGTGACATCTTCAACATCACAAAGGGGAGAGGTGTCATGCCTGAAAATGAATCCAGTTCCATTTGACTTTTAAAAAGTCCATTACCCACAACATGATCAAAATATGATAACACAAGAGCGTATAGAATAAATATCATTAAAAGGTTCAGAGTGGACTTGGGTATGGAGGAGTCAAAAAAATTTCATGAAATCACAAATTATCTAGAGGCTGAGATTTTTTTTTTAATTGCCTGAGGAAAGGTAAACTATTGCTTGGTGATAGGATCGATATGAGAAAAGGAATACTTCTGAAATCAGAAAGAGGGAAACCTGTAAAACATCAATAGGCTTTCTTTGCCAGCAATCAGTATTTTGGAATTGTTAGAGAATAAGGTTATTCACCTAATTGCTTAGTGCTGTTTCTCAGAGACCTTCATTACTTCAATATCCCACTGACCCAGACCTAATCTTGGTAACTCAGTTATATTTTATCCCAGCCTTTGTAACCAGAGGTCTGCTTTCTTATCATTTTACTCATTAATTTCAAAAAGAAAATGTTTCATTTTGTATAGTGTTCTGAAGATGCTTGTGTCCTCAGGTCACTGTTGTTGTATAACAGGTTTCTATTGGAGAAAATGAGGGACTTTTTGCCACAGGTTAACTTCAATATGTAAATGTGCCCATGTATCTTTTCTACTACCGTTTTTTCCACCTTAAGGTGACT
Source organism: Cricetomys ansorgei (assembly GCA_026225945.1). NCBI lineage: Eukaryota > Metazoa > Chordata > Mammalia > Rodentia > Nesomyidae > Cricetomys > Cricetomys ansorgei. The sequence continues at coordinate 58,714 of JAMJFZ010003208.1, forward strand.
TAAAGGTCAGTGCAATCCTATTAAACAAGTAAGAGCCAAAATGTTTTTTTTTAGGAATTAGTAAAGTGTCCAATGGGCTAACATAATGCCATCAATGATCACAACAAGAAAAGGAATATTAGAGGAAAATGTTGAGAAGTAAGAATAATGAGAGTAACGCAGAAGTAACATCCATTCTGTGCTCAGACTCAGGAGGAAACTGTTGTAGGGGGCATATTGATTTTTAAATGAAACAGGCAAAGATAAAAGACCTGACCTTAACATTCACTGGGAGATTTGGGAAATTTTACATACATACATGTAAACTGGAGAAAATAATGCTACCTTCAAGAAAAATCAACATTCTCTAGTTTCTCATCGGTGAAGCAGAGAATTCTCTCTCCTGTGTTCTTCTGTGGCCTCCATCACATCCTAAGCATGCTCTCAACACTCTGCCTGCCACACAAGCACCTGTTGTGTTGGTGTTTTCTTTTCCCCTCCTCCTCTCCTTCAGCACAGGACAACAACAGTTCCTGCTCACAGAGTCTTCTATCCACCATCTCCAAAGGGACTTTATTCTTCTCACATCTCTATGGCTCATGAGCAACAGCAAGAAAAATCCAATTTAAGATCAGACATGCAGAGGGAAAGGTAGAAAGCTTAGAAGGAAGCAAAGCCCTTGTGATTAGAGTCAGGGACTGAAAGAGAGGAGTAGAGGGGAATTTCAAGGGGCATCAGCAAAGGAAGATCGGGATCCAAGACATTAGAGATGACAGCTGATATAGATAGAACCCACAAAATGGGAGAACATCTCCTAGTGAGTGTTCCTGAAAGGTGCTTGAATAACAGAGTTATTCTTCTTTTACAGGAAAAGCTAGAGCTTCATTTATAGGGACATGAATTTCACATTTAAAAGTCACAAGAGGATGGTAAAACAGAAACCCAGTGAGTTTCATTTCTCAATGCATGTAATAAGAACGAAGCCAAATGAAGTGTAACCTTGATGATAGATGATACTCAAAGAAGCACTATTAGTTTGCTGTGTTTAGATTCAAAAATTTGGTTCTATTGAAAAATGTGTCATTTGTCAAATCACACACTACTAAATACTGTTAGTTGATGACATCTGCCTCTCTCTACCGAATCGCTCAACTCATCACAGCTGGGAGAAGAATGAGCCCAGGAAATCACTCTGCAGTACCTGTATTTGTCCTTGAGGGTTTAACAAACCAGCCAGGGCTCCAGATCCCACTCTTCTCCCTCTTTCTATTGATCTATATGATCTCCATGGCAGGAAACTTGGGCTTAGTCTTTTTAATCAGGATTAGCTCTCAGCTTCACACACCCATGTATTATTTTCTCAGTAACTTGTCCTTCATAGATCTCTGTTACTCATCTGTTATAATCCCCAAGATGTTGGTGAACTTTGTATCAGAGAAAAATTCCACATACTTTCCTGAATGCATGGCCCAGCTGTTTCTGTTCTCTTTCTTTGGTATTGATGACTCCTACATGTTAACTGCCATGGCATATGATCGTTATGTGGCCATTTGCAACCCCTTGCTCTACAATGTCACCATGTCCCACAGAATCTGTGTGCTACTATCAACTGCAGTGTATGCTGTGGGGGCCTTTGGGGCCATGGTTCACACCAGCTACATATCCAGCCGTTCCTTCTGTGGAACTAATGTCATTCACCATTACTTCTGTGACATCCTCCCTCTTCTGAACATAGCTTGCTCAAGAGACTATACCAAAGAGTTTTGGGTGATGGTAGTGGTTGGATTTAATGCATTTGCAAGTGTGTTTGCTATCTTCATCTCCTACGCCTTCATCCTTGCCAGCATCCTGCAAATACGCTCAGCTGATGGCAGGTACAAAGCCTTCAGTACCTGCAGTTCCCATCTTGCAGCAGTTGGAGTCTTCTATGGCTCCATCATCTTCATGTATTTTAAACCATCTACAGATGACAGAACCCAGGAGAAAGTGGCTTCTGTCTTTTATACCACTGTGATTCCCATGCTTAACCCTCTAATATACAGCCTTAGAAACAAAGATGTCAAAGAAGCCATAAAAAAGGTTGTGAATGGTGGGCTATTCTCTCAGTCTGTGTAGAAAACAATATTTTTAAGGTAGCAGTTTAAACATTCATTTTTGTACTTTAAATTTTCTTGTTTGTAAGAATAGCAATTTCAAGTTGAAGAGCCATCTTAAAATAAAATGTCTACTTATTATATTTTTGGTGAACCTCACTTCCCCGCCTTAGTGTCCCAATTTCCAACACGGTGCTCTCATTCTCCATAGTCTATCAATCCTACCTTCTTACCCATTAGTATATAAATACGTGTGTGTGTGTGTGTGAGAGAGAGAGAGAGAAAGAGACAGACAGACAGACAGACAGACAGACAGAGACAGAGAGTGATCTCACCAAACAACACTAAGAAAAAGTAAGACAAACAAAAACTAGAGGTCTTCTGTGAAAAAAACTAGGTCTATTTTATAAATTAAAAAAATGATACTTATTGATTTGTAGAGGGAGGGGTGCCATGACAGGAGTGTCAGGGGACAAAACGAGAGAGTTGGCTCTCTTCTCCCGTGTGAATCCTGGAGATCAGGTCATCAGGCTTGGTGACAAGAATCCTAACCCACCAAGCTATCTCAATGGCCTATAGCTATATTTTAAATAACAACTATATAAACATATGAAGACTGGCAAACAAGAACATTAAAGTGAAAAGGAGAAGGGACAAAATCAAGAGCAGTAAGAAAAGATGGAGTTCGGACACATCCTGAAGAGGACTTCACATCTACTCATGGCTTTGATGTGGAATGCAAAAGAAAGCTCAATGGAAAACCACTTCATTGTTTATGACCTTTCTTTTTTGTTTGTGTTTCAAAATAGTGTTTTTCTGGTGTAACTCTAGCTGTCCTGTAACTCATTCTGTAGACCAGGCTGGCCTGTAACTCACGGAGATCTGCCTGACTCTGCCTCCCCAGTGCTGTGTTTTTTACCTTTCTACTAGAATGTTAGTGTGGCAATTTCCAATGACACAGAAAATGACAAGAGAGACTTTTTATGTGAAGACACATTCAGTTAACAACTATAGTCATTTATTCTTCACCAAAAATTTCATTTTAAGGAATAGCTTACACTCCACTAATTGGTGGACCAGAACGTATTATTGAGGCAAATATTTTTTCAGGAAACATCACAGAAAGATTGCAGGTTTCACCTAGTTAACATTAAGGTAACTCCTGAAAATGGGTGTGAGCAGGTCATGGACAGGCATGATTGAACTCACACCCACACATTGCTGAGGGATATGTATTACCTAAATGACTTCTGTGTTTCACACAGAGTCTTTCCCATGTAATAAGACTGGAACCAACAGTGAGCTAAAACCCAAAGAGATGAACCAGACTTGGAAATAGAAAGATGTGTGATTGAAATAACATGCTGTCTCCTGTGTTCATAACCTATCTGAAAGTATCGGAAGAGAGTCACTATACTGGGATTTATAAAATCAACAGCAATATTTTTCCAAAACAGCCCTATAAACTTGGGTAGGTCTCCATGTAGCCTCTTTGTGATCACTTCTTTAAATTATGCAAGGATTCTTGTTTATATAATCAAAATAAATGAGCCCATCCAGCATCTACCCCTTCATGGACACATGTGTACCTCCTTCATGACTCTCATTACAACTGCAATTTAGCACTAGTTCTGATAAGATTTGGGCAGTATCTGTCTGCCCATTTAGAAGGGAAGCTCTCTAATGATCATGGACAAGTACCTTTCATGATGTTCTTCCCTCAATTCCTAGAACAGTAAATGATATAAAGCTGATCAAACTCTACCAGGTGGATAAATATGTGAATTTCTGTACATAAAAATATAAACAAAATTTAAATCAATGGGGAGTTATGTGCATTCAAATTCATAGATACATATATTGCACTCTTCTGGGAATGAATCTGGACTCTGGTTCTGATGGATTTTTATAACTATCCAAATGGTTTTCTCTAACTCCCTGGAGATTATTCCAAGGCTACGTGACAAGGAGGGCACTAGAATAAAATGGAAACTGTGTAACGTGACAATTAAATTTCATGAAGATTAATAACTACTTATTAAATATCATAAAATTGACTTATATCATCCTACAAAGCACTTTAATTAAAAATATCTTCTCCTTCTACCTATTTCATTGTGTAAAAGTACCATATTTTCATTATCCACCTAACAGTTGATAGACATCTAGGTTGTTTCCAATTTATGGCTATTATGAGTAGAGCAGCAATGAGCATGAATGAGCATCTGTGTAGTAAGATGTAGAGTCTTTTAGATATATGCCTAAGAATAAGATAGCTGTATCTTGTGATAGATATACTTTAAGCTTTTTAAAGAACCTCCACTATGGTTTTCATAGTGCCTATACCAGTTTGTATTCCCACCAGTCTTTCCCACATCCTTGACATCATCTGATGTCATAGTACACCACTGTGGCAGCTCATCAAGGAAGACACGGAGGCATTTCATATGTGCAAACCTTGCCATACCTCAGCAGAGGGAACCACTATCATGGCCAGTGCCATATAGAACAGTGGAATGCTGAGCTGAGCTGAATGTTCCAGCTCAGGTGTTTTTATTGATTCGGAACTCCTCAGGTGTTCTACTGGATACCACATTATTATTAGCAATCAAACGTTCCCCACATAAATCCAACACCTACAAACAATACAAAATACCAATACCTAGGGATCCCCTCACCAAACAGTGCATAAAACAATTGTTTTATATATAACTAAAAATAAACTTCCACAACAGTGGATCACCAGCACACATGACATGGACTCTGGTTCTTCCTCCACTGACCTCCTCAACCATTCCTCCCAGATCAACTCTATTCCTTCTTTTACTTCTCATTAACCCTAGATCCACAGTCTTTCAAAAATTCAAAAACACATTAAATGTTCAAAGTTTCTTTTAAATATACAGTCTCTTAACTCTAGGTTCCTATAAAATCAAAAGCAACCAAATAACTTCTTATTCCAAATGGGAAGAATCAGGGCAAAATTACTATCAAATCAAATGGAACCAACATCCAGCAATATAGTACAAAAATTAAAGCTGAAAGTCTAGTAACTTGGTCTCACTCATGATCTCCTGGTTTCCAAAAGGTGTGGGCACACACAGTTTATCTCATAGGCTTCCACTGACTCAGCTCCACACCTGTCACTGGCCTTGATGTTTATCCCACACTCCTGGGATCTCCCATATGCTGGAGTCTCCATTGCAACTGAAGCTGCACCTTCAAGAATGGGGGTCTTTCTTCAGGAACTCCAGCCCTGCCACATGGTGTCAAGCCTCTGCATGACTGCTTCATGTCTTCAGAACAAGTATCACATAGGAGACTTTTTTCACATTGCCAAGTTCAGCTGCCAGATTCAACTGTAGACTTAACGTCATCTTGGATGACATCTGTGTGCTGACAATGAGAAAGTATTTCCCCAAAGAGTTTGCCCTAATGATGCCAGTCTTTTAGTAACTGTAGGTTTAGATCTGTTTTCCTGTAGTGGAACTAGTTAATTATTTTATCCATCTTGCAAGGGTGAAAGTGGCTTATGTTTTTGTTGGGTTTTCTTATTCACATTTGGTCCTGGTTTATTTCTGTTTTATCTAATTTAGTTTATTATTTTCTGATCATTTAGTTATATTTTAGTTATTTCTACTCTGATATTTGTCATTTTTCCTGATTCATTGGCTGTTGTTTTCCTTATTTTTCAGATTTGTCAAATGGATCTAACTTACTGATTTAAGGACTTTGACCTATAGCACTGCAAAAAAATAAATAAATAAATAAAAATATTTTAAGAGACTTTAGTATTTTTCCATATGGTTGTTAATATTTTTGTTGAAGAAAAATAGATAAGATGACAATACTACAGTTACAAAGCAAAGCTAATTCTATCTTTGTTGTGCATATGCTATTAACTTAAATTACAGTCAACCATGCGTGGTAGCCCATGCCTGCAATCTGAACACTAAACAGGGCCAAACAGGATAATTACATAACATTAAGGCCAACATGGGCTACAGAGCAAGACCCTGTCTCAAGTAAAACAGTAATAAAAGCAGAAGCAAATATATAAAAAATATAACTATATTAATTTTAATATAATTTTGTTCCCATCCTTATGAATTGCTTTTCTTTTATTAGCTATGTAGAAATATGAATAATTCATAAATTAAAAATTATTTTCTGTGTGTACCATACCTCATATAAATACTATTGTGACTCTGAAAAGTTAGAATAATAATATTCTCTTATATCTAAGCATTTGTACAGTTTCTAATGTCTTACTACACAAGCAACCCTGATATGAAAACTATTTTTGTGCATTTTCATATTGTTTGAGCCACAAATTCTGGATAAGACTAATAAAGTAACTTCTAGATCATAAAGTAACCAATGGGGTTGGTGAGACAGTTCAACAAGTAAGAACACTTGTCTCTAAGGCTAATAACCTGAAGTCAGTCCCCAGAACCATGAACTTAGAATCCATAAGGTGAAAGGAGGGGACCAACCCACTTCTGATGTTCTCGGACCTCCATACAATTCACACACGCACACTCACACAATAAATGTAAAAAAAAATTAAAGTATCCATACACGATTTCATTAGATACTGCTGAATTCCTCTGTCGATTATAACAATCTATGGTCTCAACAAATTGTGTATCAGGGCATTTTACTCATAGTCTTATTAATATTTTATTTGTTACTATACAACTGAATACCTAGGATTTTTTTCCTACTGAATCCAAATTGTAACTCTGTACAGAATATATGACACGGCATTTGAAGACTCTTCACAGATAATATCAGCAAGCAGAAAGGGGAGAATAGCATAAGGGACCACTGAAGGTCAGAGTCCGTTATACTGAATGCATATATTACAGCTGTTGCTGTTTTTTCTTACTAATTAATTAAATAGGTTCAATATTTTTTAATACCTTGGGGTATAGTGAAGCTTTATAAGAATTCTACTATACAGCTAGTTATAGTTAAACCCCTTGTATGTTGTCATTTCTTGTTTGCTAATTTGTTTGGCCCTTTGTTTTGAGCATAGCACTAAGGTCTTTGTGCCCACAGATCCCCAGAGAAACCTGGAATGTTAAGCATGCAGTATTGTCTTTCCAATGGAAAAGATGTAAGAAAAGCCTGTTTTTCCATCCAGAAAACTGAGAGTTGGAAGTGATTAATAGTCTGGTGATCGTGTTATCTGTGGGGCCAGGCCATATCAAGCTCCTAGACCCCAAGACCAGAAGAGGTTAGTAATCTAAATGACTCTTACAGCCAGGGGTTCCCCAAGCTCCCACAACCAAGACTGGAGATACCTAATAGTCCAAATGACCTCTTGTATTACCAAGACCAGGCCAGACTCCTCCTTAGGCCCTCAAGCTATACAGGTGGCCTATCTCTAGAACTCGTCTTCTTGGAGGAAAAAAAATCTGCCTTGAGTTGAATTTCAATGTAATTGTGCCTCCTTGTGCATTGGGTATTGTATTACACCAAAAAACATCTTTTCCCAAATTATACTTGGCTGAATTATGTTGAGAATAAACTACCTAATATCAGACTCTTTAAAAGTCTTGATCCAGGCTGATGATGTCAATCTGAACCAGGTGTTCCTTGTTATCTCTTTCTGCAGTTGGCTTCTCTGCCTGACACCTGCAGAGACCCCACAAAGTTCCTTTTGTAGATTTAGTGTTGAAGTATATTCTTGTGCATGGTGCAGTTTATCAAATTTAGACTGGTAATTAATTTTAGACTGGTAGTCTCCTTTGTTAAAACACTCCATGTTTTCCAAATGATCTTTAATGCTGTGAATGTATTTTAATTCTTCATGGCAGGATTCTATTTTTGGATGTTATGTTTCACTGCACACTCTGTCTTTGATGCAGTAATAGTCCTTCTTGAAATTTTGGAATAGGTATATTTTAATAATAATTAATTCTTATTTCTCCTGTATCTTTTCTACATTCAAGTATTTTATAGCTAATTTGTCTTTAAAAAAATAAATCTTAGCATTAAATACCTAAATATACTTCAATTCTGATATAGCAACATAAGATCAAAATAAACTTCCCTTTTCAGAAATTATGAACAGAAATCTAGACAATGTACAAAGTAATCAAACCACATCAGGACACATGGAAGTAAATGAAAGTATAATTAAATTTTACTCCAAATGGCCAAAAAACATATCTGTAAAATTAAACTGAAAGTATCTAAGCTTATTCTACCACGATTAACCTAATACTGAAAAAAAAACATGAATTGTATGAATGCATATATATAAATGTAGGTATATTAATAAATCCTTAAAGAAGTCTAGAAAGGAAAACGAAAGAGGGCAAAAGTGGGTGTTAAGAACAGAAGGAGCAGTCTGAGAGGAGGTCTTCCCGAATTAATTGTCCGTTGCCAAAATATTGGTCCTGAAAACATATATACAAGAAACAGGTTATATTTAGGAATGTATAAGCATATACAAATATATATAATATATATGAACTAAACAAAATAATTGGAAAAAGAGGCCATGAATTTGAAGGAGAGAAGGAGGACGTATTATGAGGTTTTGGAGGGAAAAAAGGGAAGAGAGAAATGTTGTAATTATATAATGATCTCAATTTTTAAATTATACCAATATAGGCTTCAATAAAACAAATATCTACTCAATATCAAGTTACCACAAATACATTTTTTCATATTCTTTTTTTAATTGAAAATAAATTCTTCTCCCATGTAATGCATTCAGACCACAATTTCCCCTCCCTCTACTATTCCCTACTTCCCACACCTCTCCTCCCACCCAGATCCATTCCCCCTCCATTTCCCTACATACAATAAGACAAGCCACAAACCCACATATACAGGCTGTACCAGGCAACCAGGTGGTACAAAAAGGACCCCAACAACAGGCAAAATAGTCAAGGACACCCCAACTCCCCTTGTTAGGAGTCTCACAAAGACACCAAGCTTACAACCCTGACATATGCACAAAGTACCTGGTGCAGACCCATACATGCTCTGTGCGTGCTGGCTCAGTCTCTATGAGAACATTTGAACCCTGCTTAGTTGATTCAGTAGGCTCTGTTCTGCTGGTATCCTTGAACGCCTCTGGCATCTACAATCTTTCCTCCCCCTCTTCTGCCACAGATACCTTTAAAATCATATGAAAATACAAGTAACTGCTACCAGGTAGTAGAAATAAATCTATGAAGAGAGATGATGACACAAAGCTTATTTCCCAGGTGTGTGCTCTCCTTGTGTCAACACCTTTCTCAAAGCCACCTTCACCTCCTTGTTTCTCAAGGAATATATCAAAGGATTAAGGGAAAGAGTAACAAGGTTATTCAACACTTGAACCACTGAGTCCAGCCAAGGGCTGGAGGCAGGCCTCAGGTAGATGAGGACCACTGGCCCATAGAAGACCAGGATGGACGTCAGGTGGGCACTGCAGGTGGAGAAGGCTCTGCGCCTGCCGTCAGAAGAACGGATTCTCAGTATGGAGCTAACTATGCGACAATACGAAGTGAGGATCAGGATGAAGCATACCAGCGCAACGAGACCTACATTGATGAAACTCACAGCCTGGGCCAGGGAGGTGTCTGCACAAGCCAGGGGCAACACCACAGGGATGTCACAGAAAAAGTTGTCCACTTCATTGGGTCCACAGTAAGGTAACTTGAAGATGAGAAATGTGAGGACAGACGCATGCAGACAGCTTCCCATCCAAGTGCTCACAGCCATGGAGCCACACACCCATGGGCTCATGATGACTGTGTACCTCAAAGGGTGACAGATGGCTGCAAAGCGGTCATAGGCCATCACAGTGTACAGGAAGCATTCTGCACAGCCCAGGAAGTGGTAGAAGAAGAGCTGGGAGGCACAGCCCTGGTAAGAGATGGTGCGGCTGTGTCCGGTGAGGTAGAGCATCATCTTTGGGGAACTCACTGAAGGGAAAAATATATCAAGCACTGACAGGTTCCCCAAGAAGAAGTACATGGGTGTGTGAAGGTTGGAGGAAGTGAGGATGGCCAGGAGAATGAGCAGGTTTCCTGGGAGAGTAAGCAGGTAGAATGCCAGAAAGAGGACAAAGAGCACTTTTTCCAGCCCAGCTGTATGTGGGATTCCCATCAGGAGGAACTCAGTTACTGAAGTGTGATTCCCCATTTTCAAATTTACTTACTCCTGGAAGATGAAAGAATCATCTCACTTAGCTGGCTCTCCAAAGAAATTAAAGTCCTTCCAGAACCCACTAGAAGGTCGTCCCTATATAGTATAAAGTACTTCCACATGAATGACATTCCAATCAGGTCTCGGCTTAATTTATGGTATTGAATAATTCATTCATAAACTATTCCCATATATTAAATGGAGACATGGCCTAGAATTTAGCATTAAATTGATTGCAGGTAATAACACTCACAGGTGCATATCTGGGTTCAAATATCTCATCAATTCCTAGCCCTCCCTCCAGATAATTTGTTCAAATATCTCAGAATTTAATTTAATCTCTATGAATAAGACACTGGTACTTTATGGTTTTTATAAGGCATAGTGTTTTGATACCTATAAAGTAACTACTGTCATGCTGCCTTTACCAAGATTTATTTTAAAACAGGAATTAAAAAGATTGTAACGTTCTGAGTCTAATGAGACTTTTCCTGGCACAATCACCACCTGGTGACTAGCAGCTGTTCCCAAAATGTTTTTGTTCAAAATTAGAACAGCTGAAAACTTAAATCTACCTGACAGGCACAGAAGAAAGTATAAGACTCAAGAAAATACTCAGTATAGGGAAAAGCCATATATAGTCACCAATGCTATAAACGAACTGCTTCAATACAGAATTTAGTGTCTCAGATGGCCCGATTGTGTTGTTTTCTATCCCTGGGTAGATTTAACTATGTACGTTTATCACTCATGCCACACCTAAAGAAAGACGCATAATACCAACTACATGATCATCATTAATGCAAACTTAAGCAGAGCAATCTCATACTTTTGCCCTTCAATGAGATGTATACCTTAGAAGAGAGGATTCTATGAGGGAATTCCTGAGAAAAGGCACTTACAGACTAAAGAAAAATATGGAGCAATGGGGCTGAAACTCACACCCATATCACTCTTTGTTCTTAGAAGGGGTGGAACAGAATAGCCAGGCTTTGAAGTCAGAAAAACATAGTTTCTCAGCTTAGGAACCAGCTGGTGACCCAGAAGAACTCACTCCCTAAGTGAAGGAGCAGCAGTCAGTCACCCAGGAGGGAATAAATGCTATTAGCCTGCTGTGGGACTCTTTCCCAGTGGACCCTGACTGAAAGTTGTAGAACAGAGGGATCAATTATCGAGGACATCTCCCCTTCCTTCCTGTCCTCTCTCTCATCACTGCTTCTCCCTTAGTACTTCTTAGAGTAAAATGTGCTAGTTAATAGCATTTTTAAAACTTTCTATTCGTTTGTGAAGCTCCTTAGCTATAACTCCAGTGTTTTCCCTGTAGGAGAGCTATCCCATGGGTTCAAATGTATGTAACTATGCAAGGGTAGGGTATCCAGCTTAGAGAAAGAACTGGCTATTAGAAAACTACTTGGTGGAAAATTTAAAACACCCACATACTGCTATGTGGGGTGACAGAAGAACACAGTATACATGCAGTGTTACTCTATAATAATTTGTACAACACCCTATTACTAGTTTCTTAAATTGTTAAATTTTTAACTGTTATCTGAAAACTCATTTTAACCCTTAAGGCAGTTACTAATGTTTAATTCAGCAAATTTTAACTATTGTAACAGGCCTTGTAGATACATTACTAATTTAATCTTATGGTTGTAATGCACTGGGTAGATTAGGTGAGTCTGTGAGCATACTGTTTTTATTGACTGTCCAGGAAGCAAGCACAAATAAATGTGAAAAATGCACTATGACTAGAATTTTCTTAAAATATCATACAAGACAGAATGTCAAGTGTTTGTTTTTTCATATTCCTATGTGCTACTTTTTAGTTTATCTTATTATATTATATTATTATTATATTATATTATATTATATCATATCATATCATATCATATCATATCATATTATATTATATTATAATATATGATTCCCTTAGAAGTCAGCTTGTTTTCTAATGAGAGACAGAAAAAAGGCAGATCCAGATTAGAGGGGAAGTGCGAAAGAACTGGCAAAAGCAGAGGGAGGGCAAACTATAATCAGGATATATTATGTCAGAAAAGTTATATTTTCAATAAAAGAAAATAAATAAACTAGATTGCTAAAGAAAACTCAGACAAAAGGCAAACAGTTCCATTGAGTATTTGTGAATATTTAATTATATATTTAATTATTAATTAATTAAGAATAGTTCATCATTATTAATTGATTATTATAATCTATAATACTAATTGCTTAATTGGGGTATTTCCTTCTTTTATTTTCCCTTTCAGTTTTTCTTGAGGTCTGACTGACTAAAATGTCAATCTTCAAAGTGTATAATGAAATATTTGCAGTGTGTGTGTGTGTGTGTGTGTGTGTGTGTGTGTGTGTGTACACATCCACACACAGAGTAAAGGGATTAGCACTATCAAGTGAATTGACATATAACAGCTTAAATGGTTGCTTTTGGAAGAGTTACTATACTTCAAGTACACCCTCTCCATAAATTTCTAGTACATAGGACATTAATACTTGGTCATAACACTGCACTTTTGGTCTCCAGAACCTTTTATTGTATAACTACATATTTATACCCTCTGAACACTGTCTTTTTATTCATCCCAGCCCATATCTTGTGGTAATCATCATTTTATTCTCTGCAAAGTAACTAAGTCCTGTGACTCCAGCCTCCCAAGCAGGAAGTGGACTTTGGGAATCCGAGGATGGAAAATCCACTTTGAATATTATTGGAGAAAATCTTGGCGACCACACTTATTTCCAGCAAGAAAAATCATGCACATTTTCTCCCTTGGCTTCCCTGATTCTCTTTGGGATGCTGCAGTGGTGGTAACTTTCTACATCGGAATATTTTATCTAGCCTGTCATTTTGTTCAATGAATATTCGAAGTCCATAATTCCTTGATTTGCTTTTTCATCTTGGCGAAAACATTTTGTACCTGTTTAATTGATGCCAAGTCATTGTTTTTTAAAATGAAAATAATATTATCTATTTGCATAGATTTTATCAGGGCTTAATATTCATAAGAATTAGGAAACAACTGCTAACACTCACAAGTGCAGTGTAAGTTGATATTAAATACATTGTTCAGAAAAGTGGATGACATTTTAAAGCCAAGAAAATGGTGTGAGGGGTCAGTAGTGAAAATGGTCTCCAGGAAAAGTATGTGAACACAAAAAACATAAACCTTGTGTTGTATTCTAGAAAAAAAAGATATTTACTAATACCCATATTTAAATTTGTCTAAATTTTGTAGATATACTTGTGAAGTATACATTTTCCATCAATATTTTTAAAAATAAAATGGCCAGCTCTAAAAACATACATACAACATTATGCAGAATTAGCAGGTTATATTTCGAGAATATATATGTACACAAAAATGCATTGTATATATAAATACATATACACATGTAACAGCAATTAATAAAAAAGTAGGCCATGAATGTGAAAGAGAGTAAGAGAAGGTATATGGAATTGTTTGGAGGGAGGAAAAGAAAGAGAGAAATGTTGCAATTATATTATAATCTCAAAAAAATAAACAAAAGCGCTCTGATAATCATTGTCCTTGATGCCAAAAAATATGTGGGAGAGACTAGCCTCTATGCCCCAACTTGGTAATTGCTGGAAGGAGAAGTGTTTTTAAACCACATATTCAAAGCCCTTTTCATTTCTTTGTTGCATGCATCATAATGTGTGTGTGTGTGTGTGTGTGTGTGTGTGTGTGTGTGTGTGTGTGTGTGTTTAAGATGAAAGTGAAGCTCAGAAATTTGAAGGAACTGCCAAATCTATGCCTAAGTCAGTCACACGACCAGGCTTTGAATTTCAGTCTGTTTGTATTTAAAAGTTATGCTGTCACCAGTAAGACAGCTCTGCAGATAAATGTACTTGTCATCAAGGGTGCTGATGTCAATCCAATCCCAAAACACACAATGGTGTAGAGAGAACCAGCCCCTCAAAGATGACTTCTGAACTCCATTTGCGCATATGTGATTTGCTTCTGTATCACGTGCTAGTATACATGCATGTACATATACAATATAAGCAAATGTAAATAAAAACAATATAAATAAATATAAAAACATGCTGCAAAGTAACTCCAGATAGTTTAATTAGATACTGCAGAATTCACTGATGTGGCTTGTAACAACGAATTGTGAATGAAGGCTTTTTTTACTCATAGTCATGCTAAAGCTTTGTTATTGTTTCGTGGTTGTTATTTTGTTTTAATCTTTACAAGAGCCGAGCAAGAGTATCTCTGTGTACCTTAACTAGGATGTGGGACTGTCTACTGGAGCGTGGACAACTTACCAGAGGCTATGCCCCTAAAGGAGTGTGACTCTCACTCCCTAGAGAAGAATGGTTTCCAATAGTCCCCCTGCCAAGAATATGGATGCCCCACTCCCAGATCCTCTTCTCCATCTGTGTGCAGTACATGGAGAAATCAACATACACTGACCTGGAGTGGGGCATAAATATAAATGCAAAACAAAACTCTACATGATTAGGGCAGTTGTGAACTTCTGCGTTAACTGCCAATCACTGCAGAAAGAAGCTTCTATGATGAGAGCTGAGAGCTGCACTCACCGATGGGAATAAAGGTAAGTAGAAGACAGTTTAATGCTATGTCCACTTAGCAAAAGGACAGTTTTAGGTTCTACCCTAGAGCCTTTGACAACCCCAGCAATGGAGATTTGTTCAAGTTTTCAGTACCAGGCATGAATTCCACCATATACAGAAGAACTTAAATCTGATCAGAATGCAGGTTCTTCATATATTTATGCTGGTATGTCATCTATGCATATCATGCCAGGCTGGGTATATTAGTAGTTCAAACTGTTCACAGCTGAAAAAAAACTTGCTTTTTCTTCTCCAGTATCCTGTAAAGCACCTTTAGGTACCATGAAAGATTGACCATAAAGAGGAAGCTTCCAGGTTAGTGCTAGCTTTATTTCTCTGTGTCCTGTGATCCAAGTCTACCACTAAGGAGATAGAAGCAGTTGATTGCTGCTGGTGTAGGGAGAGTCAATTTTCTTCAGGAGTATGTGATACTGGTAGGTTTCCTCTTGTCCACTGGTTGCCCTACACCCATGTGAATGCAGATAACGCTAAAAGATAACATGGGTTATTTTTTTAAAAAAATCTACAAAGGCAGCAGTATGTGTGGAGGAAGGGTGTCAAAGAGGAATTGAGAGAGGACAATTTGGAGTAGATATTATTAAAATACATTGTATGGATATATTAAATTCTGAAAGGATAAATGAAAATGTTTTTATAAAGCATGTTGAAGCTATTGCAAATCTGTTCTATGAAACTGGGATTAATCTGGTATTAAAAACAAATGTGTTTTTGTAATGTAATATAATAGCAGTAAAACCTAAAAGACTAGAAAAGAGATCAACAGAGGGTAAAAACAGGTGTTGAGGAAGAGCAGAGGGAGGCAAAAGGACACACGAGATGTGTTATATGAGAAAAGACTAGGGGAGAGGGAAAGATGATCAACAGGGGACATGTTATCAGGGAAATGAGGAAGGGAAAGAATCTACAAAAACATTCTTAGGTTGAAAATATTATATTGACATATAGCAATTGAATGCTAACCTAAGATTTCCACAAATTTTTAAATAAATTCAAAACATGAAAATGACAAAGCAACATCACCTACAAAAATTATCCAAAAATTAATGCATCAACATATGAAAGGTTTGTGTACTATGTCCAAATGAAGATTTATCCTGGATATGATATGCAACCATGCATTGACATTCAATGATCTGTCAATAGTATACACCATGCTAAACACACACACACACACACACACACACACACTCATTCAAGATATAGAACTATCTGAACACACATAGAAAAATAATTTCGTAAACCAGAATATTTCATTGTAAAAATCATTTAACAAGAGCCAAGAGGCTCTGTGTTTATATACAATGATGACATATTGACCTTTACCTGTGAGGCATGTAAGGAATGTCTTTAAGTCATGCTCAGACCAGTGTGATCTGCCAAAATGATAAATATCAATGGGATAAACTTAAATTTAATAGGCTATATACTTCTGAAACAAATTGGAGAGAGTTCTAAGGAAATTGAAATGAGTTACTAGAAGGAGCAAGTATCTAAGAATGAATCTATTAATTTCAGAACGCCATAAGAATAAGAATAATGCCAATTTGATTGACATTTGAGCTGAGGAACTTTCCATATCAGACACTGTATGAATGTCTTAATTTCTAAGGTTCTTCAGCATACATGATAAAATAATCAATTTTATAGGCTTATTATATCTGTGCCAAAGTTATAAAGTGAATAGAATAGCACCTAGAAAATTGTAAAACATTTGTTTGAAAAAGACTTATATAAAATATATAGACTTCAATCAAACCAATTCCTACTCAATATCTACTGTGCCACAGATACCTTTTTAAAAAATCAGACCAAATGAGACCAGTTGCTACAAAGTGATAGAAACATAGCTGCGAAAGCATATATGGTCTACATCTTTATTCCCTAGGACTGTGCACTCCTTGTGTCAACACCTTTCTCAAAGCCACCTTCACCTCCTTGTTTCTCAAGGAATATATCAAAGGATTAAGGGAAGGAGTAACAAGGTTATTCAACACTTGAACCACTGAGTCCAGCCAAGGGCTGGAGGCAAGCCTCAGGTAGATGAGGACCACTGGCCCATAGAAGACCAGGATGGACGTCAGGTGGGCACTGCAGGTGGAGAAGGCTCTGCGCCTGCCGTCAGAAGAACGGATTCTCAGTATGGAGATAACTATGCGACAGTACGAAGTGAGGATCAGGAGGAAGCATACCAGTGCAAGGAGACCTACATTGATGAAACTCACAGCCTGGGCCAGGGAGGTGTCTGCACAAGCCAGGGGCAACACCACAGGGATGTCACAGAAAAAGTTGTCCACTTCATTGGGTCCACAGTAAGGTAACTTGAAGATGAGAAATGTGAGGACAGACGCATGCAAACAGCTTCCCATCCAAGTGCTCACAGCCATGGAGCCACACACCCATGGGCTCATGATGACTGTGTACCTCAAAGGGTGACAGATGGCTGCAAAGCGGTCATAGGCCATCACAGTGTACAGGAAGCATTCCGCACAGCCCAGGAAGTGGTAGAAGAAGAGCTGGGAGGCACAGCCCTGGTAAGAGATGGTGCGGCTGTGTCCGGTGAGGTAGAGCATCATCTTTGGGGAACTCACTGAAGGGAAAAATATATCAAGCACTGACAGGTTCCCCAAGAAGAAGTACATGGGTGTGTGAAGGTTGGAGGAGGTGAGGATGGCCAGGAGAATGAGCAGGTTTCCTGGAAGAGTGAGCAGGTAGAAGGCCAGAAAGAGGACAAAGAGCACCTTTTCCAGCCCAGCTGTATGTGGGATTCCCATCAGGAGGAACTCAGTTACTGAAGTGTGATTCCCCATTTTCAAGAATATTTACTTCTGCAAGATGAAAGGATGTCCCCAGTTAGCTGAACTTCCCAAAGAAATTAAAACCCTCATAGAATGGTCTAAAAACCTATGCATTGGAAAAAACTTCCAAATAATATTTCATCTAATTCTGTCACTAATTAGTATTTGATATTGAATTATTCTTCTATTTATTTTTAACTGTTCCCTAAAACTTACAAAGGTGAACATGAATTTAAAATTTAGCATCAAAAGGACAGCCCAGAATAATACTCACAATTCTGAGTTCAAGTGTCACATCAACTACTCACTCTGAATCCAGGTGGCTGTATCAAATATCTCTGAATTTAATTTTATCTCTGTGATACTACTAACTTGTATGCCTCATCAGATATAAATTTCTTATGTGTATAAAATATCTATTGTAATTTTGTCCTTACTTATCTTATTTTTAAACAAAAATGTAAGTTCTAATATTCTTCATAATGGACTTTTACCTTACACCATGACCACACAGTGACTAGAAACTGTTTAAAGTGTCCTGTTGAGGTGAGTGATTCATAAAACCTCTTTCTTTTCTTCTAAGTCAGTAGAGCTGAAAACTGAAATCTGCATTGTTGGCACATAAGAAAATAAAAGACCAAAAATAATGTTCAATATAGGGAAAACCATTTACAGTTGCCAGTGTTATTAATGGCTTCAATACAGAGTTTATGCTCTCAAACCCATGATTTAAGCTATGATTGTGTGCTATCCACGTGAGTGTTTGTATGATACATAGTCATCACCAGAGTCCTTAAAGTGACATGAACATCCACACTCAAGCAGAGCTAGGTAAGTACAGGCTATTCCTCCTTCATGGAGACATACACCTCGGAAGAGAGGATGTTAAGAGAAGAAAGCTTTCCAGAAAACAGGCACTTACACACTGAAGAAGATTTCCGTAGAATGGAGCTAAAACCGATGTCCACATCTACCCTCTGTTATTGGAAAAGATGAAACAGTATAGCCAGGCTATGAAGCCAGAGGTTGGGGAAGGGCTTCTCAGTCTAAGACCCAGCTGATGAAGCCTGGAACATGTGACCCAGCAGGACTCATGCTGAGTGAAAGAGCAGCGGCTAGACCTTCACTCAGGAGGAATAAAGGTTGTAAGTCTCCTTTGGGACTCTACTCCCCACTCCATGACCCTGACTGGAAAGCATAGAACAGAAAAACCAATTAGCTAAGAAGACCTCTGCTTTTGTTCCTTCCCTGCTCATCTCTGCTTTTCTTCCTGTACTCCCTGGAGTAGGATGTACTCACCTAGTTGTTTTAAACCCAGATATCCATGTAAATCCCAAGTTTTATTTTTATCGTAAATCCCAAGTTTTCCCTGGAGGAGCACCATCCCATGGGTTCAAATGTTTGCAATTACTCAGTTCTTTGGGGACCTGGATTGAAAAAAAAAGCTAGAGACTAAGAAATTACTTAGAGAAAAGTGGAAAACACCTAACATTGTACTGATTTCAATAAGAAGAAGGGGGGCAGAAGCACAATCTATTGTGAAACATTTTGCTGTAGTTTCATCGAGAAATATCTCCATGAGTTCATGAGTGTGCATGCTCGGCCTCAGTTTGTGGTGTTTTGTGAAGAGGCCATGGAATCTTTGGGAGGTGTAGACTATTTAGAACAGTGGTTCTCAACCTTCCTAATGCTGTGACCCTTTAGTACAGTGGCTCATGTTGTGGTGACCCCCAACCATAAAATTATTTTGTCACTACTTCATAAGTATAATTTTGGTACTGTTATGAATCATAATGTAAATATATGCTATGCAGATAGTAGGTGACCCTAGTGAAAGGGTTATTCAAAACTCAAGGGGGTCATGACTCACAGGTTGTGAACCACTGGTCTCAAGGAAGTCCTTTACTGGGAGAGAACTTTGAAGTTTTATAGGCTCAACCTGCTCCCTGTTCTCTCTCTCTGCTGCTTTCCATGTGGGAATGAAATGTGATCAGTCTGCTTCCTCCTCCCTCCACCATCCTTCCCTAGCCATTATGGACTCTATCCCTTTGGAACAGTAAGCTGAAATAAAGCCTTTTCTTCCTTAATTTACTTTTTATCAAGTTATTTTATCACTGTATCAGAAAAGTAACTAGTATACTTTATTCTATAAACAATGTATAATATCCCATTACTACTTCATTGAATATTTGAATTCATACCTTGTTTCTCTGAAAAAACCTTTTATTTGCCCTTAAGACAAGCCAATAATGTTTATCTGGGTATATTTTAATCATTTTAATGAACTTATGGATGCTTTGATCAAACTATACAATAGTGGCATAACTGTTATGGTATGGGGTAACTAGCTGCCTTCTGACTGGATATAAGCCCTGCTTTACAAGAAGGAATTCATGCCTGGTACCATGAACCTAGTCAAAAACTCATGGTTGAGGAACACATAAGCCCTAAGGGGGAACCTATTGTTGTTGTTTGCTAATGTGATCAAACTGCATTCTAAATATTTATGTTAATGTCCATAGATTCCTGCTATTATCAGCCTTGGTCATAGAAACTTCTTTTTTGCAGCAGTCAGTGGTTAATGCAAAAATGCATGGCTGGTCAGAGCACTTAGAACAATTGAACTATAGTTGTTCAAACACAGAAGGGAGATCTATACCAATTTCCCCCTAACTACTAAGGCTCAGGGAACATCATGAAAGAAGATGCAGACAAATGTAATAGCCAGTGGATGGTAAAGCATACTGTGAAATGCTGTGTTCTGGACATTACATGGATGTTGGACATGTGAACTGATAGCAGCTTGATTAACTACATAAGACCTACACAAGATCATACCACTTAAAACTCCAGCATGAATAGAAAAGGGGCTCCAAAGACCCGATAGCCAGCCAAGAAATGATTGGCCGTGAAGGGTTGCTACAGAAGGAGAGACATGTTTCAAATCTCATTTTCAGTATGCGCAAATTATTTAGAAGAGTAAATGGTATCTGGAAGGATATATAGCAGGTTCTCGTATGTATGTATCTTACTTTAAGCATGTGTGTGATAAATCACAATAGTCCAACTAGATGTTCCAAATATGAAATTATTTGATTTACTGTTAAAAGAACAAATTCTGAAAAATTACAAAAATAATAGTAAATTTTGTTTATGCTTCAATGTTTATTAATTGTAGTTGTAGTACATTTGAGAAATAGTGAGTGGTTATAAATAATAGGAACCTCTGACTCTATAAAATATTTTACAATTTTTAAAAGTCCATTCTCCCATTTTACAGAAATAGATTAGTGATTATATTCTCTCATGAGATATAAGGAAAAAAATCACAACAGAAACTGTCACTGAGAGTCAACAGACAAAATTGCCAAAGTAAGTATTTTATAAGGGGCAGAAAGATACAGTGAAGGCATTCACCAGCAGAGTGTTGTCAGGGAGAACAATCCAGAGTAGAGTAGCATTGACTTAGGGCACTGAGAATGTGTAGACCTCTGGGGCTAAAGAGCAACTTGAAGTCCCTAAAGGGTGCCTCATCCTCCCCAGTGGGCTAGCAGGACACCTTGCAAGCTCCTTCTCTTCTAGCCCTGGAGGGACTGTAGCTATTCACAGAAGCAAAAGGAAAATAAATCTGGCAAGCTTTTTGCCTGCCCTGTGCCTAATTAGACACCTTCCTCTGTCTTTGCAAAGACCATGAGGCCAGGTGCCCGCCCTGCCCTATGCTTATCAGACTTCCTCACCCGGAGTATGGGGACCCCGCCTTCTCTGGGGAAAGATATTTAAACAGGGAAAAGACCGCCAATAAACGAGTTCGAGTTTGTGGTCCACCAGATTCGGCTCCCGAGACTTCCTTTGCGTCTTGTCCACTATTCTCAGGCCGCAAGGGGTCAGCGTCTGCAAGAAATCAGCCAAGGCCCATGCCCGGGGTCCCAGAGTGCTTCCCTGCCACTCAAACCCTGGCCTTTGCACTCCTGGCCAAAGAGCTAGGCCTGGGCTGGTATATGCGGGGAGACTCAGCCGCCCTGGCAGATCAGCGATTAGAGCGTTGGGGAGAAACCAACAAGAATGGATGCCAGTGGACTTTCAAAACAGGGCAATAGGCATGCCCACATCTGAGGTTTTCAAATTAACCATCTGTACAGACCCCTCAGACACTTGTTGCCCTTGCAGAGGTTGAGTCTATCTCTGAGTTCTGGTCTGAACTTTTTTTTGCTGTTATTACTTTGTGTGAAGCCATCTGGCAAGAACAAGAGCATCATCTCACACTACTGATTTTCAAATTAGTTGCTCTGTAAATTGCTTCTTTTACAATTGTTGATTTTGTTTTTGTTTTTTTTTTTTCTTTTCACAACTATTATAATGTTTAAACCACCATTGAATGGTCAAAATACTACAGCATGTATTCAAATATTTCAAGAAAATCAAGCAGATATAATGAGTGTCAAGACTGATAAATCAATAACTTTATTTTAGTTTTACTAATCCCAAGAAACTTGATGGTCTTTAGATAACCACAGGGCTTACTAAATTCTACAGTTAAAGGTAAAATAATATTTAACTTGCTGGAAAACAATGTATTCATCTAAAATATTAAATGGGTTGTGATAGAATAGAAAACTGATTGTTATTCAAGAACTTTCCAGTAGCAAAAACATGAAAATTCCAGGCCAAGGCTGGCAAGACCACACTGTTACACAGCCCTTGTACCAGGTCCCACAGTCACTGTTTTACATAAGTGCATTGGTCCACCTGAGGGCTCTGAGATGGTCTTTGGGAGAATGTAGCCCTATCCATCATCTCAGGGTCTGGTTTCTGAATTAAATTGTTTTCAACACCAACATTTATGTACTTAATATTGGCTTTTGAGAGAGGACTAGTCATACAGGATCCACTCCTCTTGATTCCTGAGAGTACCTGACCACTCTATTATATATACCTTAATTGTAATACTAATCATAATTCACAATAAGCAAGTCAACACCCTCAGACTTTGAGAAAAAAGAAAACATCTTGTCAGACAGTAGAGAACATTCTTGGGGATATTTGAACTTGATGTCTCCTATACATGGACTCTTTTGTGTTCTTAGTTTGGTGATATTTATCATGATTTACAGGATAAAAGCATGTTTGCTAGGCCTCAACCTAGTTTCAAATTTCAGATTTTATTAATGGCAAGTGGTTTAGCTGAGTGGCCAAAGTGACACTGACTAGAATACAGAAAGTTAATATTTGAAAGGAGACATGAGAGGAATTGAGAGGACTATAAGATAGTCCGTGTCTTCTACAAAGATTAGTTTCATGAAAAACAATCAAAATTGAATCCCACACATAGACTTTGTGAAGCAGAAAAATTCGTTGTTTTGGCAAATCACAATTGAAAACACTGAATTAATCTAAAAATTAATTGATCTAAAAAGTCTTCTCTACAGGATTAAACCCACATATCACTCCAAATAATCCCAGTCTTGAGTGGACTCTGAGCAAATGAGAGACAGTAGCTGTGAACATCTCACTAATTTGGCAACATCATTGATGAAGAGAAAACCTGGGACAGCATCAAAATAATTTGGGGAAGGGTTGCTTCTATTCCTTATATCCTAAAGGTAGCATGGCTTGACTTAACACCTTGCTCAGGGCTAATTTCACTTCCTTGTTTCTCAAAGAATAGATCAAAGGATTCAAGGAAGGAGTGACAACATTATTGAACACCTGAACAACAGAATCCAGCCAGGGACTAGAAGCAGGTCTGAGGTAAACAAGAATCACAGGACCATAGAACAACAGAATGGACGTAAAGTGAGCACTGCAGGTAGAGAAGGCTCTTCGCCTGCCTTCCGAGGAACCGATTTTCAAGATGGAGATAACAATATGGGTGTAAGAAGTGAGAACAAGGAGAAAACATGTAAGAGCAACAACGCCAACATTGGTAAAGCTCACAGTCTGTGCCAGAGTGGTGTCTGCACACGCAAGGGACAACACCACAGGGATGTCACAGAAGAAACTGTCCACCTTGTTGGGGCCACAGTAGGGTAACTTAAAGATAAGAAACGTAAGGATGCTTCCATGTACAAAGCCCCCCAGCCAAGTGCCCACTGTGAGGCAGCTACACACCCTGTGGTTCATGATGACCGAGTATCTCATAGGATGACAAATAGCCACAAAGCGGTCATAAGCCATCACTGTATACAGGAAACACTCAGTACAACCCAGGGTGTGATAAAAGAAAATCTGTGAGGCACAGCCCTGGTATGAGATGGTGCGGCTCTGTCCCACTAGGTAGTCCATCATCTTAGGAGAGTTCACAGAAGGGAAGAATATGTCAAACAGTGCCAGGTTTCCCAGGAAGAAATACATGGGGGTGTGGAGATTGGGGGAAGCCAAGATGGTGAGAAAGATGACCAGGTTCCCCAGCAAGGCGAAGACATAGAAGACCAGGAACAGGACAAAGAGCATGCTTTCTAGACCTTCGCTGTTAGAAATTCCCAGCAGGATGAACTCTGCCATAGGGGTGTAGTTCCTCATGTTCACAGGACAGGCAGGCCTGGAGAAGCAAAGCAATGTTGTCCATGAATAACTGAGAACATTTTCTCTACAAAAGGACTCGTATCTAAGACAGTGAATGTAATCAAAATAAGGCCTAAGAGGGAAAAGATCCATAAAGGATCTGCCCTTGACATTCAGTTAAGTGATATGCCACATTTAGTCTCATTTCTTTGTACATTCGGTGGGAGAAAACAATATAATTGGCTACTTACCACCAATCTGCTTTATTTCCTTCACACCTGGTTTATAATAATAATTACAGAAAACTGGCATGTTTCAGAGTAGCCATTTTTCTCATAGCGACTGCATTCCCAGATGACAACCTCACTTTAGATAAACAAGCTGTGCTTGAATTGCGCATATGCTGATTGTCCCAATATGTACATTTAAAAATGTGAAAATGAAAAGAAGTTCACACTCTTTCCTTTAATGTTTGCCTCAAACAATGTTTTCCACTGTTTATCACCCAGACTTGGAAGACCTGCATGCCATTCATCCTCATAATCTACTCACACATAGGCAGAATGTGAAGTCTTGAAGTAGATGCTGCGCAGTGCTAGAAATAATCTCTTCACTCCCATGATGTATCCCCTCAGTTAAGTTTTATTTCTATATTAAGAATCTCACAAATGAAAACTCCAACATTATTAGAGCATTTTAGCATCACTAATTAGACTCCTAATCAATAGTTCATAATCCTAAGAGTTTCCTCTTCTGTTTTGTACTGTATTTATCTTAATATGTATGGCCAGCAGTTTTTAATTTTGCCTCACTGTAACTAATATTTGTTTGTGGAAATTATCTGATAAATCCAATCGCACTGCTTAATAGATTGTACATCAATATTATTTTTGCTTTGACCAAGGTAAAGTCTTTGATATACTCAGAAAGCTTAATCAGTAGCAAGAGCACAGAGGAGGAAATAGAAGAATTCAGACCATCATTGTCCTTAGTACAGGAGCCAGGTCCTGTCTGAATTTAGTCTTTTTCCAACTGTGTGATTAGATTAAGATCCCAGCAAAGACATTCACTGGAAGTAAAAGGACTCCATGTTATCTAATTTAGACATTGACTCTGGACTTTAGCATTCAATACAATTTCACACATTCATTTTTTATAACCATGCCAGAAATATAAAGCTAAATGGAAGCCCCGTGTCTTGAATACACAGAGAGATATAAAATTGGTTTCTGACTGTTCCTTGCCTCCACCAATTTACACTTCTAAGCCCTGAGCAGCTTCATGGCTCTGAACCTCATCTACTCTAAGGAAAATGGGTATTTTCTGTCTCTTATGGATTTGTGAGGATTGCGTGAGATAAAATCTATAATGCTGTGATTTTTGCTGGTTATTTAGTAGCAACTATGTAATGAGATTAATTAACAGTTTGTACCCTAGAAAATACCCCGGAGGTAGGAATGTCAGTGAAATAACAACATAAACCTGATAGGTGAGATAGAAACCTAATTTAAAACAGCTGGAGGGTATTTTACGATTATTCCAGCTGTTTATTTCTTTATTTAACCATACATCTTTATGGAGCCTATGATTTCAGGCAAAACAAGATATGTTGATCAAGGAAACATTAATTTTCCTCTCACATAAAAAGTGTGTTTTGTGAAGGAACTTTTAATAGGTTAGAGCTGCTCAGATACTCTCTTACTCACAGACTTCCCTGTCTAACTCAGTAACCAGATTCACATTGCAGAGCAGCACAGCGTCTGGCCCTCCCCTGCCCCCCCGCAAAGTGTAGAATTCACAGATGTCTTACAGACAGGTTCAGAATCCTGCTCCCTGGCTTTCTGCCATCAGAATGCAACACTTTTGTGAACGAATGTCCTAAGAAAGGATCTGATAACAGTAAAGGTATCTGGAACTATGTCTCACTTCACCACGGAGACTCCAAATACCCAACAAAGAAGACTTCAAGTTAGAATCTACAGGATCAACTCCCAGGGAGACAGATGAGGGAATCACTCTTCTAGGGAGAGTATAAAATTAATCTTTGTTTCAACAAACAACAAACTCTAAAATTTCACATTAGCTTTTGTGAATATCTCCACTTCATTTCATTATATTCACTTATATTTAGGTACCAGTGATAAAATGTCAAGTGACAGAATAAACATATGCTGGTTAAAGAATGTACCCATGTCTAAGGTAAGGAAAGGTAGCCATAGGGATAATTTATGATTCAGGGATAATTTCTAGTATCTATGCTAAGTGAAAAATAGGAGCCTACCTCCCTGATGTTACTCATTTCTCCCCTAAACCATTCTGACAAACACACACACACACACACACACACACACTCATACATACATACATACCCCATACTTCTCCTATTCATTCATTGATTTCTCATTTCTGGTTTAATAATGTGTCAATGAACTCAGATGTTTGTAATGGTCATCAACTGTAGCACTGTGGGGAATCGAAATAGGAAGATTGATTGACCTCAGAAATTGAAAACCAATCTCAACAACACAGACTTCTCATGACAAAAATGAATTCACCTTTCCCTTTAGTCCTATGATTCTATAGTTATCCCCCTCTTATTTTAGAAAATGATATGCTCAACACAGAAGAAGAAAAGAAGAAAAAAAAAGGCCTACGAAGGAGCAAACAGAAGCACTTAGAGCTTACCCACGTACCAGCAACTGGGAAACACATCTAATGTGGGCAGATAGATGTTTTTTAAAGTTTCAGGTAAAAAGTCATGTCTAAAACCAGGAATCTATTGGTGCAGAAAGTGTTCTGGCTTAGAGACAAGATGCTTCAACTTCTCTTGTTGACTACGATGTAGATTTGACACTTGGTTCTGCTGTTAATCTGATCTGAAAATAATGAATTTATAATGTTTTGAAACCAGAAAGTGTTCATGGAACTGGTTTCTTTGGGGACAATATCCCCAGAGACCAATCCTCAGACCCAAAACACATGAATAAGCAAAGGGAATAATTGAAGGCTTTCATTTCTTTCTTTATACCCTTCACTCTTTCCTAATCCCTCCCTCATTGCTGTACTCACTGTGAAAGTAATATAGAAATTTGTAACTTATTTGGTAAACATATAAAACTCAAAGAAAAACTGTATTTTCTCTTTCTTATCAATTTTGAGACATTGGGGTCATTCTCCCAGTCATCCCAGCAGAGTTCTGATGTATTCTTAAATATTATTAATCACACTGCAGATGTATGTATTTTTTGCCTTTTGTTTAACTTTGTTTTTTTGGTTGGTTGGTTGGTTGGTTTTCCAAGACAGGGTTTCTTTGTTGTAACTCTGGCTGTCCTGGCACTCACTCTGTAGACCAGGCTGGCCTCGAACTCTCAGAGATCCTCCTGCCTCTGCTTCCCATGTGTTGGGAATAAAGGCATGCGCCACCACCACCCAGCTTGTTTAACCTAGTTTTAACTGACATCTTTTTCAAAGTATTTTCATAATCATTCCAATCCTTTAACTTACTTTTCGCAGTCACTTGATCTATTTATTCCACTCAACAATCTTTATCCCCTGGATACTTCGTTTTGTTTTGTTTTTTGAACAAGTTTACCTATGTTTACCAAAGTAAACAAATAAAAAAGAGAAAGATATGTTGGGAGCCCAGTTGAAACGCCATTACAAGATGGCGCCGGTTTCCTGCTTCCGGGCTCCTCTTGCTCGGTTCTGGAGTAAACAAGTAACAGCGCAGGCGCAAGTTGAGTAATCCTTGCCGCCTCCCCCTATGCTAATGAGGTTCTGGACATGCATCCAATCGTTGATGGTCACGTTGCTTGCCGCCTCCCCCTATGCTAATGAGGTTCTGGACATGCATCCAATCGTTGATGGTCACGTTGCCTATATAAGCAGGGTGCCTCACACATTCAGTGTCTTTCGCTCTCAACACTCAATCAAGCTACAGTCCTCAATAAAGCGTGAACCAGAAGAATCCTGTGTGCGGCGTCTTCCTTGCAGGCGAGGCAGGCGTCCACAAAGCTAGATGGATATATATGCATGTATATGGATATGAAAAATATTTTAATTTCTATAAGCTGTTGGCTTTTAAAACTACGTTAAGAATGAGTCTGCCAAGGTAGAAATTCTATAAAATTAAAAAGTACTAAATTTTGAAAACAATTGTCAAATTACTTTTTTAGCACCAGCGCCTATGAGAGCAAATTTGACCAGCACTATACATGAGTATACCTAAAAGTGTTTAGGATCCATAACAAATTGAAAACAAAGTATTTTTAATATTCATTGTTAGTTACCTAGAGAGAAATATATAAATTACAGTTTATTATTTGTCTTTGTAGAAACAAAGACGGAAACATTCTCCTATCCACTGTCATAGTTTCAGTTTGTTTATTCCATTTATCGATTTGCTGAAACTATGACAGTGGATAGGAGAATGACGCGTTTGCAACGAGAGCTAAGAGTTCAGATCCAGCTGGCAATGATTTATTGAGTAATGTGAACGATGGCAACATGACTGATTTATAATAAATTCATTCTGTGTGTTTGTAGCTATGTTATCTATGTAGTTGATGTTTCACAACACAAGGCAAATGACTAAAATAAAAATAGCTGAGTTAAAGACATTTTCATTCTAGCTCATGGTACAATAGCAGGGACTGGATTTATCTAGCTTGTCTTCTCTAAATACACAGAAACCTGGACCAAAATATTTAAATGTATATTTTGAAATATTATACGAAACATTATAGATAAAAACCCATGACGTAAATCCTTTTCTTTTCATTTTTTTTAATGAAAAATAGCTTCTTCTCTTGTACAATACTCCTCCCAGCTCTCCCCACATCCTTTCTCCCCCAGATCCACTCTTCCTTGGTTTCCCTTTAGAAAATAGCAAGCCTCCAAGAGATAACAATCAAACACAACAAAACCAGATACAATAAGACAAGGGAAAAGCCTCATATCAAGGCTGGACAAGACAATAGGTCAAAAAGAATGCCAAGAGTAGGCAGAAAAGTAAAGACACACCCGTTCCCACTGTTAGGAGTCCCACAAATACACCAAACTAACAAACATAACACAAGCACAAAGAACCTGGTGCAGACTCATGAAGGCCCCTTGCTTGCCAGTTCAGCCTCTGTGAGCCCAATATGAGCCTTGCTTAGTTGATTCAATGGATGATGTTTTCCTGGTGTCCTCTATCTCCTCTGACTCTTAAAGTAGTTCCTCCCCATCTTGAGGTTGTTCCCTGAGCTCTGAGGGAAGGGACTACCCTATGGAAACCTCCAATCTATGGAAAACAATATGGAGTTTTCTCAGAACGTTGGGAATTGATATACCTCGAAATCCAGTTATACCACCTTTAGGCATATAACCCAAAGGACACTCCATTCTACCACAAGGACATTGCTCAACTATGTTCACAGCAGCAACTGGAAACAACTGAGATGCCCCTCAACTGAAGAATGGATAAAGAAAACATGGTACATTTACACAAGGAAGTATTACTCAGCTGTTAAAAAATTGACATCATGAAATTTGCAGGCATTTGCAGACAAATGGATGGAACTAGGAAAATAACATCCTGAGTGAAGTAACCCAGACCCAGAAAGACAAATATGCTATGTATTCACTTATAAGTGAGGGTTAGCTATTAAGTAAAGGATAATCATGCTACAATTCACAGATCCAGAGAGGCTAGGTAACAAGGGAGGGCTCTAGGAGGGATACATAGGTCTCCCTGGGAAGGAGAAATAGAATACTTTGTGCGTGGACTGAGGTGGGTGGGGACTGGAGCGGGGGTGGGGAGAGTACGGGAGAGCATGCAGGGAGAGAGGGCTGGAACTGGGCAGGGGGGGTGATTTGAGGGCTGATGTGGAAACCTAGGGCAATGGAAGCTTCCTGTAATCTATAAGGGTGATTCTAGTGAGGACTCCTAGTAAGGGAGGATATGGAGTCTGAACTGGCTATCTCTTTATAGCCAGGCAAGTCTTCCAGTGGTAGGACTGGGTTGCATTCAGTTGAGTTGTTGACCCCTGTGGAGATTCCCAAACAACCCAGACTGATGTTAAGATAGAGGGTCTCTTTCCCAAAAACTAACAGCAGAGCCCTGTTGCCAAGAAGAAATTCACACAGCTCATTAGAGATCGAGCTGGTGCCTGCATCGCCCCTACATACTATTCTTTTTGGTGCAGGAAGGTTCTCTGCAGGCTGTCAGAAGAGAAAACTGGATATCAACCCAGCCATAAAATCTACAATCTGTTCTGTTGGCAAGATGTGCTAGGGCAGTGGTGGTACCAAACTTGTAGGAGTGGCAAACCAATGTGTGGTATAACCTGAGGCCCACTCCATGAAAGAGAGCCCATGCCAGATACTGCTTGAATGGCCACGAACTGGAGACTGGATAACCAGGAGACCTGAGGTAGAACTAAATACAGCTGATTTTTAAAGAATCAATGAAGTGATTCCTAATGATATTCACTACACTCATAGATCAGTGTCTTGTCCAGTCATCATAAGAGAGGCCTCTTCCAGCAGTAGATGGGAGCCAGTGCAGAGACCCAAAGCCAGACATTATGCAAGTGAGAGACATATTCTTTTTAAATAAAGATACAAAAACTCTCAGTAAAAATACATGAAGTAGAAGTCAATACCCACGAGAAATGTCTTAAGTGATGACCAAGTGAAACTTATTCTTAGAATGTTAAGTTGGCTTTAAAATTTAAAATTCAAGTGTCATGATTACTGTAGCATAGAAAATTTAATAAGGAAAGTATATTACCACCTCCATACATGCCTAAAACTAATTTGACAAATTGCAAGATTAATCTCTGATGAAATCTTTGGGCTAACTATGGATAAATGGAATCATGCACAAAGTGTCAAAGAACAAAACTAGATAAAAACTATCCTACAAGGTAATGTCATATTTACTGGTAACAACTTGGTTATTTCCATCTAGAATGGGGAGCCAAGTAAACTACTCTTACCATTTCTACTCCATGTTGAACAATTTCTTCATAATACAATTAAGTATGAAAAAAGATGGAAATCGAAGAGAAATAAATTTGGTTTTTGGACAGCATGATCATCCATACAGAATGTCTGAGGTATAGCCGAAAATGTTTTAATGATTATTAAGTAGGTTAGCTAAATTGCAGTATTTACATGGTTGATACAGGAAAATTAATGGCAATCGTGTATATTATCAAAGAGTAACATTCTAAATAACACTAACATAGAAAATAATAATTTTCTATGTTATAATAATAACATAGAATTATAATAATAATAACGTTATAATAATTTATAACGCTGACATTATACGTCTTCAAAGAAATAAAATGCATATGCAAGATTCATAAATGAGACATAATAGTGTTAAGATGTAAGTTCAATAATGACTGACCTGTGGGTTGAATAAAATCCTAATCAAAACTCTAGCAGGCTTATTGAAAAAAGAAGGAGGAGGAAGAGGAGGGAATGAGAGAAAGAAAGAAAGAATGAAAGAAAGAAAGAAAACTAGTTCTAAAATGCATATGGAAATCCCAAGGATTTTGAATGACAGAAATTTCACAAGAAAATAATGCTCTGAGTGTGGTTCACTGGTATAACAGGCCCTCTGAAGGGTGCACAACAAAGGAAGCCCACCCCTCTCTATTGTTTGTTACCATTAAAGGAGTCACTGGAACATGAGATAGGCTTGCCTGTGCCCTTTCCCAACATTACAAGCAAAACTATGACTACCAATACAGAATCCTTGATGATATTTGAAGTCCAGGCTTGTTCATTACTAAGCGTCATTGGACTTTAGTGAGTTATACCCCTACTAGATGCATGACTCTTTTCTTATTCTTAGCAAACACAAAATTCATCAAATATCACTGTTGATCTCTTCTAATTGAGGGAAAGTTATAACTGTTTCTGCATTCCCATGAGTGATTTTCCTGATCTCTGAACAACGAACAGATGGGTAGCAATAAATGCAGTAGGACAGGAAAGAACAGCCATGATATGTGTTCAACCTCAAGAAAACCCACATTATTTTATATATGCATAATTTCACACCTGTATAACCTTGAAGAACCAAAAGTAGTGAGTAACAACCATAAATGTATGCAAATAAGATGAATGGAAGTTCAAATTTTAAAGACTAATAATAACATGGAGCTTAAAAAATATTAAATAGGAGCTAAGTTACACATAATGATTAAGTTAGTCTTTCAAGAGAGTATTGTGAGAGGTTCCTAGTTAGATAAACAGAAAACTAGTAAATTCAGCTCAAAGATGAAAGAATGAAGAGAGTAAGGAAGCCAGTGGGTATGACTTCCAGTGCAGAGTAGAGTCTCTCTGAATGAGATAAGGGGGTTTATAGATGACATTAATGTATTCATGTTAGAGAGAAATGTCGTTCTCAGCATTAATGTCAATGAACAGCCCTAATATTTGGAAGCAAGGAAACCTGCTTTGTTGAGTCTAAAACTTACATCACAAAATTTACTGAACTTAAATAATCCTTGGAGCTTCTTGATAAAAAAAAAAAAAATTCTTTCAATAACAAAAAGAAAAGAAGGAAAGAGAAAAGAAAGGAAAGGAAAAAAAGAAAAGAGAAAAGGAAAAAGGAAAGGAAAGGAGAGGAGAGGAGAGGAGAGGAGAGGAGAGGAGAGGAGAGGAGAGGAGAGGAGAGGAGAGGAGAGGGGAGAGGAGAGGAGAGGAGAGGAGAGGAGAGAGAGAGGAGAGGAGAGGAGAGGAGAGGAGAGGAGAGGAGAGGAGAGGAGAGGAGAGGAGAGGGAAAGGAAAGGAAAGGAAAGGAAAGGAAAGGAAAGGAAAGGAAAGGAAAGGAAAGGAAAGGAAAGGAAAGGAAAGGAAAGGAAAGGAAAGGAAAGGAAAGTTCAATTCCCTTCCTCCCTGGCTAAGAGAAACAAGGAGAATGTGCTGAGGCAGAAGCACGCTGCAGTCCTTTTGCAGTCTTCAAACGTAATACTGGGTTCTGCGGACAACAGTCATCTCCACATGTTATTCTTGCATCTGATCTCTGCAACCAGAAAAGTGTCTGTGGCAGATCCCAAAAGTACATATTGCAGCAATTGAGTCAGTAATTGAAAGATTGTTCCCTAAAAAGATGTCTGCACAGTATTGCCTGCAGCAGCCATGCACATTGTTGACCACTCCCACACAGCTATCATCTTCGTCATCGTAGTTGATATCATTGTCATCATCACCATCATCATCATCATCATCATCACCATCACCACCATCATCACCATCATCATCATCACCACCATCATCACCATCATCATCATCATCATCATCACCACCACCATCATCACCATCATCATCATCATCATCATCACCATCATCATCATCATCGTCATCGTCATCGTCAACCATCGCAACTGATCCTCTCAATTCTGATCCAGGCTTTTTACCCCTGCAAGGGGTCAGGCAACCACTAGAGGATGTAACCAGTTTCTTGTGGCTCATAGCACCCTCTGCCGGACACATCTTGTTTCTTCACTTTGATGAGAAGACAAAACTAAAGAGCAAGATTTGACAGCTAAGAGTGGAAATCATTTTCCCTGACAAAACCGGAAATTAGGAATCTCCTAGACATTTTTCCTTTTCCAAGTCATGAACAGATCCTTATGAAAATTATTCACAGGAGCTGGATTCCTGTGAATAATTAGCTGACTCATCTGACTCTTTAGCTGACTCAGTTAAGAAGATCCCTACCTTTCTAGAGGATCCCTAAGTGGGTTTCCAACTCCCTGTGATTCCAGCTCTGGGGATCTGACACGTTTCCTGGCCTCCAGGGACACACACACACACACACACACACACACACACACACACAATTTATTTGTTTATTTATTTTATGTGCATGGGTGTTGCGTCTGCTTGAATGCCTGTGCATCTCGTCCATGATGTGCCCAAGGAGGCTCGAATACGGCATCGGGGCCTCAAAAAACGTGCAGACTCCCCTTATACAGATGCCTTGGATAGGATAGCTCTACTGACTCTCAAATACTATGACTCTCAAATACAGGGGGAAAGTTTACTAACGACTTCATGGTGCCTTGGATAGGTAAATGGCATTTCCATTCTTTCTCATCTGAAGGTCCAGCAATTCTTCCACACTGCAAGTTTCTATTAGCACCAAAGGAGTAAGTCCAAATAGTAACGCACAGGCACGTTACTTACACTAGACACTAGGGGGAGCTCTGCCTGTACCGGGATGTGCTCTTGAATCCAGACAAAATTATTGCAAATGATTATTGTCCTGTTTGAACATTTTCCATTCTGATAATAAGAACATTCTAAAGTCTTAAGTAAAAAATTCAACAACTGAGCAGGGTACAAAAAAAATATCAGAGAAACTCAAAGCAATGAGTAAATAAAATTTTAATGTACTCACGACAAATAGAGAAGCGCTGGAAGAACTGGGTGTGGTAATGGCCCTGGGTTAGCCTTTAACGGGATGCAACTGTGATGTTTTGAATGCGACTGTTCCCCACACCCTCATGCATTTGAATATCAACCGAGGACCCCCAGTTGGTGGTGCTGTTTGTGGAAGTTTAGGAGGTATGAGGAAAGAGTGAGATTTGAAAGGCTTGTTCCATTTCTAGTTTGCTTTCTCTGCTCTCTGCTTGTGGTTCAAGATAGGAAATATCAGCCTCTAACCCTGTTTCATCCTTCCCCACCATGACAGATTTGTCCCTCTGGAACCATAAGACAAAAACTTTCTTGTATAAGTTGATTTGGTCATGGTGTTTTATCTAATACAGCATCCATATTCATACGGTCCTGAACCCCTATGCACATGCGATTATTTATATATCAACTAAAAAAATCAATGAAGGAGTAATTATACCTTATTCTTTGTATAATTGAGTAAACTCCTTTCATGTTCCTTTTTTCCGTAATTCAAATTTGTTTGTAAGTATTTAAGAGTTTTGGTTGGTTTAAAAAACAATGTATCATTACAATGAAGTTACTCTCAGGAGAGAGCCCTTTTTTTTCTGGATAACTGTAACACTTTTAAAAAAAGCCGTTGTAACATACTACAAGAACATTCGATAAGAGGCTGATGTGTTATACTAAGTTACAGGCAGGTATGAGCTGCCATGTGAGTGCTGGGGCATTGAACCCAGGTCCTCTGGAAGAGCATCCAGTGCTCTTAACTACTGAGCCATCTCTCCAGCCCCCTCCATGACTTTTTCAAACATCCTTAATGTTCTCATCTCCTTTTAATGTGTCATTTCATTCATTTCAAAAGTGTGATTTAACTCACTTCTGACTGTCAACTTGGAAGAGTTAGAGAGTCCAAGTGCACTAGTCTGACATTACAGAGGCAGGGAGTGATGTTTGAAGCTCCAACACATGGGCCTCCCCTTTTGCTCATTTTCTAGGATCCTTTCTTCCTAACACATTGCTCTTGACAGCATTTGTCCTACACTTTTTATTCTGTCTGTCTTAGTTTTTTGCACCCTACGTACAGGAATCACATCTGTCTTCTACTATATCCTCTCTCTTCCAATACACATCTGGCTACTCTAATGGCTGTCCTTTGAATTACATTTTATCTTGGACTACTCATAAAGTATAAACTGCTGAATAAATAAACTATGAATTGTGTAATATTCAGAGTGACAACTTGAAAAAACACCACAGTTTTTGTATTTAATTACAAAAGTGATTCATAAATAGTAAAAAATACTGTGGAATGGTAGATAGCAAAAGCTCTCTGCAAATGAAGGAGACTGATAAAATCGAAAAGATTTTTTTGTAGCCCAGACTGGCTTCAAACTCACTATGAAGATTGGGATATCCTTGAATGCCTCATCTTCTTGCCTACACTGCCTATGTACTGGGAGGACAAGAACATTATATCACGCCTGGCAAGAAGAAGTGCATAATTTCTAAATCAAGAAACTCATTTAAAACATGTGTTAGCATCACAAATATTGTGACAAATAATCCGAAACAGAAAGGTTTCCAATAGGGAAGCATTTACATAAATTAGATCTGTGCTGATTAAAAATATAGACACATTTTTAGATACTCTTTTACAAGATGGAGACAGGTTTCTCTTCACCTGAGTATGAGTTACAACTCATGTCTCTACTCCTCATGACAACAGGAGTAACTATATATGACCCTGGAGACAAAGTAACAAAAGCTTCTGCTGAGCCCTTCCTTGAGTGCTCCCTGTGGGGGAGGCGGCTTCCAGGACATGAGTTTGAACACATGTATGTGGGTACATGTGAGTACATGTGAGTGAAGGACGGAGGCCTCCTGACAAGAGGCCTGCACTGAGCTCCTGTGCAAATGCAAGCGCATCAGAGGACTGCTGCCCAAATGACAATAAAACAGCAATATCCTATTAGGTTCAGGACTAAAAACCCTGTCTAAGCCACCCCAGTGCTCCTGACCACTTTTGACCACTTGGAATAATAAATTCTGTTCTAAACTGCCAACATTCGTAGTAAAGTGTTGGGGTACAATAAGCACCAAATACCATACCATAGAGAAGGTAGAGAATCCAAGAACTTCCAAATGATGAAAATTAAGCTTCCCATGGCAGACAATGTGGTGACATAAGCAAGGGTGGTAGTAAGCCAGATGACCTATACACTCATTTGATTTATATCATAGGCAGGAAGATATTATTCTCCTAAATAATTTCCCCTTACATCTTCATGAGCCATTTAGTAAGCATGCTACCTTGCACCTCACTGAACCAGTCAGTGATTTTACACTAATCAATCAATTTTCAGCAGAGTGAAGGAGTGAATATTACTTCAAAGTGGGAACCATCTGAAGTTATTATTGTCCCAAGAATGCCGGCATCTGTAGATATTACCTAGGGTCCTGCCCTGCTTTCCAAGGTGTCTTTACTATGCCAGCCTCCTTGTGCTCAGTTCTCTTGTACATAAGGAGACACAGTGAAGACTATACTAGACACCATACAAAAGTAATAAGAACAATGAACGATACGTAGAGAAAGCTGTTATAGAAAACTGACAATCCTGAAGTTCTCCTAACAAGATGGGATATAAGAAATAGTGAGGGTTTAGTTACAGGTCCAAAAACATCAGCAGTGAATACTTCCTTCTTCATAGTTTCTCCCACTGAAGAATGAATATCCACAGAACGTATCTCTTAGGACATTCTGATAAATTTAGCCAACTAATATAAGAATATTTCAAATGCTGGCATGTACAAATTAAGGGGAATTTCAACATTAACGGTTATTCTATGTATTTGAGTAGATGGATCTAAATATAAGGACTACAGTTTCAAAATCAATATAAAATCTATAAAATGTAAAACTCAAGTGATGGAACAACCCCAAAATAAAGAAGTGCTTTAATTTAAATTAATTCCACATACATTGCATTTTCAAGAACGAAGAATGGCTGCAATGGATTGGACAAATTTATAGTCTCCATTCTGTCATTTTTTAACCAAAGCTCAATGGCCACTTTCTCTGTTAAGGGTAAAAGAACCATGTTCAAAACATAACTTCTCTGATTCAAAGAAGAAGGAATGGAGCTAGAGAAAGAAAAACACAGTGTGTACACTCTGTGCAACACATAAAATAGAAACAGGCAGTTTCATGATAACCAATTGAAATGGTTTCAACAGGCACGGAGTATGTGGAGCAGGAAAGATGTATCGATTTAGCAAACTAAAAATGGAAAAGTACAAGCATAATCTATAGAGCATTGCTGAACATACAAATCTGAATCTCAGTCCATCCGCACAAATTCAATAACATAACTGTTTGGACTCTTCTAAAGGAAGAGACATATTGGCAGTGGGCCTGAAATAACTTCAAAAAACATAAGAGAAGAATTCTTCCTATTC
Source organism: Cricetomys ansorgei (assembly GCA_026225945.1). Taxonomy (NCBI): domain Eukaryota; kingdom Metazoa; phylum Chordata; class Mammalia; order Rodentia; family Nesomyidae; genus Cricetomys; species Cricetomys ansorgei. Next base: position 96,738 of record JAMJFZ010003208.1, read on the forward strand.
CTCATACCCTAAAGGCTGTGCTATTTGACTTAGCACCTTCCTCAGGGCTAATTTCACATCCTTGTTTCTCAAGGTGTAAATCAAAGGGTTCAAGGAGGGAGTGATAACATTGTTAAACACCTGGACCACAGAATCCAGCCAGGGACTAGAAGCAGGTCTGAGGTAAACAAGAATCACAGGACCATAGACCAAGATGATAGATGTGAGATGGGCACTGCAGGTGGAGAAGGCTCTTCGCCTGCCTTCTGAGGAACCGATTTTCAAGATGGAGATAACAATACGGGTGTAAGAAGTGAGAACAAGGAGAAAACACACTAGGGCAACAACGCCAACATTGGTAAAGCTCACAGTCTGTGCCAGAGTGGTGTCTGCACACGCCAGGGACAACACCACAGGGATGTCACAGAAGAAACTGTCCACCTCGTTGGGGCCACAGTAGGGTAACTTAAAGATAAGAAATGTAAGGATGCTTCCATGTACAAAGCCCCCCAGCCAAGTGCCCACTGTGAGGCAGCTACACACCCTGTGGTTCATGATGACCGTGTATCTCATAGGATGACAAATAGCCACAAAGCGGTCATAGGCCATCACTGTATACAGGAAGCATTCGGTGCCACCCAAAGTGTGGTAAAAGAAGACCTGGGAAACACAGCCCTGGTATGAGATGGTGCGGCTCTGTCCCACTAGGTAGTCCATCATCTTAGGAGAGTTCACAGAAGGGAAGAATATGTCAAACAGTGCCAGGTTTCCCAGGAAGAAATACATGGGGGTGTGGAGATTGGGGGAGGCCAAGATGGTGAGAAAGATGACCAGGTTCCCCAGCAAGGCGAAGACATAGAAAATCAGGAACAGGACAAACAGCATGTTTTCTAGACCTTCACTGTTAGAAATTCCCAGCAAGATGAATTCTACCACAGGGGTATAGTTTCTCATGTTCACAGGACAGGCAGGCCTGGAGAAGAAAAGCAATGTTGTCCATGAATAACTGAGAAAAGCTTCTGAACAAAGGGACTCGTATCTAAGACAGTGAATGTAATCAAAATAAGGCCAAAGATGGAAAGGGGATGAATCTGCCATTGGCATTCAGTTAAGGGATGTGCCCCATTTGGCCTCAGTTGGTCATATATGAAATGATATAAGGGAATAGTTCATCTTTATAATTTCAAAGGTCTTAAAGTAATCAACACTCGTCACCATTTCTGTTTACTCTCTTACAATATGACCTAAGCTCAAATAAACCTCCATTATTCAGATCTTACTGTCTTTTCCATGAAAGCTTTGTTACCAGACATAATCCCATATTAATATCAGCCAACTCAATTTGTAGTTAGACTTTCTAGTCAAATATGTGTGCATAAAATTTTGACTCCACTCTTTCCTTCTTAAAAGACTTCAAATTTTTATTTGAGGATTTCATACTTTAGCCTTGTACAAACATCATTTCCGGTCCTCCCTCTCCTGCTCTCGCTCTTTCTGAGTCCCCCCCCCACTGTCTTGTAGTTTTGCTTTTAGTCATTCCATTGTTCATTTATATCCATGAGAAAAGCCTACAATTCATCTTCCAACCCACTCGTACACAGACAGGAAGTAGACTGAATCAAAGATATTACATGGTGCAAGAAATTCCTATATCCTAATAAATACTCTCTCCCATTGGGGTTTATTTCTATAAGACACCAAATAATTCATATTATGTTGCTCTATTGATTGAAATATGTATTAGATAAACCTTAACTACAAAATTTCATTGCACTTTCTAAAGTCTCACTTTTCGATGTTTCACATTTGACCTTAACCTTCCATACACTGGACAAGGTACAGCTTCTTATATCTGCTACAAGAGTATTGTTGGGGGAAAGCAACCTAATAAACTCTTCGTGTTGCTTAGATTACTGTTCTAATCTATATTATTTCAAATTTGACCTTGGTAATGGTTTGTTTTGTGCGGTTTACAGAAATCTCAGCAGCTGTAATTATTGTCAAGAATGAAGATACATACAATATCTCTTTGCACCAAGGCTGTTCTTAGTGTTGACGTGAGTCCTAAGTGAGCCTAGTCACTATCAACCTATAGGAATAAACTTAGATTCTACCAAAGACACAGTTAGTACATAGAGTTCTTTCCCAAACAGAATGCTTTTCACACGATCTCTGGCAAGCATTAATCTACAGAATGAGAATGAATCATTTGCAATTATCCACCCAAGAGGTGTTTAAAATCTAGGAAATATAACATAATCGTCCAAAAAAGCCATACTATAAATAAATGTGAAAATGAATTGAACAGACTGAAAAACAAAAAAGTGACCAATAACTGAATATGCAACCGACATCTTTAGGTATCAGGGATATGCCAGTTAAAACCACATTAGGATTCAATCTTACACCACTCAACATGGCTGTACTCAAGAATACAAATGACAAGAAATTCCAGCAAGGATGTGCAGGAAGAGGACCCTCATAAACTGCTGCAGGAATGTAAGTTGCTTAATCATTACAGAGTCTCCTCAAAAGACTAAAATAGTCTACCATGCAACATCAAAGCTAAAGAACTGTTTAGGACCAGGAGGAAGGGTGAGGATAGTAAAGGGAAGGGAAAAGAAGTATAAGTATGTGTGTGTATGTGTGTATGTATGTTTGTGTGTATGTGTGTGTGTGTGTGTGTGTGAAAACATCATACTAAATACCATCATTTTGTATACTTACAAATTGATTATAAAATAGAACATATTTGTCTCTGGAGTCCATTAGTCAATTCAATTTATGATATGGTAAAAACAGGAAAACTGTAGATTTTATTAAAATGAAATTAGAAATATGTGTTAAACTGTTGGTAGAATTTAAAACTGTGATCTATCTATCTATCCATTTATTTATTCATGTAAGGAGAGTAGTTTATCAGTCTGATTTTTCAATATAGAACTTGCTATGCCCTTAAGTCTTTCCCTAAATTCAGAGTTCCACAGCAGCCTCCCCAGTATTTGGGGCAACAGGCATGTACTATCTAGGAAACTAGTCTACTATTGTGCTTTTTGACTGGTACATCAAAACTATTTTTGTGGGGTCTCATTGGTATTGAAGGTCATAGAGTAAGGCATACAGGTCAGGAAAATGCTATTTCTCTCATACTCTACACATACACTATGTAAATATGCCAGCAGAAATAGGCCACTGTGTATGCTAAAAGTATAATAATTCTCTGTTTAATCAGAACCTTTCTGATTTCAGGTCAGGAGCCAAATACACAATGCTGAATGGCACAGGTATCTCCTACATATTCTAATACTCCAAGTTCAAAATCACAAATCATCTCACTAAATCTTTATCTCCTGTGATCGAACTCAATATTGCACACATTCTCAAGAAAGAATCTGACATCCATCCACTGGGAAAACATCCCAGATAAGATCTCCCTCTCAGCACCTAAGATCACATTAGAACGTACTGAACATCCATCTCAGATGATTCAAACTTGGACCATCTCAGGGAAACAGAAGAGATCGCCATTCTTTTGCAAAGAGGATAAACTTCAACTCTTACTTCTACTGATAACATTTTTGAGTTTCACTATCACCACATTCACTGATAATTGAACTTTTTCTGTTGGTGTTTTATGCCTATGAACATACTCATGTTTGTGTAATGAACAAAAGTTAACAGAAGAAATTATTTATAATTAAAAACTAGGATTCCTAAACAAAGAATCTCCTATGCTTCTTTATCTCCAACACACACACACACACACACACACACACACACACACACACACACACACACTTTATTCCCAATATGTCTGTCTTCTATGCTTTTTCTGTGAGGGCTTGGTAATAACATCATTGAATCAGGCAACACATAAGTGTTCTCTCCAGTCCTCTGATTCTCCTTCTTCCATTGCTTACATGGGGCAAACGAACAGACACAAGCTGTGTTCCTGTAGTTCAGAGGAGAATAAAAGAAAGAGCTGTGTAAGCAGAGCAAGGAAAGCAAAGGGAAACAGGAAGAACTCTAACCACATACCAGCTGATCGAAAATCCATTTAATAGGAGATGGAGATGCTTTTCCTAAAGTCTCTAGAGCAGAATGATGCATTTCTAATCCAAAATTTTATTTTGCATAAAATGGGATGGCATGGAGGCAAGGCGCTGCATCTTCTCCTCTTGAAGCCAAGACATATATTATACACAACCCTATCATTAATGTGGTTTCAAATATCTGACTTTATAGTGCTTTCAAGCACTATATTATTGTACATGATTTCTTTTGAGACAATGTCCCCAATGGCTCCATCCCTAGATGAAAGAGACATGAAGAAACAAAGGGCATAATTATAGGCTTTCATCTCTTGGCTTATGCTGTTTCCCCTCCGCTTTTCGTAATTTTGGAATCTGATATATTACTCATGGAAGTACTATGAAAATATATGTTTTTTCTTCTTTTATGGAACTATGTAGTGAATTGGTTATACATAGTCATCCTACCATCAACAGCAAAGCAGAACTTATCTGCTTATATCTCAGTACCCATTTATCAATATTTTACTATTAAGAATGACTATTATTAAAGAGACTAAGGGATAACAGGTGCTGTTATCTGGATGTGGAAAAAAGAGAAACTTTGTGCATTGCTTGGAATATAAATTAGTAAGGCTATTATAAGAAAGCAGTTTAAAAGGTTATCAAAAAATTAAAAGTAGAACTACCATGTAGCCTGGGAATATCATTAATAAAGGAAGAGAGCCTTTGTAGATGTCCATTGTAGAACTATTCACAATAGGAACATTATATATCATCAATTAATGAGTAGATAAAGGAAATATATATAAATATCACATTTCCTTATATATTTATATTTTATATTTATATTTATATATATTTATAAATTATGTATTATATAATATATATATTTATAGTATATTTGTATTTCCATATATATATATATATATATATATATATATATATATGGACTAGCTATAATTGATAAAAAATAATAATAATGGCCTGCTGCATGTGACAACACAGATGGAAATAAGATCATATGTCAGGTGAAATAAGTCAAACACTAAAGAGACAACTATTTCATTGGCTCAGTCATATGTGAGGCCTTCAGACATCAATATCAATGAGCATAATATTATTTGCAAGAAGCCAGAGAGAGATCGAAGAAGGTATAAGAAAAGAGTCATCAGTGAAGTCTAAGTCACAGTTAGACAGAGTAAGACAGCCTGGTGTGCTAGTGCACCAAAATAAGGTGACTGGATAACAAAATTAACTGCTTAACATTTCTAAAGGCTGGTAGAAAAGAATCTGGAAGTTATTGCCACAAAGAAAATAGATGCACTAACCATGATAAAGCATTATGTAATATACACATAGCATCCCATTAACATGCAATTTTCTGGATTTTGTTTATCTGTTACAAACATTTTAATACCTTCTTAATACCATTTTAATAAAATGAAATTTTCTTGGAGTTTATAAAAGTAACTCTAGTAGGCCTGTACACACACATTTCACTGAAATCTACACAACAAGCTCATGGGCACATTCAAACAGTTGACTGGCCTTCCTTTGGATCAGTGCAGATACAAAATGTGACAAGAGCAATGCAGTTTAAATATTCTTAACATTTTTATCATCATTGTCTTGGTTAGGAGAAGAAAAGATACAGGATAAACCTTCCTGTCACCATTTTTGAATTAGTAATTAACATATTTAAATTATCTTTCCTGCAGTCACATTGCTAAAGATTCTTTCTTTCCTACTTACACCTTTATTACGTATTGTTTTTATTTTTAAACAGAAGACAGCTTTCAAAAATGCAAAAAAAATTAATTAAAGTGTTTAATTCAAAGCTCGGTCATGTAATTGGATTTGAATTTTAATCTACATGAATTTAAAACATGCTCAACTCTAAGGAGATAGAAAATATTTTTGAGTCTTAACTTTGAAAGTGGTAAAATGCTTAGTTATTAATTCTTATCCATTTTATTATTATTTAACTTTGTTTTTTAAAAGGGGCATTATATTTGATGCTATGTCTATTTAGCAAAATAATAATAGTAAGTTATTTCTAAGGGCTATGACCTATCTAGCATAGGTTCTTGGCCTGAAAACGGTTTCAGGTATGGATTTCATCTTGTGGAATATTACTTAAATCCAATCAGAAAGTGATTGGTTACTCCCATGAAATTCATTCCACTATTGGACTAGTGGGCATTTCTTTCCAGGGCAGTAATTTTTGTCATTCGCAGTGTTCATATCTGTGTAAAATTATTACTTTGCCCCCATACATAGCTCCTTCCAGCATGATGAAAGCTTCTAGGTCAATATCAGCCCAATTTCTCTATGTTCTATAACTTTTGTGTGTGTTTTCTTCATCCATAGAGACTTACTGATAACTTTTGAAGGCAACCAATAGCATTGGCAAGGCTGCATTGTTTGGGGGTCTCTGGGAACTCACTCATCAACAACTCCAAAATATGTAACCCTTTCTTGAGACTAGACACTTATTTGTTAGCTTGTAGATCTAGTATGGGCATCAGTGTACTGTTATATGATAACTCTATTTTATCCCTTTTTATATGTATATGTTTCATCTATGTAGTGTTTCTCTTAACAACCACTTGTAGAAATAATTGTAACCATTTCAAAAAGCTTTGCTAACATATAATTCCCAGTACCATAAAACTAATCCATTTTAAAATGGAGATTGAGAGATAATTTTAGCGTTATCGATAGGCTATAGTGTTGATTGGGAGACCGTGCTTCAGTGAATAAGGTTGAAGACTCATTAAGAAAGATTTCCCAATATCAACATGAGATCTCCACATGATAACACACACATATGTACACCACACATGCATACACATGGAAGAAAAATATAGAATTCACAGCACTGGACTTATAGACAATGCACACTTATAAATATACACAACCTAATTGGAAAGATATTTCCTTCACACTGACAGACCTCACTCCCATTTACAATCCTTCACACTGCTAGCTTTAGGCAATTGCCAATTCATTCTCAACTCCTACATATTTGCATTTTCTGGGAATTATTTTATATGGAATTATAAAATATGTGCTTCTTTGAGCTGACTCCTTTAACCTTGTTTTTGCCCATATAAAACCAGTATTTGTTTTTGTTGATGATGGATTATTTTCATTTGCATTTCCTAGACCATATGCTAACATTGTAATTTCATTTTTAGGTCCCTAAAAGATTCTTGGTACAAAGTTAGAAACATTTGCTGATTTCAAAATCATTATCAACATCTAATCAGAAATTAATTAGTTTGGATTGCTGTGTTGTGTATTAAATAGTTACATGAATGGTTGTAAAAATAACATGTGTGTCATTAATTATCTAATTTCAACTTATCATCTCAATTTCTCCCCTCTGGGTCATTATAAAAAGAAACTCTAATTTAAGAAAAAAATCAACTCCATAATAATGTGATTAATAACCATCTCTTTTTTTCAGTTGCTCTTACTATAAATAATGTTTTGAAATTTGCCTCTAAATAATTTTAAGAAAGTAATTCAAATATAGTAATTACTACCCCTAACACATGCATGTGATTCTGTGATCATACACACACGGAGAGAGAGACAGAGATAGAATTGGAAAATTTGGAAATTATAAATTATAAAAAAAAAATATTTTTGAGACAGTGTTTCTCTGTTAAACTCTGTTTTTCTATAACTCTGGCTGCTGTCCTGGAACTCACTCTGTAGACCATACTGACCTCGGATTCACAAAAGATCCTCCTGCCTCTGCCTCTCAAGTACTGGGATTAAAGGTGTGCACTACCACTGCCTGGCTTGAATTGGAGTTCTGGGAAAAGCCTTAAACTAATAAATAATTGACACAACAGCTGGAAATGGTATCATTTGTTACAATTTTGTTTCTCAGTCCTAAATCTTTCAGGCATTAAACAGGTTTCCATTGCAATTGTTTTATTTGTCAGCCTGTCATACTGAATCAGGGTCATTTCACATTACTTATAAAGATTTACATGTAATTCATGTTGAGAATTTATAAATATGTTATTTGTGCATTATATAGATTGAAACAAATAATGAATTTATGAAAATGGATATGATATTGTACTCACAAGCACACAAATGTTATCAGAGACCCATAATTTACCTAAGAATAAAATGTAGAATTTGCTTCTATGAGAGGCAAGATGAAATGGATTATTATAATCAAATATTCCCACTTTCCTTGATCATTGTAAAGCAGCAACAGGGCCTACGGGGGTCTGCACCAAGTCATCTGTGTATATATTATAATTTTTAGTTCAGTGTTTTTATAGGAATCCTGAGTGTATGAACCAGTAAATCTCTGATTCTTTTGCCTTCTCTTGGATCTTTTCCTTCTATTGGTTTGCCTTGTTCAATTTCAGTATGATGGTTTTGTTTTATCTTAGTATATTTTTTTTGTTTTCTTGTTATCTCCTAGAATCCTGTTCTTTTCTAATAAGAGACAGAAAGAGAATGGATCTGAATGAGAGGGGAGGTAGGGAGGAACTAGGAGTAGTAGAAGGAGGGGAAACTGTTATCAAGATATATTGTATGAGAAAAGAATATTTTCAATAAAGGGGAAAATAATAGTTTTATCATGCATCTTTTTCCTGGAACAATAGCTGTGTACTCTCTGCCCAGGACCCACTTACATTTTATTGTTAACATCTTTTTCAAAGAATACTTTATAAGTAATAAAATTTACCTACTTAAAATGGAAAATTGAATCCTATTTAGTTTCCTGTAAAGATTGTCCAGACCCAGAACATTTACATCATCAAAGTCTCTGATGCATTAAAAGACAGTTTTTACTTCTGATCTCTTTCTCAGGGCATCACCAGCTTGCCTACAGTCAACATAGATGTGTCTCATCTATGCATCCATATAAATGAAATAGTATAATACCAGTTGAACACAGCCTTTGAAATTAGAATAACATTGCCAAGATTTATCTATGGTATAGATAAAACATTTAAATAAGGTATCTGTAACTGTTAAATAATATTACATTTTATGACAATACTGAGCTTCTTGTATCCTAAGATGATGGCAAAGCATATAGTCAGTCTATGGCAGAGATGTCTGCATGCACCAGAGAGAGCACCATGGGAATGTCACAGAAGAAACAACTCACCTCCTTTGGGCCACAATAGGGTAACTTGAATATTAGAAATGTGAGGATGCTTCCATTTAGAAAGCCCCCAGCCAAGTACCCACTGTGAGGTAGGTACACCATGTGTCTCGTGATTACCGTGTATTTCATAGGTTGATGAAGTAGCCACAATTAAGTCATATGCCATCTCTGTGTATAGAAAATACTTGGTGCTGCCCATAGTGTGGTTAAAAAGAAGAGCTGGGATGCATAGATCTATAAAATATGGCACAGCTCTGCCTCACTAGTAACAGCATGATCTGGAGGGAAATCACTGATGGAAAAGACATGTCAAGCACCAGCATGTTTCCCAGGAAGGTGGAGGTTGAGGAAAACCAGGATGGTGAGGAAGATGAGCAGGTTCCCCAGCAAGATGAAGACATAGAATACCAGGAACAGGACAAAGAGCATGCTCTCTAGCCCTTTGCTATTAGAAATTCCCAGCAGGATGAACTCTACCACAGAGGTGTAGTTCCTCATGTTCACAGGACAGGCAGGCCTGGAGAAGCAAAGCAATGTTGTCCATAAGTAACTGAGAACAGCTTCTTAACAAAGGGACTCGTATCTAAAGCAGTGGCTGCAATCAAAACAAGGCCAAAGATGGAAAGGGTACCAGTGATGAATCTGCCCTTGTCTTCAAGTACTGCTTCACATTTAGTATCAATTTCCTCAAACAAGAGGCTAGATGGAAGAGTAATTCATAGTTGGTAAAGATATTACAGTAATCAGCTCTCACCACAAATCTAGTTTCCCTAAATCTTGTAGACATAGATTCACCACATGTAGACATTGATTCAGGACAAAAGCATTTATTTTTTGGCTAATTGAATCCCTGGTCCTAGTCCTGGAGTTCTGGAGCATTTCTGCCTCTTTACAATCTAGTTTTCAGTCTAGACCTGGAACTGGGAGGCTTCAATATTCATCTCCATACAATCTACAATGGCCTCTGAGGCCTACTGCTGACTGACCCATTCTGACTAGCTCCTTCTGAACTCTGATATTGTTCAAGTCAACTCACTTGTTCTGGCTCAAACCCTTCTCAAAGCTAACTGGTCCAAATTGATCTTCTGAGCTGGCTGACTGTTTCTGAGTGAACTCTTCTGACTCAGGCTTACTCTGGCTGATTCTCTGACTGCCTCAGACTAAACTGCTCTGTTTGGCTCCAAACTGACTCATTCTTCCTGTCTTATACTGAATTCTTCTGCCAAGCTGCCTATGTGTTTCTGTGTCTCTCCCTGAGCTCTCATTGTTCCATACTGCTTCATTCAACCTCTCTGCTCCTCAATCAGACAGCTTCATTGTCTTTCTCTTGTCCCCCATCTGCCTGTTACAGACTGCTCGCTTCATACTACTTGCTGTAACTGACTCTTCTGTAACTGACATGCTCTGAGCTGAGAGCCTGCTTTTATATTGTGAGTGTTGGGCATGTCCTTACTCTGACTCACCCTGCTATCTCTTCCTCTGATTAGTCACTTTGCCTATCCTTCACTGATTCATCTTAGAAGTAACTTCCTGTGTGACACTGACTCCTTCTGAGTAGAAGCTCAGATTTCCTGGGTCTGCTTCCATACTCTGTGTCTGTCTTAGAGATTAAAAGTGTGGACTACTACTGCCTTCTGAATACTGGGATTAAAGATGTTTGATACCACTGCTTTCTGAATACTAGGATTAAAGGCATGCACAAACATTCTTTCTACCCCCAAGCAGGCATGCTGATATATTAAAAGATTAAACATTCTTCTCCAAATCTGGTTCATCAGTTATTATGCTGACTACTTAATTTCCATAGTATTGTTGGACAGCTAACAGCTAAAGTTCAATATCATGGAGCTCACAGTTTGTCTGTAATTAAGCAGGTACTCAGAAATAGGAATTTGAGCCTAATCAGAAATTATGTGTGTGTGTCTGTGTGTGTGTCTGTGTGTATATGTGTATATGTTTTGATTATTTTTCACAATATTCTCTTCATTCTTCACCATCTTTAAGATGCACCATATTTAAGAAAAACGGTATACAATTTGTCAATTTTTACTTATGGTTCTCCCACACAAATACCAAAAGGTGGGACTGGCCTAGAGCTAAGACAGGTTGAATCATGCTTTGAAACCCCAGAAATCTCACCCTGAGAGTGATAGGAGTTTGGCTGCTCCTGCTTCTTGCTCTGGTACCAAAAAGACCCCAACTAGCATTCACAGCTAGCAAAGCTCCTCCAGTGCTGCCATGTTCTATGACATACAGCACCGAATAAGATCCTGCCTCTCAAAGGTATCTGGCCTTGTTGCTGTTTATCTGACCACAGCAGCTGGAGGGCCCCAAGCTGAACTTCTCTCTCCTTCTATGACCTTATAAGGGCTCTTCCTCTAACCCTTATGAGACCTCTGCTTGTCTCATAAGGAGGATTTTTCAAGACTTTTGGTCTCAGCACACATATCTGGTTGTGATTCTCCCATATGCAGATGGAGCTCTCCTAGTATCACTGCCCTGGCCAATAACATACCAACACATGGGACATTTCCCTTCTTCCTCTTGCATATATATATATGCAAAGCTTCCTTTGCTTTGATAAACTGTGCTGTTCACTGAAACTTCCTCCCAGAAAGTCTGTTTCCTGTAGAGTCTCAGTCTCTGCCCAAGACCTTCCAAGCCAGAAGTCAGTTCCTGACACAGCCTCTCCTGACTCTGCCTCTCCTTCCCTGAAGCTAAGTCATCAGTGTACAAGGCTTGGCTGCCCCAGGGAGGGAACACAAAACATGGAACCACACCAAAAGAGGTTGGAGTCCAGAAGGAGCGCTGTTCCAGGGATAGAAATAACTTCTGCAGCCCATCAGACATTCTTTCCTCAGATTTTGTTTAGAAACTATAGAACTCATTAATTGCAAATTGCAGTAGCATTAATATTACTTAAATGTGGTAACTCATATATGTATTATAACCCTAATGACGAACCTGAGTTATAATTTTTGATCCCCAATTTCTTTCCAAGTTTTCACACCACATTTTATCTTGGATCCTTCATGTGGTATCACAAGTTATACCTGACTTTCTTTTTCTGTAATCATATTTTTCCTCAAGAAATAATCTGATAAACCTATTCACACTGTGTTATAAATTGTTAATCTGAGAATTTTCTGCTTTATTTCACTCTTGTCCTGAATAATAGATTTTTCCCTGAATAAAAATCTCAGTAAATGTAATTACTTACAACACTGAAGAAATGAAAGAAGCAGGTATTCTTAACCCCATCACTGCCCTCAATGGAATAGCCAGACCCTGTATAGTAATACACTGAGATCCCATCAAAATGTAGACACATAAATACTTCTTTGCAATCTAAAAGCAACTACAACCCCTGTATGTAATACAGAAGAAAGTGCAGAAGTAATAAACATTGCAGAGAGGATCTCTACAAAATTAAAAATGAAATCCAAGGATCTGTAAGTCTTCTAAAGAACAGAGTAAATCACATAGGTTAAAAAGACTTATTAAGACTTTAAATGGTGTCTTATTTTAATATACTAGAAAATGTTTAAACTGTTTTGTAAACTAGAAGTTCCTGAACTCTCCTTTTAATTTTCTCAATTTTGTTCCTTTCTGTTTCTAACTAAAGTCACAATGCTAAATGGCACAGTTGCGTACTGCATACTGTTCTGCACAAAGTGCAAACATCACAGATCACCTGACTACATTTTTGTGATCTCCCTACTCTTTCCCTCGGTATCTCCTTCATCTGAGGCCATGCTTTTAATCTTAACACTCAGAAGGTAGAAGCAAAGTGTTCTTTGGAAGTCCATAGCCAGTCTGGTCTACATAATGAATTCCACACCAGCCATGGCTATACAATAAGACTGTGTCTCCAAAAATAATAAAATTAAATATTAAAAGGTTCTGAGAGCACTCCAGTGGAAAAAAAATCCCAAAACAGCTTTCATTCGAATGAAGAATCATTTGGAAAAAAAATACTGAATTTCCAGGACATCAGATGTCCAGTACAACTTATTGAACCATCACTCAGGGAACAAAAGGCCATTCTTTGGCAAAGATGAAAAACTAGATGTATCCTTCAACTTAAATTCTAAAACTGTCATTACAAACTTTTCATAAATTTTTCTGGATATATCTATCATCACACTTCTTGATAATTGTGAAAATGGCAAACATTTTGAAATAAGGTGAAAGTATAACAGGTGTGTGTGTGTGTGTGTGTGTGTGTGTGTGTGTGTGTGATCTGTGTTTGGATTCAAGGGGGAGAAGATACAAATCTTGTCTCTAGCTACTGTGCCATCCCATCTTATGCAAAATAGGATTTTATCTTAGACACACATCTTTCTACCCTGGAAACTTGAGGAAAACCATCTCATTTCCACATTAGATGTGTTTTCCCTCAAGTGGCACATGTCCATATTTCTGACTGCTTCTGCAAACCCTTGTTCTGCTTATATGACTCTCTTACCTTTAGTCTCTCTGTCCTATGTGGCATGCTTTGTATTATGGTCTGTAACCTGCACAAGCAAGGAGATGAGAAATTTTACATGTGGAAAGTTCTAAGATCTATCAGGAAATCTTCTCTCAGGACACAATGGAGGAGCGATATGTTGGGATAAAATGTGTGTGGGGTATGTGTGTTTATGTGTGTGGTATGTTTGTGTTTTATGGTGCTTGTAAGTTTGTGTGAGTGCATTGTCAGGATATTGGCTTATATATAGAAGGCTGAAGACATGAATTCAAGTAGAGTGTTTGTTTAGAAATCCAGTTTTTCTCAGAAATTATCTTTCCCTTCAACTCATTTCTACCACAGGAGAGCGTTCTTCGATAGGCATATATATGGATATGCATTTCTATTTTCCCATTATTTTGTTCCCCAAAGCTCATGTGTATATTTGAACCTCAACCAATGACACTATGCAGAGCTGGATTTTAGAAGACAGGGCCTAGTTTGGGGAGGAAGTCACTCGGATAGCCCAAAAAGGGTTTAATTGGCACCTGGACCATTTGCCTTCTTACCCTTTGAAGTGGGCAGTCACAATTACTATTTCTAGCCACAGGGATCAGCCAAGACATAATCTCAAAGCCATGAATGACAGAAATCATAAACAAAAGTAAATCTTCCCTCCTTTAAAGTTTATCATCTTAAACATTTTGTCACAGCAACGGGAAGCTAAGACAACGTATCAGTGTATGTCTGTCTCCAAAATATAATGCTAAGTAACAGGAACTATTTTAGACATTGCCATATGATTCCACTTCATTAAATTTCAAAAAATGCACATCTTAACTACATCAACTAGCAATGCCTTGAAGAATAATCAGAAATCGGACTTTAAAAAAAAATCTTAAGAATGGATGAACAAAGACAAGTGGGATCAAACTGGAGATGAGAGCAAAGGGGAGACGAGGCACCCAACCCAGCTGGCAATGTGGCATTTTAGCATGAGTGACAGTCACAGGAGTGTTGGGCTCATAATAAATGTGCACTATGTGCATAATCTTATAAAATTTTATCCATACACTTTTCATACCAATATATAAATCAAATTACAAAAAAGTACATTTAGTATAGATTTTGTGTCCTGGTTCATGCACTAATAGGATTTATATTTAACTGCCCACTCCAAGTAAATAAAAAACCATACCAAATGCACACAAGCAGGTGCTTTCAGATCTGCAAAACATACAGACAACTGAAATTTCTGAAAGAGGAGAATTTAGGAGCTGAACACTTTGTTTCAAGGTATTTTCTGATTTGTGGTAGACGTGGGTCTTACCTAGAAAGCAGGCAGACAGCATGATCATTTAAGTAAAAAAAAAAAAAATCTGATCCAATATCTGAAATCAGTGAGTTTAGCTCAATTGTAGGATATAACACTTATATAAAAAACATCCATTATCTTTCCATATGTTAAAATTACCATTTAAAATATCAAGCCAGGAAATATCTAATGGTAAACCTAAGATAACGTGCTAGATCTGAGCACTGAAGTTACATGCATTTTTGAGAGTAAAGGACATATGTGGTATCAAGGAGTCAGACATGGTATTTATAAAATGTCAATTCTCCCGTAATTAATCTATATATTCAATGCGTTGCTAACGAAAACCTGAGCATATCTGTTTGTATAACTTAGAAAGTTGATTGAAAAATAATATGGAAGTGCAAAGAATGTTGAACACCAGAAGTTATTGTTAAAAAATAAAAAGGACATTTAAAAAGTAACAACACAGGGTGGGTGGGATCAGGCCTAATGATGAATATGGGTGCTAAATACATGCAAAGGAGCCCTGTCCTTCTCTAGTCATCTGTAGAGCATCAGCAAAGATGGTCTCGGTGGGGACCATTATCATATATAAAGCCTACAAGTCAAAAATTGCATTTCATTTCAATTTTATTTATTATTACTATTATTGTTGTATGTATGATACATGTGAAAGTGGGCACATGTCATGATGCACATAGGGAGGACAGAAAACAATTTTGGAAGTTCTCTCCACCTGTATGTAGGTGCTAGGGGTCCAACCTGGGTCTCTAAGGTTGTGCTGCGAGCACATCACCTACCAAGCCCTATCACCTGCCTGAGTGCAGAATTCTTAGTGACACTGGAAGCTCTGGGTTGTTACATAGATTCTCGCCACATTGTGAAGGAGAGCCTCAAAATTGGATAATTCTTATCTATTACTAAGAAGATCAAACTCATTCAATGCCATCATCAAGATCTTCTTTAAAGAAAACCCATACTGCATCTCTCATGAGAATCGAATTCCCAAACTGTGTGAATCTCATGAAGTGATACTGAAGTATGTTAAGTAGATGTTAAGTAGAACTAAGCTGCACATAAGTATTAAAACAGGCTTTCAAGAGGATGTGATGGGTTATGTAGATCAAGTATGTCTTTATTTTTTAGAACTTATTTTTTCTTCTCTTGTATAATACATCCAGGCCCCCGTCCTCCCCTCTCCCTCCACCCCTCTTATCATCCCTCTTCTCACTCTTACTGACCAATTTTACTGCGCTAATCCTACCAATTCAAGAACATGGGAGATCTTTCCATCTTCGAAGATCTTCAATTTTTTTTCTTCAAAGATTTTAAGTTTTTGTCATACAAGTCTTTTGCTTGGTTGGTTAGAGTTACCCCAAGATATTTTGTTATTTGTGGCTATTGTGAAAGGTGTTGTTTCCCTGATTTCTTTCTGAGTTCATTTGTCATTTATATATAGGAGGGCTACTCATTTTTTTAGTTGATCTTATGGCCATCCACTTCACTGAAGCTGTTTATCAGCTATAGGAGTTACTGATAGAATTTTTGGGATTGCTTATATCATATCATCTGCAAATAAGGATATTTGACCTCTTGGTTTCCAATTTGTATCCCCTTGGTCTCCTTCTGTTCTCCTATTGCTCTAGCTAGAACTTCAAGCACTACGTTGAATAGTCATGGAGAGACTTCTGTTCCTTGTGGCCTCTGGTGTAGCAGTATGCTACAATCTTTTACCCTCAATTTAGGGAAGGAGAAAGGAAAAATAGAAACCTTCACCGCTATTGTTACAAGTAGCCTTAATACAGAAAGAAAGAAACGTAGAAATCTTCACAGCCTCTTTTTTAGGCTGTCCTAAGCTCGAATCTCTCCAACCTTTGTTCTCTTAGGAATTATCTCACTAACTGGCGGCAGCAACCCAACCAACAAACCACCAACCTATACCCACCCTGACTCTCAGGGCTTCAGAACTTTTATGCCCTAACCCAAAAGTTCCCATAAGCCCATGCGGCACACAATCCCAAAGACAAGCTATAGTGCCAGAATGACTACACCCAACCAAATTATAGCCACCTTTATCAAGCATTCCAATCCCAACTCATAAAAAACTATACCACAGCTGGGGTGGGAACACAAACCTCTAGTTAAACCAAAAAGCTTTTCTTAACGTAAAAATTCCAAATGTTCCTCTACACTCTGGTCCATCAAGAAGTCTCTGCCTGAGTTGAGGGCTGGGACTTGGCAACTGTTCTTCTGGCTGGCTGACTTGACCTGCACTGGTTCTTCAGATTGCATGGATGTAATGGCACTGGGGGCTATCTGCAGGTGTTGGGGACTGGGTTGGCAGAGCTTGAGAAGAGGAGGAAGGGGCTACAGAGGAGTTGTGGAAACAGAACCAAACTTCCTGCAGGTGGGATTCCTACCTGGTTTTTCCATTGGCTTGGGCTGTGAAAATATGTCTTCATCTAATTGGACACGCAATGTTAGAAAATGAGTGCTGCTATGGTTTAATCATCAGAAATGTTAATTTGAGGGGCTTCCAGTCTTCCAATCTGTTCCAAAGAGAGGGATATTACCCATCTAAAGGTGGTGGTGTTTCTTTTAGCACAGTGCAGGCTTTGGCTGCCTCTTTATTTTCATGAGAATGCTTTCCATGCTCACTAAGACATGCAGTAATTCCAGAAGGAAACATATTCTCTTTCTTTTATTTCATTAATTCAAGTGAAAACAAACAAACAAAAGCTTTTCCACAAAAGATGCAAACAAAGTTTAAACTTAAAGAAGACAGAAGTGTCATAGAAATCTCTGAGCAAGAAAACATGAGGTAATATCCATTCCTGGATAGAAACTTACAAGTCTGCAAAGCCCTGGAGAGGAAGAGTTTAATTAGAAAGATGTGTCTCCAGAAGGAATCATGATTTGAATATCCCTGGAGCACAGAAAAGTTAAAGATTCATCAAACAGACTGGGAGCCTCTACAGAGAATTGCCCCCTAAGGCATGAAAGCTCCTATTTTCCAGGTTAGAAATCAGCAAAGAAATCGAGGTCAGATGTTGATCATTCCCTGTAGAAGTCTTGAAGCTAGACTTTGATGGTTACTCATTACATTTTGGCAAAATAAAAAGGTTAAAAGAATGATGGCCCATCAAAGCAGAACCAGCTTACACAAATGCATTTGGCTAAAATTCCCAATATTTATAATAATGTTGAAATAGTCTTGCCTATAAAGAATCTAAAGGGCAAATCATTACCATATCTCCTGAGATATCAAGCTAATCCTATGCTCTATTACAAAAGCATCTTATTTTCATATTTTTCCACTTTTTAACCATGCAGGGGAATAACTGCTACTTCTCACCAAAGCTATGAAGTTTCTTTAAACCTTAATGTCTGTCTTGTGATCCAAAACAGAGGTCCACAACTGGTAAGTAGCCAAAATGTGTCTAAACTCAGCATGTCATTCCCAGCTGGAAAATTTGGAAAGTCTACAATGTATTTAAGGTAGGAACACCTGGATTTTTCAGTCCCCTTTAAAGTCAGCTTACATTTCCTTAGTCGTGACTTAGCTAACACTGTGTGATTTAATGAAAGTCTATTATATCATGCATCAATCAATTAAGTACTTTATAAAATAGTGTTACTCCTCTAAGCATCCTACCCAGCTCCAGCTGACTTCCACACAGGAAACTGCTGTTTCTGCTAGAGAGGCAAAGGTGAAAAGTGCAGAAATTGGGAACGTGCCGCTTTCTTTTCTGACTAGGTCTAGATTTCTGGCCAGATTTCCATTGAGTTTCCATGACTTTTCACTACTGCTTAAATTTAAGTATATTGTTTACGAGACAGCCTTCAGTAATTAGGCTGCTGCATGGTCTCACCAAGGAAGACAAGGAAACATTCTCATACTTGAAAGCCTTGCTAAACCTCAGCAGAAGGGACCACAGACATGGTAAACACCAACCTGGAGAGTGGAACCCCGAGAGTCTCCGCTCAGGTGTTTTCACTGATTCAGAACACCTCAGGGGCAGATCATGAGCAATCAAACATCCCCCACAGAAACCCAACACCTGCAGACAATACAAAATGCCAAGGCCTATGCATTCCTTTTTCCAACAGTGCAAAAAAAAAAAAAAGTTATTTTACACGCAACTAAAAATCAACTTCCACAATAACAGCCAGTCTGCTCTTTGAAGAAAAGAAACATTAAGTCTTGTCTCTGAAATAATAGGTATCCAACAAACAAATAAAAATTATTTCATACTGTGTACACAGTTTGTATGTTTATATTTCACAGCAAAATGTATGATTATATTTAAGTCAGGCCTGATACTAAAAGATGAGACAGTGTTTAGATCTCTTTACAATACAAACACAATTTTTTTCATGAGCAACTCAAAATGCACAGAGGTCATTTAATCATGTTTCAGCAAAATAAACAACACCTTAAAGTCCTAGACAGATAAGAAGGGATGAAATAAATATATTCTGACCGTTGCTGTAGTTGTTTCCAAATCTAGTATATGAGCAGGAAGGCAGGACACAGGAAGAAAGGCAAGCTCTCTGCACTACAAGGAAATTGCAAACACATGCCCTCCTTGTATCTGCTCTGACCAGAAAATATCCACTGTCCTGGATAAAGGTTGCTGTGAAATTTTTGTTTAAATTAAATTATTTAATGATCAAAGGAAAAAGATGAATAAGTGAAGGAGCGTGGGGAGGGGGAGATGTGTGTGTGTGTGTGTGTGTGTGTGTGTGTGTGTGTGTGTACATGTTAAAGGAAAAGAGAAAAGGTTTGAATGAAGGTTTGTGCTGGGAAATGTTTATCAGCATCGCTTGAGCATATTTTTTTTAATTCTAAAAAACAAGAATACTAAAATTACTACTCTTATTAAAAGTTTACCATTTCACATGAATATAATATTCTTTTCTGATGGCTACCAGAGGTACAGCTGGACTACGAAAGCAATCATTCTTTTGAACTGGGATGTTTATATGAAATATATTAAACAATTTATATTTTGTGTTCTCCATCAATGAAAATTCAATGGCCGTATTTCATATGAAGAAATGTTAAACATGAGCATAGTGACCACATTCTTCCTCTCAGGAATTCCCCATGCACCAGCCCTGGACACCATGCTCTTTGGAATCTTCCTGGTGATTTACATTCTCACCGTCCTGGGAAACCTTCTCATCCTGGTGGTGATCAGGGTGGATTCCCACCTCCACACACCCATGTACTACTTCCTCACCAACCTCTCCTTTATTGACATGTGGTTCTCCACAGTCACAGTGCCCAAAATGCTGATGACCTTGGTGTCCCCAGAGGGCGGGGCTATCTCCTTCCACAGCTGTGTGGCACAGCTCTACTCCTTCCACTTCCTGGGTAGCACCGAGTGTTTCCTCTACACGGTCATGTCCTACGATCGCTACCTGGCCATCAGTTACCCACTCAGGTACAGCAGTATGATGAGCGGGAGGATGTGTGTCCTCCTGGCAGCTGGCACCTGGCTCATTGGTTCCCTGCACTCTGCTGTCCAGACTACACTGACCTTCCGTCTGCCCTACTGTGGACCGAACCAGATCCAGCATTACTTCTGTGATGTGCCTCCCATTCTCAGGCTGGCCTGTGCAGATACCTCGGCCAATGAGATGGTCATCTTTGTAAACATTGGGGTAGTAGCTTCTGGATGCTTTCTGCTGATTGTGCTATCCTATGTGTCCATTGTCTGTTCCATCCTGAGGATCCGCACTTCAGATGGCCGACACAGAGCTTTTCAAACTTGTGCTTCTCACTGCATTGTGGTCCTCTGTTTCTTTGGCCCTGGTGTCTTCATCTATTTGAGGCCAGACTCCAGGGATGCTGTGGATGGAGTTGTGGCCGTTTTCTACACTGTGCTGACACCCTTACTCAACCCTGTAGTGTACACCCTGAGGAACAAGGAGGTGAAGAAAGCCCTACTGAAACTAAAATATAGGTCAGTGTTTACTCAGGGTAAATAAACAAGTAAATCTTAATGTGCTCAACATCTTCAAAATATTTGATTAAATTATTCTTTCAATGTGACCATGAGACTTTCAAAGATAACTTCAAATGTCTAACCCTGATTTCTAACGAAGGACTGATTTTTTTTCATTCTTTGGTAAACACTTGTAAGAATCCCAAATTAAACATGCTATGTATGTGATAACTCAGCAGAAGTATAACATTGTTGCTCTGCTTTCATATGCTGATAAAATGATCAGAAAAACAACTTCATTTCACTATGTATAGAAACATTTTCTAGAATTGTAATCCAGTGTAATATTCTCACCATATGTTTTATTCAACTGAAGTAAGACCTTTAGGAATCTCCTTCTCTGTGTGCTTTAAATATTTCACAAAAAATTATAAATAATACAGTCAATTAAAAATCATTGAATGCTCATGAGGAAATGGTCATACTAGAAATCACTCAGCAAAACAGTTTTATTCCCCAAACTGTCTTTATTCCCTTTTATGAGCTAAAACTGTGTAGACCATTACTTTTTTAATACTCTGACAACCAAGGCTTTGACTGTAAACATGCATCTACTAATGTATCATAAAATTGCTTGTTTTCTATTGGTTACTTATAACAACTATCAGCTGTCCTTCTATGTAAATCCTGACATTTTGTCCAAATTTAAAATGTCCATTTCAGCAAACTTAAATTTTATTCTGTAAGAAAATAGGACGGACATAAAGTATAAAAAAAAATCCTTAGAGGGAAATAATCAAAAATGTTGATTGAGTTTATTCTCCAATTTATAAAAATTTAGAGATTCTCATCAAATTATGCTACTTCTACAAGCCATATTTGTTTGACTTAAAGTATAAAATGTACTTTGGATACTTGCTAGGAGATAAGATCTGTACCATAAATTTCACAATCTGTTGTCCATATCCCTATATAGATAGATAGATAGATAGATAGATATATGTATATATTGAAATGTGAATTATTTTTCCTAAAAATGCTTAATTCATATGTCACATGCACCCTCGTAATGCAATACATGTCACTCTTTCTAGCTGGTGAGGAAGATGGATCTGAAAAACCAATATTAAGTGTTCCCAAACTCCAGTGCATTGTAGAGATTTTTGAGGAAAAAGTATCCTTCTGTGATGGTTTGCTACCACTTCCTTGAGCAAGCTGTGACGCTGGGCTGAGAAGAAAACCCTGCAAACTGTGGTAGCATGGCACACATCAATCACGAAGGAGCGTCAAGGTGGACTGTTGGCAAGAGCCCATTCTATAAATCATCTCAATTTCCAAAGTCAAAAGCCAATGTGCAGAATGGACAAAATTACTTCATGGCTGGGTTGACTTTGATTCTAATTCAAAATTTCTACCATCACTTTGCTTGGTTTGTTGTTGCTGTTTGTCTGTCTGTTTGTTTTGGGGATAACATTGCACTATGTGTCCCAGGTTGGCTTTGAACTTTCAGTTTTCCTGCCTTAGTCTATAAGTGCCAGAGTTACAGCTATGCCCCACCACAATTAGCCCAGTGGTAACTATTAATTAGTATATAACACTCACTTTGAAAATGCCTCCCCTAGTTCACTAGGAGGAGGATAAGGCATTCATTCATTTTATTTACATTTCCCACAGTGTGAAATTGTTAAGTCTCACTGGGAATTTTATAGTTAACCTCTTAAAACAGCCCAGCTAGAACTCCCCTTCTGGTTCACCTACAGGGACAAACAACCTTGGCCTTCTGACCAGTTAGATGCAGGCCCCTGTCAGCTAATACACCTAGTCAGGACATTGAGATTATTAAGAAATAAAGTGAAACGTAGAATGCTTTGGTTTAGGTCTCTAACGACCAATTTTTCTCTCATTAGAATTAAAAGAGTCAAATACAATGTGATTCAGCATACAAATCAAAAGCTCTGTGAATTTAAGGCACATTCATGCTGTGTGAAAATTTCATTTAAAAGCCACACAGTTGGCATGTATGTGCAGATCATCACCTTCCCTGGGTGTGGATGACTAGGTGCATCGCCTTGCCTTTGCAGGATGCAGTGGGTTTACCATATCATCTCACACGTGCTTTGTAACATTCTAAAATTCCACCAATTCCCAAGGCTCCAGAATGTGGCTTAAAGTTCTGTATTTTCTATGTCTGAAATTTAGATGTCACCTAGTTAAAATAATTGAATAAATTATGGCATTGATTAATTACTGAGAAATTAAGGCTGAACTGATACACAAGTATCAGCACTGGGATCATTATATAAGTTACCCTGTCCTTTAAGAATTTGAATCCCTACGTGTTAGCCAGTTACTACTTATAATTTTAAATCTTTTTCAGTTGTTAATTAGCTAAGAACATACAGTTTCAGAAAAATCCATGAGATATGTCATAAGCATGCATTATCATATTTTAGAGATTCAGGATGGCCTGGAAATGATATCCCCGCTCACAGGCCTCTGTGTACACTGTTACAGAATGATGCCCCAAGAAATGCTAATGTGAGAAAAATGCAAAGGAATAGATCAAAATATGATATAAAGTGGACACAGATGATCTGAACTTCAACATTGCACATGTGGAGTGCAAACATCAACTGTGTTTTTTTTTAACTCTCTTCTAAAATTTTCCTTTGAAAACAATACTGATAGCTCTCTAGCATATTAGTAAGGACATACATATTCACAAAATAAACTTATCTTGATAACGTAGATGACTCATTATTAATTTTTAAAATCAGTCATTTTGTTTTTCAGAGCTTGTATGCCTCTTGATGCCTTCCTATCTCCCTTGTCTCCTCATCTTTTATTTTATTTTCCCCTTATTTTATTTTCAATCACATGAAGATGTCAAATGTGAAAAGGCTTTTAGCCACACATGAATTTCATGTTATTTTTTCTTGAGGAAGTAATGATAAGAGAAAAAAACAAATCACTATGAATACAAGTCATATACACATGCAAAAATCATACTCACATATATAGGCATAACTGTCCAAAAATATGTGCTTTCTTAAGTCAGTGATTATTGTTGTTCACTGATATTACCCTGATATAAAAAAAAAAGAAGTAATCTTTAAGTTGTCTAAAAACACCACAGCTATCATCAGCTTTGGTACCAGATAGTGTAGGATCAAAGCTTGACCATAATGTCCATTTAGAGGACACCACTTATCAGAATTCTTGCTAAAGGTTAAACTGAGATAATCCAGGTAAAGCATATAATATATCACAATTTCAAGAATGTCTATAGTTTTCTTTCTTAAAATGTTAATTTTGAATATGTTAATGTTGCATAAATTTTACTAATAGTTAAATTTGTTGCAAAGTTAATAAAAATCTCTGTATATCATAAACCAAAATAGTTATTTGACAGAAAAAATGGCTGAATTGTATATAATGTTGTTATTTACTAAGGCAACTCATCAGTAAAAAAATTATATTTCTGCCTCCTTAAAAATACTGTTCTACTGTCAAGAAAAGTGCAGGCAAGTGTGACTCCAACCAGCAAAACAGCTTGTGCACAGCAAAAGAAACACTCCACTAAATGAAGCAATAACCATGGACTGAAAGAAGTATTTACAAGCCATGAATTTGATACACAGTTAATATCCAAAATAGATCATTCAAAACACTTCAAAACATGCATATGTATGTGAGTACATAAGGAGTGAATTTCCAAAAATGGGTCAAAGCATTTGAATATTTTTTAAATAATTTGTTTGAGTTGCAAAGAGGTATGCCTTCAACATCACTAATCATCAAGGGAATGCAAATTAAACCATAAACATGAAATAGTGAATTACTACCAAAAGTCAAAACTCAAGCCCATTACATGGAGATGCCTACAAGGATGGACTCTGTCCAGTCTACTTAGTCATGCACCAACAATTTAGACTATTTTATCATGAATTATTTCCCTATTTTTAAATTTTAACTTTTTGATTTGATAAACTTTTGATCATACAGAAGTACTATATTTATGTGTCTTATACCCTTTCTTTCCTCTCCAACTCCTTCCATGCCCCCTGACACTCTTCCAAATAAATGACTTCTTCATTATTAATATTATTACATGTACATACACTTTTTTATTTTAATTTTTACATATATCCATATATACACATATGTTTGTTTATACTTCTAATAAGTACTTGTTTAAGACTGACCACTTGGGACAATTTATCAGGAATCTCATCTCTGAAAAAAAATCCCTCTCTCACCAAACACTAATGGCCTGTAGCTCTTCATCTATGGATGGGCCTTTATGAAGGTTCCCCCATCCATGATGGCATGTCAACTATTTTTGTCACTGTAAAGATCTTGTTTAAGCAACCATATTGCTGAGATCCATGGGTGCAGCTTCCCTGTCATGTCCAGACGACACTAGCAACAGAATCTCTGTTCAGATCCACAGATTTTTTTGGAAACTGGAACATGTTTTTCCTTAATTCTTTGTATATTCTGAATATCACTCTTCTCTTCCATTAGAGATATAGCTGGTAAAGATTCTCTACTACTCTTCGGGCTTCATCTTCATTTAGTTGATTGTTTTCTTAATTACAGCTTCTTTTTAGTTTTATAAAGACATATTTGTCAATTGTTGGCCTTAATTCTTGAGTAAATGAAGCTCTATTCAGAAAGTGTGTGTATATACATTTAACATATTACATACATATACATATACATATTTAACTTTTTGAGATTATAATACAATTATGTTAATTCTCCCTTCTCTTTCTTCCCACCAGTCCTCCCATGTATAACTACTTCTCCCTTTCAAATATATGATCTTTTTCTTTAATTAAATATATAATGTATATTTAAATATGTATTCCTAACTGTATATATGCAACCATATAATTTTACTTGTGCGTGTGTGTGTGTGTGTGTGTGTATGTTTTCAGATCTAGCCATTTAGTATTGTATAACTTTTTGTTGTGTTCTTTCCTAGGGAATACTATTTCTCTGCACTTAGCACCTAGTTGTCTGTAGTTTTTTGTGAGAGTTGAGGTCTTTTATGGTTTTCCCTTTCCACAGTGGTATGTCTATTGCTGTCATTCTCCTTAATGTTGGATATGGGTTCACTATATTATTATGCTGGGTATGCTCCCTCCAGTAATGTTCACTTAAGGAATTTTATCATGAAGACATGTTGAATTTTGTCAAAGGTTTTTTTCTGCATCTATTGAGATGATCATGTAATTTTTTTTTACTTTAAGTCCATTTATATGATTTATAATGTGATTTATGTATATTGAACTCTCCTGGCACACCTGAGATAAAGAGAATTTGATCTTGTTGGAGGGTATTTTTGATATATACCTGACTTCAAATTGAAGGTATTTTATTTATTAAGAGTTTTTGGATCTGCATTCAATGGAATATTGGCCTGTAGGTTTTTTCTTTTTAATGTGTTTTACCTGGTTTGGGTATTATAATAACAATGGTTTTTCAGAGGGAGCTCTTCTGAATTTTTTTCATAATTTAAGAAGCGTTGGTCATAGATCTCTTTGAAAGTCTGGTATAACACAGCTGAGAGTCCACATGGGCCTGAACATTTCCGAGCCCAGTGAATTGTATTGCTGTTCTGAACTCCTTGTTTGTTATGGACTCATAACAGGTTGTTGGTTGATCATAACAGGTTAGGTTGTTGATCTCTTGGTTTAACTTTGGTGGTATGAATGTTTCTAGGAATTCATCCATTTATTTTAGATTTTTTTCACTTAATGAGTATACGTTTGTACAATGCAATATTTTGAATTTCTTTGGTGTCTGTCATGATGTTTCCCTGCTCATTTTTGATTCTGTTATTTTGGATTGTATCTTTCTTTCTTTTGGTTAGTTGGGCCAAGTGTTTGACAAGCTTATCTTCTTATTGAACCAGCTCTTAGATTTGTTGATTCTTTGTGTTGCTTTCTCATTAAGTCTTCTGTTTATGCATCCGTCAAAATGTAGACAGAATTCAATTTATTCTGAAGACTCTAGATCATCTCTTTACTTGCTTTTCTAGATTCTAACACTGATCTATATCCCTTCATTTAGACTCTTTTACGTTTTTCTGAGTTTATCTTTCCAGCCTCTACCTTACTGTTACATCTTCTACTCATAACTTTGAACTTTTTCTCTTGTGCCTTCTGATGACATTGGGCCATTATGGTTACTATATGATGACTTTTATTTTAATCAAAGAAATCTTTTTCATTTAAGAAACTTATTCACATTAAAAAAAAACCCTTTGCCCTGTAAACTACAATATTCAAAGATTTTGTTAAGGAATTAGAGTAATCATCAGCACAGTAATTTTGCAATTAATGTTAATATTTTTAATTGAACTTTAATTAAAAATAAATTTGTATTTTGTCTATTCTGATACTTTCCTATATGTATATAAGGTATATAAGGACCATGTTCACACCTTTTTATCCCCCTCTAAAAACCTCCCCATCACAGACATCCCTCCCCAAACTTCATTAACTTATATTTTAATCCTTATTAATTACCCATTGGATCTAATTTGTAATTTCCCACACCTATCTACTGGAGCACGGTTAACCTATGAGGCACAACACTCCTAAAGAAAACTGACTTTCCTTCAGTTTTATGAGTTCATCAGGGTAACCATTTTGACATCTCCAAAAGAGACTAATTCATCCCAGTCTTCCCCAACCTCCTATTGCATCCTGTGTGTGTGCAATCTAGTCTATGAATTAGCATCCTTAAAACACTGAATCCCCCAGTCCATTATAATTCTCCCTGGATAACCACATTTTCCCCATATGTGTACTGAGTTATGAACACAACTGGAGATCATTTACTTCATTGATTGCCATGTATTATATCATACTTTGTCTTGCCAATGATGACGTGCCTTTCCTTGTGATGGACAAAATACCTGCCGTATTGTATGGAAGCTATATGATTAGGATTTTAATTTTTACTATATTTGTTATGATTTAATTATGTGTATATTTAATATATTTTGACTTTTAGGAATTGAATTGTAACATATAGTTAAAAATAATAACTCTAAAGTGCATGATATAAATAAGTGTAGAACATGTAGGCCATTGTTTTATAATATTTCATTGCAAAAATAAAAATGTAATTTCATTCCATTGTTATGCATTTCAATATTTGACTTTTTGCCCACTAGAAATGAAGCATTTCTAGAGGTTAAATTTTTAACAAAAATATTAAATACAGATAGTCACACATACATTTAGATGTGGAATTATGTTTAAGAAAGAATACAGTACATATTATGAACCTTGTTTTGGATATGTTTGCATAGCAATGCACATAGATACAGAACCACTGAAAGACTTAAAAATGATCCCTGCTAATGTGCAATAATACCATAACTATGTTCTCCTAAGTACATGCACATGGGAAATAAACCCAAAAGAAGCCTACTGTTATGTCAACTAAAAGAGAATTTCAACCTCATAAAGCAACTGAGGTAACATCACAGTGCTTTGTTGGTGGTGTTTAAGATAAAACAAATTATTTGGAGAGAGATTAAAGATCAAACTATTGGCAAATATAGAATTCTAATTGCAATTTTGAAAATCCTTAGAAAATACAAGAACTGAATATTCCTGAGATGCCAGATTCAATGATGAATTATAGTTAAATTATATTGCTGATGATGGAAAAATTAAGTATCTTTTTACCAGTAACTATTGGCTATGAGAATGGGCTACTTTGTCTTTGAATTTGACCAGTGCTTTCTTAACGTCCTTATTCCTCAAGGTGTACACAACAGGGTTGAGTAAAGGTGTGAGCACAGTGTAGAAAACAGCCACAACTTCGTCCACAGCATCCCTGGAGTCTGGCCTCAAATAGATGAAAACACAAGGGACAAAGAAACAGAGGACCACAATGCAGTGAGAAGCACAGGTTTGAAAAGCTCTGTGTCGGCCATCTGAAGTGCGGATCCTCAGGATGGAACAGACAATGGACACATAGGATAGCACAATCAGCAGAAAGCATCCAGAAGCTACTACCCCAATGTTTACAAAGATGACCATCTCATTGGCCGAGGTATCTGCACAGGCCAGCCTGAGAATGGGAGGCACATCACAGAAGTAATGCTGGATCTGGTTCGGTCCACAGTAGGGCAGACGGAAGGTCAGTGTAGTCTGGACAGCAGAGTGCAGGGAACCAATGAGCCAGGTGCCAGCTGCCAGGAGGACACACATCCTCCCGCTCATCATGCTGCTGTACCTGAGTGGGTAACTGATGGCCAGGTAGCGATCGTAGGACATGACCGTGTAGAGAAAACACTCGGTGCTACCCAGGAAGTGGAAGGAGTAGAGCTGTGCCACACAGCTGTGGAAGGAGATAGCCCTGCCCTCTGGGGACACCAAGGTCATCAGCATTTTGGGCACTGTGACTGTGGAGAACCACATGTCAATAAAGGAGAGGTTGGTGAGGAAGTAGTACATGGGTGTGTGGAGGTGGGAATCCACCCTGATCACCATCAGGATGAGAAGGTTTCCCAGGACGGTGAGAATATAAATCACCAGGAAGATTCCAAAGAGCGTGGTGTCCAGGGCTGGTGCATGGGGAATTCCTGAGAGGAAGAATGTAGTCACAAGAGTCACGTTTGACATTCCTTCCACTATGTATCATTCTCCCTATAGAGATATAAGGGTCACTCAGACTTTAACAAATAAGTTTCCATGTTTAATAAATACTAGACTTTATGTTACTTCATATAAGTCTTCCTTAGTGAAGGCCTAGAAATACAAATAGTAGCATACACAAATACATATAAGAAGACAATGTCTTTGTTTTAGTTTTGTTTGATGTCATTGTGAATTCCCACAGTTACATAAAACATTCAAATGTTTGTGGGTCAGACCTACTGTGGTATTACTCATGGGTCTTAAAACTCGAAGAGAAAACTGAATATTTAATCTCACCTGAGGGTCAGAATTTTATTCTAAGGTATTTGTGTCTGTTGGTATAATTTAGTCTTGAGCAGCTTTAAATCTGAGCTTTCTGTGTGTTAATGATTCTTGTCAGATTTCTTTATTATAGGCTTCTGGGAGCCACTCTAGTATCGACACAATCCTAAGCACCTGGCCACCTCACAATAAAGGTACTTTTTCCATCACTGGGAGAGTCACTTTCCCATTGCTAAGACAAAGTATGGTTCAAGACAATCATTGAAGTAAGTAATCTCCAACCATGTTCGTAGCTGAGTACATATTTGGGAAAATGTGATTATTCAGGAAGAGTGTAGTAATTTGAAGCAATCTTGGAGTCTATTTAAAGTTTTGTCTACCAGAATCAGTTTTCTCCTTTGGATCCTGACAGAAACTTCAAGAATCAAGAATTGCTGATATTAATGACTATCACTGGAGACCATGACTTATTCCAAGTATTTACTATTAAATATGTTATTTAATAACGCTAACACTGTCTGCCTGACTGAAAAGTTGGAAGCAAAGACTGGCAATCAATCTCTGCTTAGTGAATGACAGTAAACCACTCTATATTGAGCTTTGATGAAATACTGCAGAATTGTTTCTTCTGGATTTTAGAAAGGGAATATATAAGTTGTCTTTGGAACCCCAGAAAGCCCATTTGACAGCAAGCTGTAGACAGCTTTGTTTTGCTCATTTACTGATGTTCCATTACTGCCTGCTTCTCAAAGAGTCTCCCTAGAATCTCTAAGCCACATAAGAATATCAGATGTCCATCTGCACAGTAGGATTACCTACAACATCCCCTCTGTCCAGAAAAGAGAAAGCTTCAAATATATTAAACCACCCAATTCCTCTCAACTTATGTATCATTAAGAACATCAAATTTATAGTGCTCTTAAGCACAAAAAGCTGTGTAAAGAGCAGTTTTCTGTTGTGCATACTTTATGCTAGGATTCTGATTACTTTCTGATTTTGTTAGACAGCATATTTTATCTGGACCCTCTTTCCTCATAATCCTTAAACAAAAACAGTGCTCTCACAAAATGGAATGACTCTGTCAAGTCTGTGTTGTTCATTCAATACCTACGACTCAAAATTGAAACCAATGCAAACAGAGGGGCCCCAATACTCCCAATTGTGGGAGTATTCAGTATGATTAAGGTTGAAATGATTATTTTCACTTAATACAAAATATTGTCTCAAACTAACAATTGTTTTTGCCTTTATTTTTTTTAACTTTACTGTGAGATGAATTGACTTGTGAAACCATGTTTTACTAAAAAAGAAAAAAAAGGATTTGCTCTTAAAGATTCCAGATAAAATACATAGTCCCTGTAAGGAATGTGGCTTTAGCTACAGTAAAATTTTCCTTTTGTAAATAGGAGAAAATGGTGGAAACTAAATTATTGAAGTTGCCAATATGACCACGAAGAGCCCTTCAATTAGGGAAACATAGCTAGGAAATGTCTACTGCAGCAACAGGACTCAGTCACAAAGAAAATACATTTAATGTTGATAGAAAAGAAAATAACCACGAGGAGAAGTCCAAGGTAGTCTGAGACTACAGCAGGAATCAAGAAGACCAATGTTTAACTTATATGACTACTATAACAACTTTGATATTACTTAAATCATGCACTCAATCACTGACTTATCTGCCCATCTCTTCATCCTCCTACATACCTATCTATCCAGCAAAAGGCTAACTAAAGTTAGGGTAAACCCTAACAACTTACAAGTGTCATTCATGATGTGAAAAATTATACTAAAAGAAAAAGGAACTAGATGGAAAACGTGTGAAATCCACTCAAGAACATCAACAAAGTGGGTTTCATTTTAGTAGCAAAACATACCTGAGCTTTTCCACAAGTGTTTCACCTTCTATATGCTATGGACAAGCACTAGTTTGCAGGTTATCAGATAAACATACACTCTGAGAGGAGAAAAGGTTGTCTTTTCTAATTAAAATTCAATTTAACTAGTTCACAGACTTAAAAATCAGCATGACTAAATGTGCAGGAGCTTAACTTCGTTTCAAGTCTCAAGAGATGGGATTGCCCTTGGGTTCCCAGGTTCCCTTGATAAAACATCAAAAAAAATCAGCAAGACATGAAAGAAAGCTTTTCTTAAACATGAGTCTCTCCTCGGATTATCTCATGTCTTCTTGCATCTCTCTAGTGCCTATTCTCCACTTAAAATTTCCAAAGACCACGTGGGCATCTCCTGACTGTTCTGGATAGCTGCATGTCGCTGTTTCTAACACTATCTGTTGTCATCAACTCAAACATCCATATTCCTAACATTTACTATAGTTTTCATGGTTCTAGGCAATTTTATCAATTGATTCCAATGTGGATATACATCCTTACACTTGAAATTTACCAACCTTCAGTTACATAAACGTTTCATGTATTAGAGTCTTCCAGATACAGCAGAGCTGAACTCTCAGAGACTGTGACAGCAGGCACAAGAAAGACCTCCTATAAAGGGAGGCGGACACAAGTTCCACCCCTAACCAAGAAGCTATTTGCAGTCGGTAGCTATTGTAAAAAAGAATATCAATTTTCTCTAATGGATTGTCACTGAGTATTCCAACCACATACCAGGACAGGTCCCATGCCCAGAAGCAGTAATCCAACACAAAACGCATAGGCTTTTTGTGTGCTTTGTTTCTGTTTCTGGTTTTGTTTTGTTTTTTGTTTTTTTTTTTATCTCATTGGGACTTTGTGCTTGTTTGTTTAGGTTTACCTTTTGTTTTGTTTTCTGGGATTTTTTTGTTTGTTTAAAGAAAGAGAACATAGAATTAGTTGAGTAGGGAGGTAGGGCAGATTTGAAGGAGGGGAAAGAATATGATCAAAATATATTGTATGTATAAAAATTTTAAATAAATTTTAAGTTAAATAAAATTTAATGAAGTTAATGATGTAAGGTATTCTTCCTTTTAGACCTGTACTATGCCAAGAATAAATAATTTTTCTGTATAATTTAAAATTGTAGCTATAATGATTTCACTAATTACAATGATTTTTGGTCAGATATATTCATATATATTATTGTTTGTATTTGATTATTACAGTTGAGATTTATCACATTCTGGCTGATAAAAAAGAAAATGAAAAATTGCATTATATAGTTTAATAAATTTAGTCTAATCCATAATCTGTCTGATTAGCCTCTTTTGATTATTTACTTCAAAATAGCATTATCTCAACAAATGTCATGGAGATCACCAATATAAGCAATCAAACTAAACTGAGTCTATTTTATATCTACTTTTTGATATGTAGTTAATATGCTGTTTTTACACAAATACCTCAAAATAAATTATTGAAGATGCACATATTTCTCTGCTGCAAGGTTATCCTTGTCATGCAAACATGTACCTATGTCTTATAAGCCAATCATAAATATTTTTTGTTAAACCTCAAACAGATATTACTCTGAACTTCTGAAGATCTTTAATGAGTTTTGTCCAATTTATTTAGACGGTGTGAATCATCTTATTTCTTCTTACTTCAGGGTTACTATGACAACACTGGGATTATTTAAATACACATGTGAAGGCTGCTGGTCTAAATCAATGGATAATGTGTGAAAGCTTAATATTGAATCCCACAGTCCATTAACACAATACAATCTTCCGTCTCTTCAGAAAATTTTAGACCTATAACAAAATTGTTTCGGAAAATCTATTGTCACACTTGATCACCTTTTTTTACATTTAGGCTCAGGGTACCTCTTATCCTGAATGTTATTGGATGTCTGGGCAATATAAGTATTGTTCTGGGAAAATCCTATGGATTTTAGAGTGTTTATCTGAATTCTTGACATTCAACCACATGATGCCAATTCCCACAATAGTCAACAAGTTCTCCATACAATGCCAAATAATCCCAGTGAGGCAAAACTACCCCTAGTTAGAAGTTGTTAATCTGCATGTTTAATAGACACTTGATTTTTTAAAATAATTTAAAATTTATATTTTTATTTTGATGTATATAACTCTTTTGTCTTCATGTACATATGTGTATTATATATATACCTGATACTTGTGGGGGCCAGAATAGGGTATCAGATCAAAGTTGTAAATTACCATGTGTGTCCCAGGAACCTAACTCGGTTCTCTGCAAAAACAGCAAGTGCTCTTAACAAATGACCATTTCTTCAACCTAATACTTGAGGTTTTATTATATTGATTCTTTACAAAATACTCAAACTAATAATTTTGCAATGCATTTTATAAATATTTCTAGATTATCATTAAAGCATTGCTTTAAAGCATACATTATGTGTATATTCAAACATACATCAAGTGATTGTAATACATTTGAATAGCTTCCTATTTTTGCCTACTAGAACATTAGCATTTCTAGAAATACAAATTTGTATAAAGAAATAGTAATCACACATACACACTCTAAATTATATATTATAAGCTTATTTTTAATGCATTAGCATTACCATAAATACAAACAGAACCAGTAAAGGAATAAAATATACAATTGAAACGCCACAGCCACGGGGTAACATGACCCCTGATAGTTGCTGCTGCTTCTGAACAAAAGTACCATGATTTCATACTCTTTAACTCATTTGAATAACAAATAGACCTTTAAAAAGCAACATATGGACTCAGCTTAAAGAAAAACAATTCAATCTCTACATTGATTGGGTCTTGACCACATCACATCATAATTATATGTATATATATATGTATTTAAATTAAAAAAATTAAAACTTTGGAAAAGAGACCATCGGTAAAAATATGAGCACATTTGCCATACATGAGGGATCTAGTAGTAACTTCTAAGACCATTAAAAACATATAAACTCTGAATCCTGAGAAGCTGAATTTAAGCAATGATTTATAAATAAATTCTATTATTGATGTTCTAAAAATTAAATGTCCCCCTTCCTAGTGTTACTGTCTTTGAAAAAATGCTACTTTCTCTTTGAGCTTCAGCAGGGCTTTCTTCACTTCCTTGTTCCTCAGGGTGTACACTACAGGGTTGAGTAAGGGTGTCAGCACAGTGTAGAAAACGGTCACCACCCCATCCACAGCATCCCGGGAGCCTGGCCTCAAGTAGATGAAAACACAGGGCACAAAGAAACAGAGGACCACAATGCAGTGTGAGGCACAGGTCTGGAAGGCTCTTTGTCGCCCCTCTGAAGTGCGGATCTTCAAGATGGAGCAGACAATGGACACATAGGACATTGAAATCAGCAGAAAGCAGCCCGAAGCCACTATCCCGATGTTTACAAAGATGACCATCTCAATGGCAGAAGTGTCTGCACAGGCCAGCTTGAGAATGGGTGGCCCATCACAGAAGTAATGCTGGATCTGGTTCGGTCCACAGTAGGGCAGACGGAAGGTCAGTGTAGTCTGGACAGCAGAGTGCAGGGAACCAATGAGCCAGGTGCCAGCTGCCAGGAGGACACACATCCTCCCGCTCATCATGCTGCTGTACCTGAGTGGGTAACTGATGGCCAGGTAGCGATCGTAGGACATGACCGTGTAGAGAAAACACTCGGTGCTACCCAGGAAGTGGAAGGAGTAGAGCTGTGCCACACAGCTGTGGAAGGAGATAGCCCTGCCCTCTGGGGACACCAAGGTCATCAGCATTTTGGGCACTGTGACCGTGGAGAACCACATGTCAATAAAGGAGAGGTTGGTGAGGAAGTAGTACATGGGTGTGTGGAGGTGGGAATCCACCCTGATCACCACCAGGATGAGAAGGTTTCCCAGGACGGTGAGAATATAAATCACCAGGAAGATTCCAAAGAGCGTGGTGTCCAGGGCTGGTGCATGGGGAATTCCTGAGAGGAAGAATGTGGTCACTATGCTCACATTTGACATTTTTTCTCATCTTTTATTTATTTCAATTTGCCTGTCACTGAGAACTGAGAATTACTTCTCTATGTTGCTGCTGTGTTGGCCATAATAGATAATTTTAGAGTTTACTCTGTCTGCATATTTCAAAGCTTCTTTGGTAAAGATGACAAAATGATTTCAGTATCTGTTTTCTCTCAAGCACGCATGTAGAAGGAGAATCAGAAATATGCACATACCAAAAACAGGCAAGAAAAAATGTCTTTTTGTTATCTTTCTAATGGTACATATTTCCATTACTGTAACAAATGCCTGAAATAGTTTATGAAGAAAGAAAGGTTATTGTACACGATTAGCTGGCTTCCTTTCTTTTGTGTCTCATCAAGGAACACCACATAGTAGCTAACATGGCAAAACTATTCATCTCATGACCAGTACATAAAAGAAAGATGATGAGAAAAAGAGCAGAGATCCAAACAACCTCTTCTGAGGGTGTGTCCTCTATGATGAGAAGACCTCGTAGCTAGAATTCATCCCTTAAGAGTTTCCATTACTTGGTCAAATCTTTAACATCTGAAGCTTTGGGTGAATTTTTATCTAACCCAACCACAGCCATTGATATATGTTACAAAAAAAAATGGTGAATGAAATCCAACTGTAGTATCCACTGCCTTTTCTGAGTCAGGTCAGTTGGGTAGCTACTTTAAAAGTCACCAAAGTTTAATCAAGGAATCATTTGGAAATCAATCTCATCTCTAACCCGGAGCTTCTTCTATTCCTATTGATTTAATAATATAATTTCATTCCTTGCACTTTAAGAGTGAGGTTCACTGTTCATGGTGGTTAGTGGCTGATAACTTCAGTCTAGGATTCTTTATACAAAAGAAGTCCTGAAGTCATAGCCACTTGAATTCTTGAAATGTGGCAGTTATATTTTCAAAGCTATAAAGGCAACCACTTTCCCATTACTGTAACAAAGTGTTAGATGGTACAGTCAGTGCAATGGTACCCTATCACATTCATGCTACTCAAGCATACTGGAGGGAGAGATGGTTGTGAGAAATGTCATGTGCAACTTGGCAGCTATCTGGAAACTCTACCTCTCATTCTCTATTTTCTCTCCAAAGTTGATGTAAGAACTTTCAAAGGCAAGAATTTAGTTGCTCTAATGAATATTTCTTTAATACACAGCACTAAATCATGCTCTGTTATCCTCACCTGTCATCTGGCGTTCCTAATATCCCTTCCCTTAGAAGTCACAAGCAGTAAATAAGATGATAGCCATGTAGAACTTAGTACAGCTCTTTGGCATGTGATAGCTGCTTACTAACTCAGAGTCAATCACATATTATACCCTTTAGAAGAATTATGTAATTGCCTTTTTTGAACTTACAGAAAGAATAAGTATACTATCTTTGTGTTTATAAACACTTCTCAGCTAGGCGGTGGTGGTGCATGCCTTTAATCCTGGCACTCAGGAGGGAAAGGCAGGCAAATTTCTTTGAGTTTAAAGCCAGCCTGGTCTATAGAGTGAGTTCCAGGCCAGCCAGAGTTACAGCAGAGAAATCCTGTCTCAAAAAACAAAGTTAAATAAATAAACATAATTAATTAAAATAAACACTTCTTAATTTCAAAGGTAGCTTTTCAGAAAGCTTGTATCTTTGCTACTGCTACTGGTGCCTACATCACTGCATGATTCCCATAGGGCTTCTGTATGGGAATAGTTAGCAAAATTATTCAGGTTCCTCTGTAAGAGTCCGTATACCACTTCTCATGCCCTAGAAAATATTAAACCTCCTACATGACTTACATCCTGTCCTTCCTCCACTTGGTGATCTTCTATGATGACCTTCTTGTGTGTTGAGTGTGTGAAGCCCCATGACTCTCCTGACTTTGGGCCTAAATTCTGCTGTCTGCCTATAAGCCTATTTCGTTACCGAGAGATTTTCCGAGCAGGGCAGAGTCACAAAATAATATGTGTCCGGAGTTGGATTGTTTCAAGGAAGTCAAAGATTGTTGAAACATTCCTTCTTCTGGGAATGTTTAGCTTCACCAAGCAGGATGATGGTATTGAGGTTTCTGACTAGCTCGTGTATTCTCTAACCTTGCTGACTAACAATCTTGTGCCCGGACATATGTTTTATTTTCTCTGTGGTTATTGACCTTGTAACTGCACATAGACCTCTAAGGAAAAAGGTATAAAAACTGAAACCAAAAACAAAACTTCAGCTTCAAACCAACTGAGCTCAAAGATACAGTTTGTGCACCTGTTTTCTTTCAGTCCCACTCGCCATTCAGATTCTGTCTGACTTGACAAGCTGGCCTTGTCAGTTGAGAACAGCTAGAATCTGTTACGAAGCCAACTTTTCTGAATTCACACTTCTAAACTAGCTTTCTGAATGTTTTAAACTTCAACTTCCTTAAGATCACATTTTATCCTAATTCACCTCCTATTTTTCATAAACACAGACAACACTCTCATAAGAAACATGTTTGTCAAGTCTATGCTGCTTCTTTAACATCTACGACCTGACACAGAAAAATGAAACCAAGGCAATTAAGGGAAATTGATGTTGGGAAAAACTGAGATCTCATATAGTTGAAATGAGGTATAATTCTTTTTAAATAACAAAATATCCCCATGGCTATTAATATCTATTCATTGATATTGAAATAATAATAGTTAACTATTCTGTGGATAACAGTGGTGAAAGATGTCCACCACTCAAGAGAAACTGGGATCTGCTACTAAAAGACTTAACATAAAATAAAATTGATTTTAAGGCAGGGAATGTTTCAGGAAAATCAAAACTATTGTTTCTTCAAATATGAGCTAGTAAAGATAGGATTGTTACAATCATCAGTTTTAATTCATAAAAGGAGGAAATATAAGTCTAAAATTTCTACCATATTAACAGAATGAAATCACAAAGAAAAACTATGAATTTATCAAATTTGGATTGTATTTGGATTTAATGAAAAAATGTTTTATTCGGTTAAACATTTTATCAAGTTATGTCCATAGTTGGAATCCCTAGCAGAGATATCAATATTTGACTTACTTTAATGCTTTAACAACATAGCCACTATTTGTAACCAACCTGTCTGCCTGTCTTTCTATACATATATCTACCACCATGGCTACCTGTTCATATATCTACCTACATGTAGATCACAAAATAGAGATACTGGATAACTCAAATTAGATGATGTCCATGTAACATTATTGTATATAAGATTAATGTTAAGAAAAAAGGAAAGCAGGAGAAAATGTATTAAACTTACCTAAAACTCACCTTCTAGGATATGATTTATTGCAGAAGAAAATTTATCTAATTTTTTTCCTCCAAGTGTTTCACCTCCTACATGCTGTAGACAGGTACTAGTCTGTAAGCCACCACTCACACAACCAATACACCAAGTTAATAAAAACTGGTCCACTTCTTATCAACAACCAATGAGGTGAAGTGTGACGAATGGAAATCAACATGACTAAATAAGCAGATGTTTAGCTGAGTTGATCTGGTTCCCTTTCTTAGAGGAAGAAATTGGATTTCCATATTCCCTCGATGAGCACAAAAATAGGAAGATACCAAGGAAGTATTTTAATAAGTAGGCACGTTTTCTTATGCACTTATTCCTTGAATCCTCCTGGGACAGCCCATGTCTCCTGGGGTGAGTAGTTATACCTGAGAGGGGAAAAGCTGACTATTATCTTTTCTCTCTCCCCGTGATGAACTATTTCCTTGCTCTCCATTGAACACTGTTCAGAATCTGGATGTTCATGGCCTTCTGCACACTCCAGCTCAGTATCATTTTCTCATTCGCCTCTCTTTATACCCAGATAAAACATTCAAAATGTCTAAGTTTTTGTTGTTATTTGTTGTCATTGCTTAGGATTTGTAGCTCGAGTCATCTTATTCCCCAAAATGAATGCCTACAGATCATAATGGAACTTCGCACAACCGCGCTATGTCACAATTCAATATGTTATTTATTCTGTGATCATTGATTTTTACAAACCTAAAAACACTAAATTCATTCACAAGAACTTCCTTTATTCTTTTCTTTGAGATATTAGTGTTTTTCTTATTGGTTTATATGAGCACTTCTTACAAATATAAAACAGTAATATTGTCATCATTTAAATATTTTTACTTCCATGTATTTTTTAGTATTCTAGAAAAAATGTTTCCAAGGATTCTAGTATAATTTCAAAGTTGGTATTTTATTTTACAAAAGTTCACTCATGCAAATACTTATTCAATTTTATCAAACAGAACATTTAGTGATTTAAATGGTTATTCTTGTTTATTTATTTGGGTTTAATTTTACTTTACATTTTATATAAAGACATTTTATTTCCTATATAATTTAGGGTTATAGTGGAATTAGCTCATTAGCTGATGTGTTCTTTTAGAAATTTACATCTCCAATTATTGTTTCTTTTCTGTAAATCACTTGATTTGATCCTGTTATGATTATGAGTGACCTGCAAAAGATATCTTTCACAGTGTAAATAACTGTAGAGTGTATAATTTTGTATAATTAGTCTTTTCTGTCTGCCTCCCTTAAAATATCTTTACCTAAGATATCACAAAGGCTGGTACACAACTAATGCTACAGTCCACAAGTGATTTACTTCCTGATGCAAACTTTGAGAACCAACACCAAGACTTTTCTCACTTGGAGTTTCAAGATAATCCAAAATAATAATTTGAAGAAAACTACCTTTCTCTACCACACTGAGCATCAATTTGCTGTATTTTTCATTCTATGTGATTGTTCCTCAGTGTACTCTGTTTTGCTATTTGTCCATCCTCATACAGGTTCTAGCTCCTTAGTGGATTTTGGGACTCTTCTTTGCTTTTAATTTCTCTAAGACTACCTTATCATACATGTTATCTGTTCCATTTCAATGCAGTATGTGCTTTAAGATCTACATTTCCATGGGTACAGAAGAACACACTGAATTTTTGTAATGTTTCAAATCTATACCTCAACTTTAGTAAAAATATTGACTCGCTCCATCTGTGAAGACACCACAACCTCTGTTTCAACAGGTAAATTTCTATTGATCTCAAAAGAACTTTGCTAGTTCTGTTGTCATAGTGATAGTCATCTCTACTTACACTAATGTCCTTGTCATTTCAGCATTATGGGCATTTTAGGCAAGATGAGTTTCCTATGAGCTGTCTATGCACTGTGAAAGGTTATGCTGCCTATGCTCATAAAATTTAATATCTCCACAAGCTACCAAATGTTCTTAGTGATGTGAAACTGACTCTGGGGTCATTGATCCATATATTTAATAGATGTGTTATATTTTATGTTGAACCTTCACAAATGCAAATGAATGTAACTCATGAGCAGAGCACACATACATATGCTTCAGTGGATTGCACAGATATATATTGCTTGTACGTCAATTGATTTTCAATCAACTCCAGCAGTTTTTAGTGTCTGTTTTTTCACTATTCAAAATCATGTTTCAAAAAACTTCTAGACTATGTATTTTCAGATACTATTGTAGATATAGATGCTATTATGAAATTTTATTTGTCAAACAATCACACATTGTATACCTTTCTTTTTTCGCACACATCTAGATTTTTATATACATATTTGATCACAAACACACTACTCCTTGGAATAGAATTTCTACGTTCTAGAAACTGCATATGATGGGTTTAATTTATATCCCTAGTTCATAAACTAAGTTTGTTAACAGGGATTGAAAGCTCCACTTCTTTCATATATGGCAATAGCCAACTTTTTCATTTTAGCATTTCAATGGATACAGAGAAACATCTAATTGTGTTGTTAAGATTCTCATTTTCTAATTAAACAATAAAGCTAAGAATATTTTCACTATTTAAATTTGTTAGGCATTATTGTATATATCATCTATTCTTTCTTAGGTATTTTTTCTTCTTGTTCATTATTAATGTTCATTACATAACAATATCTAAGCAGAAAAATACAAGATTTGGAGTGAGAAATAATATTCACAGTACCCATATCTGACAAAGAGTTGAGATCCAAACTATGCTGTGTCCACATATCTATAAAAACAGTCCTTCAAATTGAAGATTAGGCAAAGAAGTGTATCAATAAATCACAACAGAACAAAGCTAAACAGCTTTTTTTATTCGTTATTAGTTGGTGTAGTACAAAATTGCACTAGGGAGGCTAGGGAGTTATCTCAACACTCTGGAAAAGCACTTGGTAAGACAATATAGTGCTTGCTGAATAACCCAAAGGCCTGAGTTTGGATTCCAGCACTGATGCACTTGAAAGCTCAGTGCTAAGAAGCAGATACAGAAGGATTTCAGGACTCAATGACCAGCCAGTCTAGGCAATATGTGAGCTCAAATCTCAGCAAGAGAGTTTATCTTAAGAAAGAAAGTAGAAAGCAAGTCACCCTATAACAACTCAGTTTCCACAATAGAAACACACGCACACACACCACACACACACACACACACACACACACACAAGAAAACAGCACAAGCACATATATGTGGGTCCATGCTGCCTGGTCTCCTCCCTGGGATAGCCAAGCTGCTGTGCACCAGGCCAGTCTTGAGGAGGAAGACATAGGCAGGGACTGTCTGGGGTCCAAACAAGTCTTGGGTAGAAGCTTGAGAGTGAGCAAGAGACAGACTTCTTGGGAGGCAGTGTCAGCAAACAGCTCAGTTTATTGAAGCAAATGGATATATATATGAAAGGGGAAAATGCCTTGTGTGATGGTATGTTATTGGCTACGGCGATGCTAGGAGAACTCTATTGCATGTGGAGGCTCACAACCAGAGACAGGTATTTGTGTGTTATTTGCAGGGTCAAAAGTCTTGAGGAAGCCTCCTTTGCATAAGCAGAGGTTTCACAAAGGCCAAGGGAAGAAACCTTAAAAGGTCATATAGAGAGAGAGGAAGACCAGCCCAGGCTCCTCCAGCTGCAGCAGTTAGATAAACACTAACCAGGCTACATACCTTAGAGAGGCAGGATTTTATCAAGTGCTATGTGTCATAAGACATGGCAGCACTACAGGAGCTTTACTAGCTGTTAATGCTAGTTGGGGTCGTTAGAATAAGAAAGGGGAGCAGCCAAACACCTGCTCTCAGGGTGAGAAATCCAGGGTTCAAATCACACTTCAACCCCCTCCTAGCTCTAGGATAGCCCACACCTACATACTACATGTACATTCATGAGTAAGAGAGACAAATAGAAATGAAGACACATTTCCAAAGTGTTAAAACATGTCATATTTGATACAGTGTTTCTCTTATTTTTAAGTTAAGTATGGCTCTTTTTTTTTATTCACCGCCATCATTTAACTTTATACTAATAATTCGATATATACTCTT